>JAVIWB010005747.1:0-337500 GCA_031893035.1 Dermolepida albohirtum | reverse complement strand
ATAAGAAGAAATGAGTTATGCAATCTTTAAATTTTATGAAATATTTTCCGTACTTTAACAATATAAACGTATAAAGGGCAATGAAACATACAGATATTGGAATGGAAGAGTAGAATAGGAAATGAAACACATACCAATTAGAATATTTAAATTCATACCGAACGTTTGCTGTTATTGGTGTCCCGGTTTGTGCAACACGTTTTTCAAACTACGCATGCAAGAACGCTAAGCAACTTAGAAAGAGGGTAATTAATTCGTTTAATGATTTAATCATTAGTTACTTGAATTTAATTTGTGGAGTATGCTGTAACATAGGAAATAATAAATTGCTTCGAATAATTATATATAAATTCTTCGTACATAATAATATGAGTTGTGATAGGAAACGATGTATTAATATTTACACCAGTTTTTAATAACAAATTCCTGTTGTTTTTAACCCATTTTGTACCAGCGGTCGAGATCTCGATCACAAACTTTAGCTGTTTTTCATCAAATAATTACCTATATTTGATAGTGGAATTCAATTGGTTTTCTAAGTTTATAATTAAGTTTGGCGTATTGGCTTTCTGACCTGAAATTTTTTATCTCCCCCACGCCTTTTAAAAGTTGCACCTAGGAGTGCGCAAAAATTGAATAAAAATAGCCTTTCGTTAAATGTATTGTAACTACTTACATAAAATAGAAAAATAAAAAATTTTTATTAATTTAAATAGCCAACAGTTCAAATAAATTTTAATGTACACAAACTAGTAATTACAGTTACCCCAGCTAGTCGCCAGACAGTCATGAACTTGGCTGGTCGAGATCTCAACTATTGGGATAATTAGTGCACTAGGTTTATTTTAAAGACTAATCAATAAGTTTTAATTTTTTTGATTATTAATTGAAAAAAATGTATTTATATCTCAATAAATGTTATTTAAATTTTTTGGTTTCTAATATCAATACACTTCGGATACAAGTGTTGGTGTTTATGTTCATCGAAGAGGGTCTGTCCCAATTCCAACCACATGCTGGAGCATCTGATAAATACGATAAACAACTTGGCCTAGGTGCTAGCGTGGTTATGAACCTAATGTCGGTTTGTGAGTATTCTAGACAACATACTGTTAATTTAGATAACTTTTTCACCGGATACCACTTGCTGTGCCTTCTAAAGGAACAAGGTTTTTGTGAAACTGGCACAATCCGCGAAAACAGACTAATTGGCGCAGGCCTAAAAACTAAATTACCTCGGCATGATATGGATTACGCATTCGATCAAGAAAATAAGACATTGGCTACGAACTATGATCTGATGGATCCGATAAGAAATGTAATGCGATATTATAGAAAACAAAAAAAAACGGATCGCCGTACCCCAAGTCAACCTCATTGCTAATTACAATAAGTATATGGGCGGAGTTGACTTGTATGATAATGCTGTCGCTAATTATCGGATTGGAATCAGAGGCAAGAAATGGTGGTGGGCACTTTGGGTAATCTGCTTGGACAGCGCCAGTGTCAATGCATGGAAATTGCATTGCATCATTGCTGAAAGAACCAATAAGAAGCCTTTGAATCAAATTGATTTTAAGAATTTGATAACAAAAACTTTGTTGTTATCCGTCGATCCTGAACTGGTAAATTCGTCCGATGAAGAAAATGGAAGTGAAGATGACTTCATACGCCGACCAACATCATTGCCTAAAATAAAAGGTATACACATGTCTGTGTCCGCCAAGCGCTGCTATCGCCGATGCAAAATATTCAAGAAACATACTGCCTATACTTGCGATAAGTGTAACGTAAATTTACATGTGAGTTCTTGCTTCAAGGCCTACCACAAAAATTTAAAATAATTTTTTCTTTTTCAATAAATGAAAATAAGTAATATTAATAAAGAAATTCTTCAATTTTTTCATTTATATGTAGCTTTATCTTAAGTAGCCCGTTACCATAATGATACCATATCATACAGAAAATTGATTGCTCTAATTATCCCAGCGGTCGATATCTCGACCAGGAGTTTCCAAAGATAATCACCGGCAGAAAAAAAAAGAAATACAGAAAATAGTCTTCTGTCTGATTTTCTAACTAGCCATGAAAATTTCATTACGATAGTAAACCATTTAAATGGTACGAAATGGGTTAAATATATTTACTGTACACACGTAATTTGTATTTTAGTTAAATAAAGGAATTCCCTAGATACGCAACAAAAATGTTTGATATAAGATGGCACTACAAATATTCAAAGTAACAATGGACAATAAAAAAAAAGCTTATTTGTAAAGTTTGCTTTAAGATTTTATTTGTGTATGAATATATGATTATATGCGCCCTTAAGCGAAAAATATTTATTTTTGTGGGTAGATACGAAAGTATTTTGGGATGGTATTTTGCATGGATCAAAGGTAACATGATTACAATGTTTGTTTGAAAAAGCAAAGCATGGCATTCTAATATTTTCAATAGACGAAAAGACTTCTTTGCATTATGAAAAAATGTCTACATTCAACTACGTACATACATATACATATATTTTATTTTTTTTTTAAAGAATGAATGATTATGTATTAAGTTTTATGTTAAGTCATAAAAAAATACTGTTTTTTCATTTAAATTTCTTTAAGTATGAAGTATCTTTTGTAAAATAAATGTTAATTATATAACTTATGCATAAATATAATAATACTTCAATCTATTGTAATTATTATATAATTATTTTAATAACTATATAAATACTTTTATTCCATCGTTAGTTAAATACACAGAAATAAATTAAAAATTTTTGCGCTGGAGAAGGATTCGAACCTCTAACTGCCGTTTTCTAGACGACTGCTTACCAACGCCAGATAGAGGTTCGAGTCCTTCTCCAGCGCAGAAATTTTTAATTAATTTCTGTGTATTTAATTAACGATGGAATAGCAGAAAATAATATAATTTTCATTCAATTTTCCATTGTAAAACTTAATTATGTGTTTATATACACTCCGCGCAACATGAATAGGAACACCCGACTTGTTGCAAGCTTTCGGTGGTTTGAAAAACAATTCATTTACTAAAAATACAATGCAAGTTTGTAATGGTATGATATGGCAAATAATACGCATTATTGCGCAATAGTGCCTAACGTTATGCATTGGGTGACGTAAGTACCACATACATATAAAATGCACCGCGCCGGTTGGATACGACCAGTATTTAATAGTAAGCTACCGGATAAGTGTCGAGTTACAACGTGTATCCGGATAAACAAACATCTGTAATTAAGGGTATTGTGCAACGATGGGACGACAGAAGTGCTTAAGTATGGAAGAAATTGGACAAATTAAAGCGTTCCATCAAGAAGGGTATTCCTCAAGGGCTACTGCAAAGAAAATAAGTCGATCACAACAGGTTGTGAACAATTTTATTAGGGATCCCGAGAATTATGGAAAACGTTTTAAAGGGCGAACAACATCCGTTACAACTAAGAGAGAACGTCGAGCCATATTACGCGAAGCATCGAATTCGGCATTAACAGCAAGACAAATCGCGAATAACGTTGGAACGAATGCATCGGTAAGAACTGTACAGAAGTTACTGAAGACCTGTCCGCATTTAAAACGTTTGAAAATTAAACGACGGCCTCCTTTAAGGGAATTTCAGCGCACTGCACGTCTTCAGTTTGCTCGAGCAAAAATGGGGTGGACAAGAGAATGGCAAACTGTTATTTTCAGTGACGAGAAGAAGTTTAATTTAGATGGCCCGGATGGGTTTTCTTATTATTTCCACGATTTACGTAAAGATGAAGTGATTCAGTCACGAAGGCGAGCCGATGTTGGTTCAGTCATGGTATGGGGAGCTGTTTCCTATAACGGACCTGTTGATTTAGTAATAGTGAAGGGCAGACAGAATTCGGAAAAGTACGTCCAGCTGCTGCAACAGGTGAAAGACAAATTTTCCAACGTTATGGCAGGTGGGCCATTTATTTTCCAACAGGATAATGCCAGTATTCACACCGCGCGCATTGTTCGACGCTGGTTTCAAGAACAAGGCATGGAGGTTCTCGATTGGCCATCGCTCTCCCCCGACCTGAACATCATAGAAAATGTTTGGGGATGGTTGTCGCGTAAATTGTACTCCAATGCTACCCAATTCAGTTGCGCTGACGAACTAGAGCAGGCGCTGAAACGAAGTTGGGCGGAACTTCCCGTTGACTACTTGAGAACCCTGTATAATTCCATTCCATCCCGACTATTTGAGGTTATAAGAAATAATGGCAAAAGTACTCATTATTGAACAATAAAGTATTTTGTTATTGCAAACGAATCTTTTATTTTGTAGATTGGTCGTATTCAAGTGGCGTTTAATTACTCTACTTATTGTCATTAGTAACGTACATTTGCACTGACTTTTACAAAAATTATATTTGGTACCTACATACATCTTTTTATCAACCCTCTTATTTTCGAAAATAACAATTCCAGCGCGCTACCATGTTTATACCAACCACAAATGTCATATATGCAGTTGGTCCTATTCATGTTGCGCGGAGTGTATAATTATTAACATCATAATAACCTGACTGCGGGTTTTAAATAAATATTAGATCTGTTCCATAATGAGAGATTTATGGCGTGTTAAAGGACTCGAAGTTACACTGCCTGGTGGCTTAATTGGTAAAGCAGTCGTCTAGAAAACGGCAGATAGAGGTTCGAGTCCTTCTGCAGCGCAGAAATTTTTAATTAATTTCTGTTAACGATGGAATAGCAGAAAATAATATAATTTTCATAAAAAAAATAAATTCGTTATTCAATATAAAATTTCCATTTACCTGAGGTAGAAACAGACATAAACAAAAATCGAAATTTAATTATAATAATAATCCATACATATAATAATCTCTTAGATATTCGTATAATTAATTTTAATTCAAAAAGGTTAAATTATACTATTTTTCTCTTAATTAAAATGTAAAGTAACTTATAGCCAGACAAATAAAATTAAACTACAACTTCGGTCGCATTCGTATACTTCCGTCTTATCTTCGTTTTAGTTCATGCATTAATTCACAGTCAGAACAAAGTTTTTAAAGGCATCGGCTGCTCCTTCTGACGACTGGAGCTTTAGACCACGCAGCCCGTTCTTGGTTTTCGGAAAGGTAAAGGAATCGTTGGGACTTAGGTCCGGACTATTCAGAACTGTACGGAGAATGATCCAACAATTCGGCATTTTGTTGCATTAAAAATGCAATTGGTTTGCATGCTCTGTGTGAACTTGCATTGTCTTGGCGAAGATGATTCCTCGTTTGAGGTTGATTTTTCGAAGGTCAGCGTTGCAGCTATAACGAGCTGTCAATGTTGACAAGGTAGTTGAAAAAATGGAACTAAACCGAGAACATTTTCGCGGAATAACCTTTTATAATTTTCGAAAACAATTATCTCAACAAGAATACCTTACCGAGTTGGCTTTTGTTATCAGCAATAACTCCCTATATCGGTCAACAATTTCTCGTTGTCATGGAAAATTCAAACGCGGACGGATTAGTTTTAGCGACGACCCAAGACCGTGTTCGCCAAAAACGGCAGTCACTCAGAAAAACGTTGCGTGCGCAAGATCATCAACAAATCATCAGGATACACATGTGGCATATCGCCAGATTGAAACATTATTGGGGATTTCAAAGACATCAATTCAAAAAATTCAATCTTTGCATAAAGAATTGTGTGTAAAAGATTAGTTTCTCGCATCTATTGACGGAAAAACAGAAACAACAAGGGTGAATTGGTGTCAAAAAACTCTAGATCGCTTCAACACTGGAAATTCTAAAAACGTGTACAACATTGTCAGTGGTGATGAATGGATTTACTCGCATGAGTCAGAAAATAAACGCCAGTCGTCTGTTTGGGTGTGAAGAAAAGTCGACAAAAGTCATCCTTTCTCGAAGAGAAATGGCCGTGACATTTGTCTCGAAAGCAGATCCAGTAACAACAATTCCTCTACAAGATCAAAGAACTGATACTGCAGATTAGTATACATGACATTTGATTAGGGACATATAGGGTACCACTCAATGTCCGATGTATATCCGCTATATTATAGCTTATGTTATTACCAAGATTAGTGCTTTTGCATAAAATAACTAAAGTGTCTCTGAGAATATATTTAAGAAGAGATAGAGAAGAGAATATATTTAAGAAGAGATAGAGAAGAGAATATATTTACTTATCAGATTATCATCGATAAACACTTCTAAGAACTATCGTTCTGTAAAACACTTTCAAATATACGAGTATGTAAGTGTTTAGAACTGTAACTTTGTTACAATCTGTACTTGATTCAATTTCAACATTCTTTTGTAATGCTTTTATCACGTGGACATTTGGGGTAATTTTATATACTTTATACCTCTATACTAGACTGAATTTTATGTACGTAATCGAATACAATTACAGTTGGATTTAGAAATGAAATAGTCAGTAAAATGGTCCTCAACAAAGAAGTATATTTCTTCTGAAAATTTATGTGCAACCGATAGTCTCAACGAGGTAGTCGATAAAACTGTCTGAAATACGATTCCTTCATTCATTCTGTGTTCGAATTCTTTCTATTCTATATAGCAGCGGAATCAAATAATAACAACAAGAACTTTAACAATAAATTTTATTATCAGTTTGAAAGTAAAAGGTTTTTGTACATATGTCAAAAGTATTTTATGAAAGTTCGAATACGTACTTGTACAAGAACTGGATACAAACTATTTTAATGTGTGCAATTTATTCACATAAGTTGAAGCTAATTTTGTTGACCGATTTACATGCTACGAAAGAAAACTAAAGTGCAACTTTTATCCAATTTTACATAACGGTGTTCGTGTCAACTGTTTGTTAAACAATGAGAATTTGTGCTTTTGCTACTTCTATCTAATGCTATTTGGTTTTCCAGTAAGTTAAGATACAGTATGATATATGTACGAAAAAAATAATACGTCATAGTTTAATCGATTTATTTAATTTTTTTATTCATTTGATAAAATGCAATATGAAAAATACTAATCAAATATTTTCTCTCACATAAAACAAAAGCAATATATACAAAATGGATTTACAATGCAAGTTGGATAAATGATCAGAAAAGTAAAAAGTACCCTTATCACATTAATATTTGTACGTATTTCAACGATTAGGTTGTTCTCTTCAATAGCAAGTAAACACATTGTTGTACATGGGCCCGCAGTAAAGTTGCACAGAAAAAAGGAAAACGTCTGCTCGATCTTTGTACAAATACACATTTCACATCCTTTTTTTTGTAAAGTTCAGTGTTTGTGTGGATATCAAGTAAAGTGTTTTGCGATTTTTTTCTGGGTAACTTTACTGCGTGTGCATGTTTAATACTGTGTACACTTCAGTTAACAAACTCGTAGTCTAAATCGTATCTAGTGTACAAATATTAATGTAGTTATTTTTTTAAAAGAAATATATTTATATTATTGTTTAATTACAATTTTTACTCTTCTTTATTGGGAGTTTCGAACGTGGAGATAATTTACATTTAATTTATATAAACGACGTTTCGGCGAAGGTATACAGTTGCAGTTACATATTTTCAAATTTGAACAATAGTTTATATATATATATATATATATATATATATATATATATGTGTGTGTGTGTGTGTGTGTGTGTGTGTGTGTGTGTGTAAATAAATATTTGTGATTACTTACATTTGTTAAAAATATATTTTTTCTTTAAAATTGAAAAATTTACAAACACACAAGCATTATTTATATGTATTTTTAATCTAATTTAATATAAAGAACACTATTTAAGAATATAAATATACCATTAAATTAATTTAATAATCTAAAGAATAAAATTTAATTTGAAAACTTATATTTGATAATGTTAGAATAATTGTCATTGAATTAACGTAAGTTTATAATTGTTCGATATCAGTTTATTTTCAATTTATGTATATATATATATATATATATTATATATATAAGGTCAATTTATGTATATATATATATATTTAAAGTTATAGTTCGATTATTTATCCAATTAAGAATTATTATTTTCTTTTATTTGGGTAATTTTTAAAGAAGTGAATTATAAAAAAAGCATATAATTATGCGCAATAAATATAATTAATTCCAGAAGCATTTAATTCACTTACTTATTTCAGACATAAGTATATATTTCTGTATAATATATATATATACGAGGGTGGTCTGAAAGGTTTCCGACCTTAACGTGAAGATGGCAGTGTGTCGAGTATTGAGCTGTCATTAAATATTTCGCCTACTCAAATAAAGATGAGTTAGACTCTGTCTACGGGGACTCTGCACCATCATTTGCCACAGTGAAATTTTGAGCAGCTAAATTTAAACGTAGCCGTAAGAGCTTGAGAGACGATGAACGTTCGGGACGTCCAAAAACTGCAACTACGAGTACTAACGATAACTTTACTAAAGTTCACCAATTGGTGCTAGACGACTGTCGAATTAACGTGAGAGAGAGGGCAAAGGCTGTGAATATGTCCAAAGAACGTGTTCAAAACATGTTAAATCAAGATTTAGGTATGAGAAAGCTGTCCGCACATTGGATGCCTCGTTTACTAACGTTAGAAGAAAAACGTGTTTGAATGAACATGGCGCAGTTTGGACACAATAAATCCGAGTTTTGGCGCTGATTAATTACTGTAGATGAAACTTGGATACACCATTATACGCCCGAAACAAAAATACAATCAAAAAAGTGGACTGCGAAGGGGGAACCGGCTCCAAAAGAAAGCAAAAACTGTTTTTTTCAGCTGGGAAAGTGATGGAAACCGTTTTTTGCGATAGTCATGAAATTATCTCAATCGATTATCTTCAAAAAGGAAAAACTATTACAGGAGCATATTACACATCATTACCTGCCAAGCCGACGGCGAAAATTGTGGAAAAACGGTCACATTTGCAGAAAAAGAAAATCCTGTTTCACCAAGACAACGCGCCGTCTCACACCATGGCGAAAATCCACGAATTACGGTTTTAACTGCTTGACCATCCACCTTATTCAACAGATCTAGCCCCAAGCAACTTCTTTTTGGTCCTTCATTTAAAAATTGCGCTCGGAGGACCGAGATTTTCGTCAAATGAGGAGGCAATCACCTTCATGAACAATTGTTTTACAGAGAAAAACGCCGAGTACTATTTGGACGGGTTAAAGAGATGAAAGCATTGCTGGGAGAAATGTGTAGAGTTACAAGGAGACTATGTAGAAAAATAAATATAAATTTTAAGAAAAATATCTTGTATCTTTGTTAGATGGGAAACTTTTCAGACCACGCTCGTATATAGATATATATATATATATATATATATATATATATACCGTGAATATATTTTATAATGCAACATGCACATACTCGTACATACACTAGTTGCTAGAGTAACGTAATAATGAAATGACAGCAATGTATTTTAGCGTGTATTTTATTTTGCAACATAGGATGTCAAAATAAGTTACTCTATTTTTGAAGTACTCGTATGTATAGTGTAGAAGAAAAACTGTTATTAGTGAACTGGTATAACTCGAATATGAGTTTGAGGAGAGTAGCAGATTTGTTTCAAATTACATATCCTGACCGTCCAAGACCGAGTCCAACTACAATAAGTAGGTTAGTACAGAAGTATAAAAATAATGGATGCATCGTTCCTAATCATAAAAAAATAATAGGCCAAGATATGTTATTACTGACGCCAAAAGAGATGAAATTCTACAAACAATCGAAAATAATAATATGCTCTCCACAAGAGCTTTAGCACAAACTACAAATGTAAGCAAATCTTCCGTGCATAAACTACTAAAACGAGAACATTTTAAGTCGTATCATTTTCAAAACCATCAGGAACTAATTGCGAATGATACAGAAAGAAGAAGTAACTTTTGTGAAATCATGTTGGATAAGCTTCATAATGATGATACTTTACTACGCAGAATTTGCTTTACAGATGAAGCAACATTTTATGTAAATGGTGAAGTAAATTCACAGAACTGCCGCTACTGGAGTAGACAAAATTTGCATAGATATCATATCACAAGGACTCAGCGGCCACAGAAAGTCAATGTTTGGACTGGGTTGATTGGACACCATATTGTAGGACCGTTTTTTATTGAGGGTACTCTTACAGGAGAAAAATATTTAGAATTGCTTGAGTACAGAGTTATGCCAGCCCTCCACGCTTTAAATATTGATGGTGAGATTTGGTACCAGCATGATGGCGCGCCGGCACATAATTCTCATATGGTTAGAACATTTTTCAACCAAAGATTTCCAAACCGTTGGATAGGCCGTGGAGGAGAAGTAGAATGGTCCGCAAGGTCACCAGACCCGTCTCCAAACGATTTCTTTCTTTGGTCATGTATCAGAAATAAAGTTTTTTATGGAGAACCTCTAAACAATATTGACCAATTAAAAAATAGAATACGAGTTGCTGCAAGAGAAATAACTCCAGAGCAGATACAAAATACAATAAATGAATTCTACAATCGCTTAGGATACTGTCTGGCCGTCAATGGTGACATTTTTGAAAATTTGTTAAATTAGTTTTTAAATTTTGTTCAACTACTGTATTTCACATCCTATGTTGCAAAATAAAATACACGCTAAAATACATTGCTGTCATTTCATTATTACGTTACTCTAGCAACTAGTGTATGTACGTATGTGCATGTTGCGTTATAAAATATATTCACGGTATATAGTAGCATATATATATATATATATATATATATATATATATATATATATATAGAAGTATATATAGGGTTCTGATACCTTAAATAAGAATTATATTAAATCGTCTGTTGTTCTATCTAATGTTTGGGAACTCTTGATGTACAGGAAAAATTAAGCAAGGTTCACAAATGGTATAGAATAGACCAATATGGTGAATAGATATAACGATATATAACGATTGCGGAATAAATTTATAAATACGGTATTTGTTTTGTAGTGTAACTAGCTTCCTTAAGTAATATCTCTTCTTGTTCTTAATATAATTATTTGATTCATCTTTGTAAATATATTTTTTCTTAAATAGAAACATATTTTTTCTATTTTCAAATATGGCGCATTTGTTTATATTCCTAGTTTGTAGATTTTTCAATTAATGCTCAATAAACGATAAAAGAGTGTAAGTTTTTAACACTTAACTGGCACTTAAATTATTTGATAATTTTTAATACACAATTGTATAAACGATAAAATTAATTTTTTTTGAGAAGGAAAAACACTGTTTATTACTATTATCAAATTCTTAAATATTTCTTTTCATTTAGTATCTATTTAAATGTAGTGATATGAGTACAGTTGTATATTAATTGTTTACGTGAAGTTTTGAACGAAAATTAAACCCTTGCGGGAAAACCCAATTGGAAAATACAACATATGAAAAAAATCAATATAAATCTTAATTTGAAAATAAATTATGTTTGTGAAGTGTTTGAAAATAGCCATTACTATTATTTAGTGTTATTTTCACAAGTTAGTGCATGAATTATACATAAACACAGCATAATCAACTATGTACATACTAAGAAAACCAAAATCAGATGTAAGATATAGTCTCATGTAATAGTTTTACTACAAAAAACTTTTATAAAATAATTTTAAATTATATTTTTGTGTTCATATGAAATATATCTTACAACTATGTAGTAAAATATCATTTCAGTAGCAAATTGAAATAGGCGATATCCGTTGAAAACAGTCCTGAATCACGTAGTTTCAGACCGCACTAATGACCTGCATCCTATTCACAGAAACAGCGCTCTCTAATGCAGCTTATTTATATAAATACCGAAAAGAATTAAGTTTAATGTAATGAGAAATTGTTTTAAACGACACATTGGGTCAATGAATTCGCTATTACAGTTACCAAATAGAACGTGATAAACGAAATTCGCCATCAACTACTAATTAGTAAGCACATATGTATTAGACACGGAATTATCAACAGAACGACCGTTGTTTTAAACCGCAAATGCGTCTAAGCGTGACACTTGATAGTTAATTATGGGAATCTCTAGAAGTTTTAATATTGATTTTATAAGTCAAAGTTATTACAAAAACAATTTATAATTTTTTCTTTTGAAAAAGGTTTAGTTTCCTTTTCTTTTGAATGAAACGAAAGCGAATTTCTTATCTTTATTCTTTTATTATAAAAACTTATTCTAATTACAAGAAACTAAAAAATAATTTAACATATTTATAAATAAATTATAATCAGACTTTTTAAACTTATCGTTGCTTGGGGGCATATGCACTATATGCTATATTTTGGGCGTCCTGTTTGTCGTACGAACGGGCATATCCTGATCCATGGCCACTTACATAAAGGTCATGTCCGCTGTCATGGTGGGAACCACCGCTGCCCGACAACAGTTTCTTCAGTCCAATTATACCAGCTAGAATCAAAGCCAATTTGGAAACGAGCAGAGCTTTACCAGCTAATAAAGCTAGTGCACCAAGGGCTAAGGGTACTAAGGTTCCTCCAAGGATTAACGGTATCAAAAATAGACCGCTCATCTTCTTCTTTTTCCCACGACTTTCTTCAGTTAAAGATCGTTGGAGTTCAGATGCTGTAGGCAGCTTTACCTAAAATATAATTAAGTGGTTTATATATATTTTTTTAAATATAAGCAACACTTACCTGTAAAGTATGAGTTTCGAAGAAATTAGAAATTTTGTCGAAAATCAAATTATTCAGGGCATCTTCTCTTTCACTCAACGTTCTTGGTAATGTCGCTTCGATTTCCGCTTCCGTTTGCGTTACAGTTTTGGGAGTGTCGTTAGTCTTAATAAAATTAACTCCATCCATAATTGGCACCTCATTGTAAGTTCTAGCGGCGCGATCCATCGCCGTAACTAATTTCAGCTTAAGACATGATGATAAGTCGGCAGTTGTACACTCTTGGTAAACTTTGTACATATATTTCAGATCACCCATGTATGAAGCGGATTCTTCGGATCGGGGTGTTTCTTCCGGTATTGCATTCTGACTCGGTGCTGTACTACGGGCACTAACAACAGTCACAAAGACGGCGAGTAACACGCACTTAAGAAACATGTTGTCAGGTAACTGATACAGATTCACTTGCATTACTATCTTTATATACGATGGTCCCACCTAAGATATTCAAAGATCAGACATGTATCCCCGCTCTTCGGTCATTTTGAAGTATTGTATGCGTGAGTGTGTTTGTGTATATAAGCCCCCACCCCATTAATATCACCACGACAATGACCGAAACTGTAAAAAAGCAGTTCAAATTTCTATAGTAAAATAACGTAAAAATGCGTGCTGCACACTATCAGAGCGCAATATGCAGTTGCACTTGAACAATTAACCAATTAGCATGCAAATATATACGCACAAGTAGATCAAATCTTTTAATTCTTACCTCGATATCGGAGTAATGAACGTATCCTATACGATAATCGATATTCCATAAGTGGACCAAATCTAAGAACTGTAAATGCCCTCGTCCAAGGCCGTACGGTGAAACCGGCCTAACTCTTGATTAAATTAACCTAAGACCGCCCTAAAACGTGTCCAACGTCTTGTGACTGACGCAATAACTTTCCTCGTAACAAACCACTAAACATCGCTTTCCACTTTAACAAAGAGTTCGAAAAATATACGATGATAAGCTGATTCTTGAAATATTCCAACAGAAAGGAAAGAACTATGTCGTTTAATAACTCTATTTTTATGAAATAGTTATTACTGACATGTGACCCAAATCTGAAAACATAAAAACAAGACACAAAACTAAAGAACACATGTTCCGTATGACGTTGGTGAACAAGTACATACTTTAAAAATAACCTACATACTATATAATGAACATTGAATTGAGAACATAATTCGCTTAAGATCACTAAGAAATTGCTTAGTGTAAAAAACTTATTTTACCTCATGTTCCTGTATACAGGGGCAGCCAAGTTAAAGACATCCATTATAACTGCAACCTTCAGGATGCTCTTTTAGAATATCCTGGACTGTAAAATATATTATCGTTTTATTGCGCTTTCAATTTTATAAGTTGCTCTTAGAGTTGACAATAAATAAAATATTTATCATCAGAAAGAACTGATAAGGTCAATATATCAAATAAAAGTAATACTTGTGAAACGCTATTGGAAATTTATATTATAAAGGTGTTTTTTTTAAAGAATAAATGAAACACATAATTTGCATTCACTTTCAAAAACATTTTATTGGTAATTGAAGTATCAGTTATGACATTTATATGCGAAAAATAATATCTGCTAAATGGCCTCCTCTCGCAGCTCTACAGACGTCCACTCTTTTGTTAAAATTTTCAATGACATTTTGACATAATTGAGGCTCTATCTCACCTGCGACACGAATACTTCCATCTTTCATAGCAGGAATTGATTGTGGATTGTTTGTGTAAACATGACTTTTCACATAACCCCAAAGAAAATAGTCTAACGGTGTCAAATCACATGATCTTTGTGGCCAATTAACATCACCGTTTCTTGAGATTACACGTCCTGGAAATTTTTCTCTCAATAAATTAATCGATTCGTGTGCAAAGTGAGATGTAGCGCCATCCTGTTGAAACCACATATCCTCTAGATCAATATTCATTAATTCAGGCCACAAAAATTCGTTATTTTTCGACAATATCGATCACCATTGACAGTTACAGCTTCACCAGCAGCATTTTCGAAGAAGTGAAGTCCAATTACACCACCTGACCGTAATGCACACCAAACAGTAACTCGTTCGGGATGCATAGGTTTCTCATGAATAATTCGTGGATTTTCCTCAACCCAGATACGGCAATCTTGTTTGTTAACATAGCCACTAATTTCAAAATGTGCCTCATTGGAAAACATTATTTTTTGAGAAAAATCAGCTGGTTGTTCATTGATGAAATTGACAAATGAACGACGTTTTAAATTATCTAACGGCTTCAGTTCCTGTGTTAGTTGAACCTTATATGCCTTCAGAGCTAAATCCTTGTTTTAATCACTGAAGGTTGATATACAACCCCTCGCCACATTAATTTTCGTATTCTGTATACGTATTTCGCATCACCGCATCTGCATCAGTAGATAATTGTCTGCTGATGCGGTTTACTTCATATTCAAAAACATCCTTTATATATGTTTAAACAGGTATAAACAGGTGTCTATTAAGCCAAGGTGACTCTAATGTAATGCGTGTGTTAAAAATCGAAATTTTAATAATGTTCCCCAGCCAATGTTAATTGACAACTTTAATTTTCATCTCTTGAGGAAGCAATAAAGCGAAAAGTTGCGAAATATTGATACATATTTAAACAAAAGTGTTTCTTTTCTATTCATTGGAAAACCGCATGCCCATGGTATAAATCAATTATTTTCTGTATATACATAAATATGTATATATATTAAAGAGCTACTATTCATAATACTTGCAACTGGTAGCTAAATAATGCCAACGATCGATGGAAAAATATAGCACATATTACATTAATCATAGTTAGCAAGTAAACATCTGAAGGAACTAAAGACAATGGAATGAGAATAGGCAGCGTGTGATGACTCGATCGTTTTCAATGGAATGCCAAAAGAAGTTGAACAGCGACCGGACATTGCACTTGTCTGTTCGGACCCTGAATATACTTTCACCAACATAAGAAAGTAATGTAAGGTACGCTATTGTAAGATTTCATTAATAAATACAGTCATACACTCAAACGTGAGCGATACCGGATCACGGATACGGAGTATTTTACAATTTATTTGTATATGTAGATAATTGATGTCAGTTGAAACAACCGTTAAAATGCAATTGTTTATTACAATAACAGATGTTTAAAAATAAGTTTTTAATTGCATGCGTACCTATTTATGGAAGTCTCTAAAAAGTATTATGTTTATGAGGTATAAATATACAGGCAGCTGGCGCACTGAAAGCTTTCCTCCTTATAATAATTCGCATTTGAAAATTTATTGAAGCCGTTTACAAATTAAATATATATATATCAATAGAAATATATCACTGCTAAGCACTCCCAAGAAAATTCTAGAACAAATAATAGATGAAAGAATAAGATCAATGACAGAGGACAAATTTATACGAAAGCCAAAGCGGATTTAGAAGTGGGAGGAGCTTACAGGACCATATATTCATTATAAAGCAGATAGTAGAAATGGTAAAACAAGAAGAGAAGAGAATATGTTTAGCATTTGTAGATTTAGAGAAAGCCTTCGATAGAGTACCAAGAGTAAACTAATATTAAGAAGAAGATGATGTGACAACACAATAGTAAAACTAATTAGAAATATATATAAGAATAACACCAAAGCAGTTATTACTAATAACATAACATCACAACCTTTCAATACAGAAGCAAGAATTCGGCTAGGAGGAAGCCTGGGCTCAATATTATTCATAATACTCATGGATGAAATAATCAAAAAGTGCTCGAAGGAAAGGAAAAAATTCGCCGTAGGACATTTAAATTTAAAAAGAATTGAAATCTCAGAAGGAGCATTTGCAGATGACGTTGTAGTAATAGCAAAAAACGAATCAGGTTTACAGACTAATTTGAATATATGAAACACAGTAATAGAGGAAGAATGAAAATGAACAAAAATAAAACCAAAGTAATGACAATAGGAGATGAACATAAAGATATAACTATTAACATCGATGGGGAAAAGATTGAACAAGTTGGTATACATATATCCATATCTATAAACAATAATTGATAAAATGGGAAGACAAGAGGCAGATATCAACAAGAGAATTGAAAAGACCCTAAATTTATACCATGCAATGAATAACACTTTCATAAGTAAAAAAGAGATATCGTGGAAAACTAAGATCAAGATATTCAAAGCAATACATGGACCAATACTATCGTTTAGCTGTGAATCTTGGGTACTAAACCAGCGACAAAAAGCAAAATCCAGGCTATGGAAATGAAATACTTGAGAAGAGCACGAGGGATGTCAAGAATGGATCAAATGAGAAACGATGTAATTAGAAAGGAATACCACCCATAGAGGAATTTATAGAGCAGCCACAGTTGAGATAGTGGGGCCACCTACACCGAATGTATGACAATAAAGGAAATATGGAGAGCCCAAATTCAAAAAATTAGAAAGAGAGGAAGACCGAAACAGACTTGGAACGAAGCCATAACAAAGATTATTGAGAAAAAGGGGAGGACGAGAACGGAAGCTAGGGAAATGGCAAAGAATAGAAATGAATGGAGATACATTCACAAGAAGTATACCTGATAAGGGACTAATAGATTATACATACATACATATATATCAATAGAAATACTTTCATTACCATTTCATTTTAATTCCATTGAATTAGAATACTGACTTATTTATTTTAAATGGTTTTTGCTTTATCTATTCCAGCAGTAGCCAAAAATTTAGGCTCGTGGGCCAGGTTAAAAAATAACTATGCTTGTCAAGCCTTAGACCAAAGTGTTATGATACCGGATCACATGTCCAAGGTGAATTAAGTTTCAAGTCGTTAATTCGAAATTCAGTTTTGTGTCCAAGGAAATCGCAAGTGGCCCACGAACCATAAGTTGGCCAATGCAAATCTATTCGATTATGTTTTTTATAGATATGCTTCCCTATATAATTCATTTCTTAAATATATTCACACCAACTTAAAAGTAAATGTGTTAAGTTAAGGAAAAGATCAAATAATAAAAAATTATGTTTATTAGCCTCTCATGTCGTTTTCAAATTGCTTAGGTACTTAGGCATAATTGAACTGATTGAATTTATATTGTATTGAATTATAGTTAGACCTTATTTACTTGGGAAAAAATGGTATAAATTTAAATAAAGTAAGCAAGTCGCAAATTAGTATCCTTTGTTAAATTGCTTGTGTAATATTTTTTCTGAAATCATTTAAAGTATGACATTATTATAAATTATTAAATTGTAAAGCTTTGCAAACAATATAATAAAAAGTTTAAATAAATAAAATATCACAAAATACAAAATATGTGATAATTTGAAAATAGCCCTGCGGTCGTGCTTTCCGAACAAAGCAATAGATGTCATTTTATTGAATAAAAAAATTTGTTAAAAGTAGACTTCTATAACATTCGATTTTTCTATGATTACACTGTGACACTGTATTGTCACTGTTGAATTGTCTTGTTTGCATTATCGTTACCTATTTTATAAACACTTTACTTGAAAAGTTATTTAATTTTAATTCTATACACACATATGTATATATATATATATATATATATATATATATATATATATATATATATATATATATATACACCTAGTCCTGCCATAAGTATTGATACAAGTGTAAACGCACCTTTTTGCAGATGACAACTTGAAAGCACAAAAATTTTATGTTGGCAGTTCTGACATTTGATATATGCTTTACAAAATCGCCGAACAATTTCACTATAGCGTGAGTCGTCATTATGGAATGGTCGGATAAAGAGAGCCGTATTGCGGTTATTGCACTTCATAAGTGTGGAATAGAAAGAGTCCGTATTTTTGATTTATTGAAACCGTTAAATATTACGCGTGTGTTTGTGTATCGTACTGTTAAGTTATTCATTGATACTGGAAATGTAATCGATCGTAAAAGATCTGGCAGGCCTCGCATAGCTCGTACACCACAGGCTGTGAGGTCCCGCTGTGAGGTCCCGCATCAATCGACATCCTGTCCGCAAACAGAAAATCATGGCTCGTGAAATGGGTATTGCTCCGAAAACCATGAGCCGTATCATTAAACAAGACCTAGGACTTGGAGCTTTCAAACGACAAACAGGACAGCGCCTTAACGTTGAATTAAAAAAGAATAGGAAGAAAAAATGCAGACACCTGATATCGTTGTACGGCAAAGAGCGTTACAAAAAAATTCTATTTTCTGATGAAAAAATTTTTACCGCGGAAGAAACTTTTAACAAGCATGATAACATGATAGGGTGTATGCACGGTCCTCCAAGGAAGCCAGTGAAGTGGTGCCAAGGATTCAGCGAGGTCATTTTCCTGCTTCAGTGATGGTTTGGTGGGGAGTATCCTATGACGGTGTCACTTCCTTGCATTTTTGTGAAAAAGGTATTAAAACAGCGGCCAAAAACTATTAACGAGACATTTTAAGCAATGTAGTGGAGCCCCTGAACTACACCATGTTCCAAAACCAACCATGGATATTCCAACAAGACTCTGCGCCCGCTCACAAGGCCAAAACAACTCAGCAATGGCTTGAAAATCATGTACCTGAGTTTATTAATACTGACTATTGGCCGTCAGCAAGCCCAGACCTAAATCCGCTCGACTACAAACTGTGGTCAATATTAGAGGGCATGGTCTGTAGAAGACCCCATCGCAACCTGGAATCATTGAAGCAAGCGTTAACAGAAACAGTCGACAATTTTCCCATGGATATCGTCCGTACAGCGTTTGATGAGTGGCCCTGCAGACTTCGGCGTTGTATTAAGGCAAATGGCGGCCATTTCGAGTAATTTGCATTGTATTTTGTAGTTTACTATTGCCAAAATAAACTATCAAAAAATAATTTAAATCCAACTTGCAGTTTTCTTTTTGTACTTAAAAACCTTTATATCAGTATTTATGGCAGGACTAGATATATATATATATATATATATATATATATATATATATGTATGTATATATGTTCGAACAAAGGTTCTCGCGGTTGTGAGTATTAGTAATATTAGATTTTCGGGCTCTCTGCGATGTTGGATAGAAGTTCTCGAAGGAATCGGCGCCTCGACGTTTCGGTTACATCTCAATCATCTTCTTCATTAGTTGTGTCGTAGTGAAATTTCAGGTTCACGCTTCACTACGAAACAACTCCTGAAGAAGATAATTGAGATGTCATCGAAACATCGTTACCCCGATATATATTATTTAATTATTAAGGGATGTTGTGTTTATTAAATAAAATTGTTTGAAAATATGTTTCGTTGTAAAATGGAAATAACCCTCACGTTGGCGTTGGATGTGGGTATGTATAATATAAATAAACAATTTTGCGTAAAATACAATTTATAAATGAATTGAAACTTACTTGTCCTTATATATATATTTTTTTAATAATAGCTTATTTATTTATTTAATTACTTTTTCTCAAGGTTATAAACCGTGTATCGCTTTTGATGAGCTGTAGATTAAGCTAAATATATAAAAATTCAAAGCATCTACCGGCTAAAATATTTAATAAATCCAATTTGGAACGAATCAAAAAAAAATAAATTTATATACGTTTCATTTCTCTCAAATATTATATTGGGTCTGGGAAAAAGTTCGTGGCGTTTTTTCAGTAAAATTCAACTGGTCCCCGCATGGCGCGTGGACGAATTCATTTAAACCGAATATGCTCCATTATTATCGACAATGTTTCGCCACTTTTTTGGTAGATCCATGATCCCATCGGTGAAAAACTTCTGTGGTTTCTGGTCGAAAAACTGAATCAAGTAGTTTTCACAGGCTTCTTTTGAAACCAACTTAATTCCATTGAGAGAGTTCTGCAGAGATCGAAACAGATGATAGTCAGAGGGTGCTATATCCGGACTGTAAGGTGGGTGCATCAAAACTTCCCAACCAAACTCTTTCAATTTTTGACGGGTCATCAAAGAAGTGTGTGGTCGGGCGTTGTCATGATGGAAGACAACACCTTTCCTATTAATCAATTCGGGCCGTTTTCTTTCAATCGCCTGGCGTAATCTCTCTAGTTGTGCACAGTAGAGTTGAGAATCAATCGTCTGACCAGTTGGAAGTAGCTCGTAGTGGATATATCCAGTCCCACCATACACACAGCATCACTTTTTTTGGCGTCAATGTTGGCTTAGCGAACGCTTGTGACGGCTCACCATCCTTTATCCACGATCTTTTACGCTTCCGATTATCGTACGTAATCCATTTTTCATCTCCGGTTATTAAACGTTTCAGAAACGGCTCTATTTCATTCCGTTTCAGCAGCGCATCGCAGATGTTAATTCGGTCAATCATGTTTTTCACGCTCAACTCATGAGGAACCCATACGTCAAGCTTTTTTTTGTAACCAGCTTTGTGTAAATGGTTCAAAACAGTTTTGTGGTCAATGTCTAAATCCATGCCAATATCGACACTGCTGATATGCTTATCTTGTTGGACTTTTTCAAGAATTTCATCAGATTTTTCAGTGATTGGACGACCGGAGCGTGAACATTGAAATTTCCAGAACGAAAGCGAGCGAACCATTTCCGCGCAACAGATTTCGATAAAGTACCTTCACCGTACACAGCACAAATTTTATCACAAGCCTGCGCAGCGTTCTTCCCCTTATCATAATAATATTGCAGAATATAGCGAAATTTCTCATTATTCTTCTCCATTTTCAAGTGCGAATAACTTTCCAACCACTGCACCGATTACAATGTTTCTACGCTCAAACTAACGTTCGGAAGGTCATCTAAAAAACGAGCCGTCGGTGGTGTCGCTGTGACTTGTTGTTCTTTAGTTATCGGCAACCAATGCCATATTATATTTTAGTATATATTTAGTATCTTTAATAACATACATACATTGACTTTCTTTATTATTGAATCTTTTTATATTTTTTAATAACTGTTATTCTAATATTGCTGAGCCAGTTTAAATAAAAGATTCCAAATTTTAGATAACTTTATATTTGAAATCAAAATAAATTGAAACCCTACATAATTAACAATTAACACAATTCTTATCATTTACTACCAAACTTTAATTAAAAAAAATAAGACTCACTTAAAACTATACATTCTAACCATTAAATACCTTTTAATAATTTTACAAATATCAAATCTATTTTATCTAACTTTTAACTTTGGCCAATTTTATATTAATTTATTTAAATAAGTAATTTTCGGTACCTTATTCTCAAGTTAAACAAATGCCCAACATTCCCTCTACAAATAACTTTTAACCTTCCTTATCCTCTTGCTTCCTAGATGTCGTTCTTCTCAGCATAAAATTCTTTATTCTTGTATATTTGATTTATTTTTATCGTTACTCTGATTCACTAACAACTTTAGTCTATATCTACTATACTCTCGCAATTTTGTTTAGTTCACTGAAAATAGTTTTAAAAATAGTTTACTCTTTTAAATAACTTTAATAAGACTATTTTTGTATCTGCTTTTAAAATCTATTTACTTTTTACTTATTTCAATTGTTTTTTACTTTAAGTACGCAATATGTGTTTAAATCAACTAATAGAGAATCTCTTAATTTTGAATCTCAATCATATTTACAACACCTTGTTATAAATATTTTACGAATAATAGGATTTTAACAATAAATAAAAAACTAACGCTTCTTCTTAATGTTACCAGCGGTTAGTGAACTAATTAATTAAAAATCATTAATTTCTATTTATATATCAATTCTCTATATCTTTTTTAATTCTATACTCGTAAAATACCTACTTTACAATTAAATATTCATATTTATCTCTGTTAATATAACCTAACTTTTTCTGTCACACATTCAACTTTTTTTGGTCGCGATGTCACGTAAGATATTTAGTTACCAGCATTTACTAAAACGTGAAGAGAAACTACAAAAAAAACTTTTGTAGATAGTAGGCTGCCAAATTCATTCCCAAACCGCTAACGTGATAAGCCAGCACTACTGAGCTCTTAACCAGCTATAATATATTTACCAAGGAAAGATTACTGTGTATCGTCCATGATATTTTCACAAAGTATTGTCATGCATGTGACGTATTAATGTGAGGAATTCAACTTCATTATACGTTGTAGTTACAGTTTTAATTATTTAATTTATTATTTAATTATTAATGAAAACGCGAGACGCGCTTTTTAAGTAAGTCCTGGTTTTATATAAAAATAATACAAGTACAATTATTCAACAATTCTATTTTTATAAGAAAACTTTGTACACAAAAAAGGCGGTGAATTGAATGTGAGAATTTCAGAGCGATTTGTCTGACATTCTCAGCATTTAAAGCAAACTCCAACATAGTCGAAAGAAGAATCAGAAAACTGGTGAAATATAAACGAAGGCGAAGAACAGACAGCATTTTATAATATCTCTATACTACGAAATCTGATAGAAAAGAAGAACGAGGAAAATGAAGAATTGTTTATTTCGTTTGTAGACTTGAAAGTAGCGTGCGACACGATAGAAAGATCGGTACTTTGGGAAAAAATGAAAGAGATAGGATCCTTAAGAAAAATAATTAGAATAGCCAAAAGTATATACAACACAGTATATGGCATAGTAATACTGAGTAGGATAAATTTGAAAATTTCGGGATGATAAGAAGAATAAAGCAGGGAGATAGTCTTAGCCCGTTACTGTTTATAATGATAATGGACAAGATAATAAAGAGCACAAGGAAAAGAACAGCAATACTCCAGATAATCATAGGATACAGGCAGATGCTACCAATCCAACATGAAATGCTATACGCAAGTGGTATAGTGCTAGTCGCGGACATAACAAGAAAAATGGAGACGCGGCTCTACATGTGGACAGAAGAGATAGAAAGTGTGGAAAAGGAAGTTAATAAGGGAAAAATTAAATATATGATAATAAATCAGAAAACAGCAGTCGATGCAGAAGAGATAAAGTGCAAGAGACAACAAATAGATCAAGTAACAACATATGAATACCTAAGAGTTATGATAGAGAATGGGACGATAGATCGAGAAGTAGAAAACAGAGTGAGGAATACCACAATAATATATTATGTAATATTTGGAAAAAAGAGATGGAAACGCAAGTAAAACTTGGCATACAACAAACTGGGCTAATAGTAGTAAACAGAGGGTACGGTGACAGCAGCAGAAATGAAACTATTGAGAAAAATTACAGGAAAGAAGAAGACGGATAAGATAAGAAATGGCGACATCAGACAATAACTAAACCAAGGGGATATAGAAAGGAAGAACGACAAAAGAATATTGAACAGGTTTAGACAGAGACTAGCGAAAACGGTAATGAAAGCAAGGGCAAGAAGAAAAAGGGGGAGAGGGAGACCAAGAAAGACATGAATACAGCAAATAAAAGAAATGGGAAAGCGAAGGGAAAAACACTAAATGAAATGAAAACACTGGCCAGTAATCGAGAAAACTGGAAGAAATGGATGGAAGAACGAAGAGAGGAAAAATCTGACACCGTCATGGGGCAAATGGAATAGAAGCAAAAGATAAGTAGACTTGAAAGAAAACGAAATGAAAATACTAGCCAGTGATCGAAAAAATTGAAGAGATGGGTGAAAGAATGACCAGAGGAAAAATCCGACGCTCTCATTGGACAACTGGAATGAAAGAAGAAGAGGATGAGAAAAGTTTAATTTACTTTTCAACATAATTGCCGTCAATATTAAAGCACTGGCGATCCTCATAGAAATCTGCCGCTTGATTTGCTACAATTTCAGCTGTCTTGAAAATTTGCAGAAACTTGTCAGATAATGACGAAATCGTAAAGCGTCTGTTTTCTCGAACTTTCGTATCAACTTTCTGCACTATCTTGAGTAATAAACGACGGTCGTTCATTACGCTCCTTATCATGGACATTAGTATAGCCATATTTAAATGTTATAATTCCTTTTCATACTATTCCCTCATTCATAATGCCTTCTTCATACACTTCACGATGAATTTCTATCGCTTTCGCAACTTTTGCATGCAGAAAACGAGTCACAGCGCATATTTCTCCATCGGCGAGGTTTTCAATTTTCATTTTAAATACGCCCAAACAAATGTAAATACAAACAAATGCTTCTGTACTGGCGTTTGTGATTAACCAACCGATGTAGGTAGCCAGCGCGCATGCCCGAAATGGCGAGCGTCCATATTTACATACTTACTTTAAAAACATACGTCGTACTATGAGTAAATTTTGACAGAAAACCAAAGGAAAGTCTTCGAGTAGAACCAACATAAACGTAAATATTTGTGTTATTTTAGATATTGTTTAATTCCAACATTACCAGATACGTTTTCATGATTAGAGTAAATGCTTATTTAGAATATACCTCCACAGTGTCAGTAACAATTTTCATCCTTTCAATCAATTCGTTAGATTAAAATTATGATGCGATGATACATAAATCTACATAAATATTCGTTAATGTGTATTGGCATTCTGTCATTCAGTTCTCGGAACCAATATCCATTATTTCTCTTCTAATGATGACTGCTGTTGCAGAGTTATTGTTTAGTATTACCTTTAATTATTTTATGTTTATTTGAAATATGAAAATAATGATGACTTTTTTTACTTAAAATGGCCTATAAAAGGCTAGAAATTGTGTATATTTGTTGTAAATGAAATCGCTAAGAACTTTTAATTATTTGCCAATTAGATGAAAATTTAAGCACCATCGTAAATTCAGAACATTTTGTTCTTACAAGGCGCATATCAAAAATTTTTAAAATTTCTGTATATTTCGTACCAGCAACTTTAATAATTTTATATTTATTATTTAAGTTATTATTGCTTACAGATTCATTGCTATTGTTTCCCCATAGTACTAGAGTTAATAATAAATAACAGACTAATGGAATTCATGAAAACGTTTATTTTAAGTAGTTCTCAAAATGGATATGTTAAAAATATTATAACAAATTTAGAAAATTTGAATGCAGCTATTGGCACATTTCTATATCTTCAAATTCACACTATCGGTGGTACTCTAGATAGGGGAGAAGATTTTTACAATATTTGCAAAGGTCAGAACGATGAGATGATGAGTTTGTCAACATATTGTTAAAGGGCAAAAAGCAAGACCCCGAAACTAGAACCCTGTGAAACTCCGAATGCCGATATGTAATCATAGGATGACAATCGGCCACGGAAGACATAATTACTTCTATTGGTTAGATATGATCTCATAAGATTTATAAAAGAAGAACTATACCCAAATGAACTTAATTAATTTAAGTTGCATAAATGTACTTGAGAAGAGAATTAATTGTTTTGACCTGGGCGGTGTTATCAAGCATCTGGTTAATAAATTGTGTATTGCAATACTATCTACATCTGGGCTTTCGGGCTGTAACCGCATCACTGGTATAACTGCCGACGTTTCGTACCCACTCGTATGAGATATCTTCAGGGCTCAACTGCTGTTACTGTTTGTTGCACTGAAACTGTTTCAGTGCAAGGAATATATGCTGTTAAAAAGACGTGAGAGGTTTAGTATTTCTGTATCTTCAAAAGCATATGATTTGTTAGATTATTCGATAATATTTATTAAATTCGAAAAGCATAGGACGAAGATAGTAAACTTCGTTTTACTAATACCTTTAACTTAATCTTATATCTAACAGGAGTCTTTACTAATAAAAAACCTTTAAATATGACATTACAGATTTCAGAAAATTTCAAGCCTTTTCAATTTACAACATAGACTAGGGTGACAGAACAAAATACATAGATAATTGTTGAAAAAAAGGAAGGGCGAAGAAAGTAACATTATCCCTAGAGAATAGTTGAAAACGAAACCATCCGAGCACATAAATAAAGAGAAATGAGCTGGTATCGACACGTAATTAAAGTGAAAGAAAATAGTACAGTGTTATCGTAGCAAGACCACACGAAGCAATAAAAATAGAAGACTGAAAAGGATATGGACATGGAAATGGAATACATCTTGAACGATAGAAATGAGTGAAGAGAGGGATAATAATAGAGGATATCAAAAGAAAATAATTGACATGATATGGGTACGTTTAGGAGATGTCCTATCACAGGCTGTCAGAAAAAGTAGTCGGAGTAGTACCAAAAAAATGAAGGAAATTCAAGGCCCAAATCACACGGATGGAAAGAGCAAGAATATCGATTATTTTAGACTGATTGAAGACCAGCTTACTGATTGAAATTATGCCAGTTTAAAATGTCACAGGACGTTTAGAGTAGCACGGAGCCAACTGACTCATTTCAAACTCGAATATGCCACAAACGCTATAGCTTCTATTGGACAGCATAGAAGGTTAATGTAGAGAAGAGATCCTCATTTCACATGGTCAATAGGAATGAAGCGTTGGAGCGTTTTTGGGATTCTAGACCCATATTTGTTTGAAAACGACGATGAAAAAGCAGTGATTGTTAATTCAGGACAATATATCGCTATTTTGGAAGACTATTAACTCAAAACATTATGTCGCTATGTGAAACCTTCTTTACGACTGCTTGGTATTTATCTGAAGACTCAGATGGTGGAACAGCTCACATTGTGTGAAACATGGCCGTTATTTGTATACTGTTCAGAAATTGTATCTCTCGTATTGGAGATATCACATGGCCTATTCAGACACTTTATCTTATTGGTCGGATTCTTTCCTATAGGAATTCTTGAATGATCTTGTATTCTGAACGCATGTTATGAATATTTAAGCCATTACTGACGAAGTCGCGACTATTAGCAACGAGCTAGGGAGGTTTACGTATGACAACCTCCGAAAGGAATTACGACAGTGCATTAATTTAAGAAGAGTTCTTTTTTCTGATACGGCTTTTAAAAAATGGACTTTGGATAATAACTAGCAAGTTTCAGTGTATTTATAAACCATTAAGTTAGTCGATTCCGTGACATCCTGTATATTAACAATATTATTACAGAAAAATAAAATTTTTTAAGTTCATACCTGTTGATTTGTTTATTTTGGTGTAATACAAATATAAATAAATAGTCACTATTATTTTTAAGTGAATAAAATATCTGCTGGACAATAAAAAATATTATATATTGATACCCATACATTTCTTAATTTTACAATAACATTATATTGTATACAGTGTACTTCTTTTTGTGTTTCCTTTTATAGAAATTCATGTGAAGTTATTTACATTTTTTACTTTTATATCAGAAACACTTTCGCGTGAATATATAAAGGCCTCTTGTATTATCGAAATTACATTTTCTTTAAAATTTTTGTCAACTTATGCCATAATAATAATTTCTTTGTAAATTTCGTTACGAACTTAATCCACTTATTTTATTTTATCTTGTTGAAGAAGTAAGAGTATGCTTGGAATAATTTTCCTTTCTATATATTAAACTAACGAAAAGTTATTTCACATAAAAACTGTATCATATTTTATTAAAAAAGTAACAAAAGTAAAAATAAATTGCTTAATTTCTTAATTTACTGTTTTAAGAAGTGAATTTCTAAAGCGAAATAAAAATATAGTATAAGCACATTATAATGTCCTAAGTCTAATAAAAGCAAATTCTTCACATCTATTGTATCGCATCATTGTTCTCATTTATGTAACCTTGACACTGGCATCTTAAAATATCCACATTTAAGAGACATGGTAGCGCCTAAAAGTGGGACGAAGAAATTTATATTGAACCCGTAAAGAAGTCTTTACGATGGGTCTAATGTACGAGCTGCTCATCTTCTACCGCCTGAGTTTATTAATGGGTCATATTCCTCTTGCTTTCTACGCCTGAGGCGATTTTAAACTGTGTTTTCTTAAGTCGGGAATCAAGTCAGGTAACCCTGTGAGAAAATTCACATCCGTAATCTTACTTACGTGTCATCTGTGTCGAAAGCAAGTAGAAAATAATGCACGTTCTTGTAATAAACGCCTCATCTGACCCACTTGAGGTCGTATTGTTGACCCATTGGTCTCCATTACAATAAAACACGATTTAAACTCAACATTTATTAATACTATTACTTATGTACTTTTTACACATTACATGTTTGTACACTTTATAATAATATTCTTATAAAAAATATGCAACTAGAAAAAACTAGTAAAAATGGTATCTACAGCCTTGCAGTAACATTTACATCGTTTTTTTTCGTATTCTTTCAAATACTACATTATAAATTAAGAAAACAATAAATACATATACATATAAATACACATTCGTAAATCGACTAGGTATCTGCAAAATCTGATACTGGTCGATCTCTCTGAGAATTAACAGGTACTGGGCTGGACTATCTATATTAATTATTGTTGATTCGTAGGTATTTGGGCTTTATACGCCATCTGCTGGGCGTCCAAGGATCTTTGCTGCCAACCACCATGACCAGACGATCCTCCATAACCTCCGCCTCCTATATCACCTCCATAACCATGGGCTGATCCACCATAGATAGTTTCTTGTGACGCAGTGTGACTGGTTGAATGATGAGGATGAGCTACTACTTCATATGTGACATGTTTGCCTGATCCGGAGAATAATTTTTTAAGTCCAATGATTGCCGAAAGAACCAGAGCTATTTTGCCAATCAACAAAGCCTTTCCTGCTATTAATGCAATTACTCCTAGAGCAATTTTTCCCAGAATCGCCATTTTCAAAGCAGCGGCCGCCATTAGCGGTCCCAGGATCTTTTGCACCTTCTTCTTTTTGCCTCTGCCTTCTTCCACAGCTGTTTCTCCATTTTCGATATCATCTAAAACATCTCCGAAAGACCTCGCTGTCGAAGTAAAAGCATTAACCAATTCACTGCCTTTGAGGTCAACTTTGATGGTGTGAGTTTCTAGGAAACGCTGCACTCTATTCAACAGTAATGATTCTATGCTTTCGTCTCCATTAATTGTTCTTGGTGCACCTTCCGGTTCGCCATCTTCGGTTTTAACTATCTGCACACCATCCGTAACGACGATTGTATCTTTGCTACCCAACATCTTGTCGACGAACGAAAATAATTTATATTTGACACAAGACATGGAATCCTTTCGCAAGCAATCGGCGTAAATACTGTCCAATAAGTCATTTTCGGTTTGTATGGAGTTTCGTGAGACGCGAGGTTCCTCTTTAGCCGGTAAGGCATAAACGGTAGTCACTATAAACACTAATCCGATCACTTTCGTTAATGAAACCATGGTTGCTTTGGTGTCTGATCGATGTGTGATATTGCAGAGATGCGCCATGGATATATATTACTCGCTCCCTTCTACTGCTCTTTGCTAGACTTAGAACAATTTGGGTCCAGAGACTATAATAACGGCCGCGGGGCGATATCTTGGACCGCTTTCTCACAGTATACTCACGGTAACCTCATTTTGCAGAGGGAGAAGACATGTGCGATATGCAGTCTTTTTACTTTACGCGCGGAAAATATTTTCCGACAAATACTCCTTACCGACGTATCGTTACACATGGTCAAGTTCGAGGACATAAATTAGAAGTTCGTGTTTTGTATCGTCATAGACTACTATACATACCGGAAGCAAAGCGGTAGCGTCCTGTTCAAAAACATGCGGGAGGTCATATGTGAGAGTGCGAAATGATATTGATGCGGATATTGACCTACTTCAGTGAAACGGCTGTAACGCGACGTGCAGATTGGGCGTAAAAAAACTGGACACGTAAAGAGAAGAATCACTTTTACCATTGCATACTTATTGTTCATTCTCTCCGTGCGTATAATGCATATCTTTACAAGCAAAATCGACAAACGAGTTTTCTAAGAGATATGAAATGGTAAAGATCCCGTTACAAACAAGCAGGTGACAAAAATGACCGCTTTGCGTTCAATTACTTGAACTGAAAGGAAAATCAATGTCTAGACGTAATCGTGCTTTGTCAAAAAAAAAGAAGAAAAAACAGTAAGATAATCAACAAATAACAAGTCATGCATATCGCTTCTTAATATACACGTCAATAGAGAAAATTGTTTTATCATTATAACGTGACATAATTTAAAAATGCATAATTTACTTTTACTTTATTAGATTCTTTTTCTAATCATTAAGTAGAATATATAGTTCTCTATGTAACTGCTATAATAATTTTTGTATCGGATCTGAGAATAAATAAAAAGGAAAAGTTTTACTACAGGAACTTGATATAAACCTACTAAACTAGATGTTTTTTACTAATTGATTTCTTAGTGGAACGACACTCTATTGTATTGTATTCTTGTGTGAAGATTTCCCAGCGTACAGAAAATAAAAACAATATTAGAGAAGAAGGTAACTGAGTCACTAGAAGACTATTCATCTTAATTAAGTTAAGCTATTGTTATTAGTGAAATGGAACAGCTAACGACCGTGATTCCTCATGAGATCTACATGGGAATTTTTTAATCTATATCGGCCTGATACTATGTGAAATTAAGGAAAATATCTTAATTTATAATTAATATAATTTATATTTTTTATTTTTCTTTTTATAAAGCTTATTAACTAATATCTGTGAACGAATAAATACAACTAAATATTTGTTGTTTGTGGATTTATTTATTTTATATACAAATTAAGAAATAAATTACAATAAATACAATAACAATATAAATGAAGGTGAAAAATCTTCATTTCTCATTTGGTATTTCTTTCTAAATTACGAAGATTCCGTTGTTTGTGTGTAGGCTTTGTAAGCAACTTGCTGAGGATCAAACGCTCTTTGCCAACCACCATGGGAGCCGACGTCTGCACTGTAACCAATGCCAGATCCCCCATATCCAGAATCGTGTGATATATGATGAGGATGTGCTACTACTTCATGGGTGACGTGTCCTCCTCCACCGCCTCCGGAGAAGAGTTTCCTAAACAGAATTACACCACCTAAAATTAATGCGATTTTACTGATGAACAGCGCTTTAGCAGCGATAAATCCTATAATCGCCAGTGCCACTTTCCCCAAAATGGCCATCTTCAAGCCAGCTAATGCCATCAATGGGCCCAATACTTTCTTCACTTTCTTCTTTTTACCGCGCCCTTCTTCGGCAACGTCGTCTTCAGTGAGGGCATCTCCGATCGAACGAGCAGCTGAGTTAACCGTTTCGACGAGTTCGCTTCCTTTTAAATTAACTTTAAACGTGTGAGATTCCAAAAACCGTTGAATTTTGCTAAGAATAAGCGATTCTATAGTTTCGTCACCATCTAAAGATCTAGAACTGTCTTTCGAATCACTTTCGCTTGTTTTCACTATTTCAACGCCATCGGCAACTACAATGTCCTTTTGCCCGCCTAACTTGTCGACAAAATTATATACTTTATATTTAACACAAGCCATTGTTTCTTTTTGAAGGCAATCAGCGTAAACACTATCCAATAGATCATCTTCCGTTTGTAATACATTACTACGCGCACTACGTGGACCCTCTTTGGCCGGCACCGCGTGGACAGCGGCCACTAAACACAATAGTCCCGCTACTTTAAAGGAAACCATGATCGCTTTACTAAGTAATCGATGTGCGATGATACAGAGATTCGACACCAATATATATGTAACGCTTGTCCCCCTACTTCTTCGTTTGTCAACAAATTTGGGTGCGAGCACCTTATAATGACAAACTTTGTATGTAAAATTCATCATCAAATTGCTGATGACATTCCGATATCACAAACATAAATTCCGTAGGTAATAATAACAACTTGAAATTATATCTTCGCGTAGTTTAAAACTTTCAAAGTTTTTGATTTCATTAAGTGAGTTTTATGAGTTCAATGATTTATTATACTTTAAAAAGACGTAGTTAGGTTTAAGTTTATAGTAGACGCTGTAGAAAAGCAAAACAATTTGAATAGTAAAGCTCTAAAAATTTTTTTTTCTAAAATTGAAGAAAAAGCAATACACAATGATTTAAAGACATACAAGGACAATCGCAGAAATGTATCTAGGACACTTAATCTACATACGTAGTTAAATTCATGCCGTACTAGTGAAAAGAATATAAATATGTGTTACAAGAAGTGTTAGAAAATGTTTCAAATAGTTTTATGTGCAATCCGTTATCAGAAGTATGTCATGATATATGGAGGAACACATATGATACAATTTTGTATGTGTTACAGTAAACAGGAAGGCTTATAATATGATTTTTATTGTTTAACGATCCTCAAACTTTGAGGTATAGTATTTATACAAATAACATCGGGACGTTAAATGTTTAACTAAATTATATTTAATTTCATTACATTATTGCAGGTACAGTGCAAAAAAATCTCTAATTGCTTTAATTTTATAACAACAGTGGTAATAACATTAATTAAAAGGGTATTTCTTCTTGGTGAGAATAGTATATAAGTCAACCATTGGAACCAGCACGTTCCGGTTATTGTTTTAGCACAATTAAAAAACAACTTTAGATTTTACGCTTAACGTTTCCGATGACGTAGGATTATATTTTTTGAAAATACATAAGAATGATTTGGTGCGATTCGACCATCAGTATTATCTTTCGGAAAAACAGCACAACATGCCATAGACATTTTTACTGTCTTTCTCCTGATGTATAGGTAAATTTGTGTTAATACCATTTAATTTAAAACGCTAGCGAAAAATTAAAAGGGGTAAGAAGTAGGCAGATGCAGCTAGCTAAAAAGTTTAAATTTAATATCTTTATCTTTATTTTATTTATTAATTTACCATTATTATTAAAAAGCTACGGAAACAGTGGAAAGTTTTAATTTTAACCGCTTTTTATATCGCACGTATAATGCAGAAATGTTTGAAAATATTCCTGCTTTTTGTGGGACACTCGAACCCGCGATCTAATGCTAATTGAGCATGTGTCTTCACGGTTAGATCACGGTGCACAAAGAACAATCTACCCTGGGTTTCATTTAATATCTGTTTTAAAATGTAATTTACGGCACGTTAAAAAGACTCGAATTCACCATTCTTCATAGTCTAAAGGTGAAGATGGGTGCCTGGTTAGCATAAGATCGTGGGTTTTAATCTCTTGTGGAGGACAAGAGCTTTCTTCAAAAGTTTCTGCATTATATAAGCGATGAAAAAAACGGTTTAAATTAGAATTTTTCAGTTTCACATGGTAAAAGCCAGTAATTATATGCAATGAAAACAATCATTGATTGTGGCTGATATAGCAATTTTTCCCCGTATAACATATTTTATTATTTACATAGACATGACTGCTATAGCATTTGTATATCAAAATGACCACAAACTCTAATATAGTCATATTAATATTTAATTCTAAATTGGAAATTTATGGATATATAGTAAAACGAAGTGAACTAATAAAGTCAAGACATAACCTAATTGCATTTGACTATATCATAACTGAAAGCACTTTCCAACACATAAAAGTACTTTATTTGCTCAATCCTTATATCAATTCGTTGTACTCGTGCTTTTACCCATTTTCATATACGACGGCAACGCAAAAATGATTTCTTTCGTTTCCATCTCGCAGGGTAGGTATTGGTTCTTTATAGCGAGGTTGGGCGTTTCCTTCAGTGATAGGTAAGATAATACTTGTCGAAAGCCTTTTCCACTACATATTGGTCCCCTTTTGTCTTTGACTCTTCCATCTCGTCGATGAATACTTACGCTGAAACATTTTTCATTAGTCAATCACGAAAAAGAAGAAGTGAAAGTTTTTTCGTAGAAATGTTATGCATTTTACTGCATCTAAAAGACAAGAAATAGCTTTCCTTCTTTCATTGCCCATGGTTATTTCATCGTGGCGTCCGGGATGGAACCGCGTCCTCGGTACTTCTGCTGCCGACGTTTAGCCTTCACTTTCATGGTGCAACCTAAAGGGCTTAACTGCTATTACTGCTTGTTGTACTGAAGCTGGTGTGTATCGCGGATGGATTCATATAGGAATATTGTTTATTATGAATTAATGGAACCTTACGATTACGGTTGAATTGTTTGAAGACACAGGATTCCTAGATATTGTGTAGAGTGTCACGGTTATTACGGTTTAAGTAATTAGGGTGTTATGAGATTTCTATAAATTCACGGACTTTTAAGCCATAGTAGCTTACTATTTACAGACAGGATTTTGGTAGAATTAAATTTTTAGTACTCAATTCATATTATTATCTTTAATTAAATGTGTAAGTAATCCCAATTATTTTATTGTTTCTCTTGCAAATTTCTTACTTTGTTTACATCACAGTTTTTTCTTGCTTGAATTCCTTTTCTCTTATTTTCCCGTTAAAGCTCAATTCTTGTCTTATTGCTGGTAGGTTCTTTGCATTTCAGTAATCTCCTTGTGTGTTTCTGATGATTTTTCTTTGAATTGCATAGCTCTATTTGTTCCTCCATTTCTATTTGTTGATTATCTTAATTTCCATTGTTGATGATGGTCTTACCTAGGTATTTAAAGTTCTTAATTACTTCTATTTTTTCTCCACCCTCTGTTACTTAAATTTTATCTAAAAGATTTTTTTTAAAACATTTTCCATATTTTAGAATTATTTTTCAAACTCAGAGGAAATAGCAATATTATCGACAAATATATTAGAATTCAATGATGCAGGGCATATGCTCATCCAATTATAAATTTTTCGAGATTCTTTTATGGCCTCGTTCCGAAGCAGTAAGAGATGATTTACTCCGTCTGAAGTGATAAATTATATGTTGTTGTTACATGCATCACATTATGATATCGCTATTAACCATCTATATGTTTTTCATTGCTTTTAAGAAGTGCACGTCATTTTTATTCTCTAGATTTTCCATCTGCTAATAGTGACTAGAACCTTTTCTTTTTTAGGAAATATACGTGTGTCTCTTTGTTTTCGCTTATTTATTTTATATAGCTTACGTTGAATGAAACATTCTCTGTAAATCTAATTTAGAATAACATTTTATTACCTTAAATTCAGTGTATAATAATGTCACCTCTATTATTGTTTCCACGATTATTTGTTTCTCTTTTTCTTTATAATTTGAAAGGATAATTCTCGCTTTTTGACAAGTTCAGAATCCACTTTAGCTTTCCAGGAGGATATTGACTTTTGTTCCAAAAACTTGTTTTCTTAATTCTTCCAGTGTAATGTTGTTCTTCGTTATTTGTTATTCTCCTCCGATTTGCGTCGCTCTATAGAATATATGAAAATATAATTTTATTGAAGGTGATAGTTATCTCATAGATTATTTCTTCAACGGTATTGGTTAACGACTTTCTGTTAAGATATATATAATATTATTGAAATTTGGGCTTATTGCAAAATGTAAAATACTGCACTTCTTGAATACTGAAATCTTAACAATTAATTTTTTTCTAAAAAGAGCAATAAGTAAATTAGATATGAAATAACATGGGTAGAGAATCAATCGATCTGACGCGCTAAATACCAATGGATGCTTGAAATTATTACTTCATCTAAGTTTGGACAATTAGAAGCTTAGACAGCAACTGTCTGTACAATGCTAGGAGGGTTTCTTATTTCTTCAGTTAATCTGTTCTCATGTCTCTGTAGTCGTTGATTATAGAGTACAGATAGTTTTTGTATATTGTCAATTACAAATGAGACTTGCAAGGCGTTATGGAATATTGAATTGGAAACAAACCAGGGTGCATCAGTAAATGTGCACAAAACCTTGAGCTGTAACCTTTGGAAGATTTTTGTAAATGATAGCTTGGGACAGACCGAACAGACACCATATCTTTAAATATGTTTTATTATACACTTTTACAATAGTAGTTTGTTCTTCAGGAATATTTTTGATTTGTGATTCGTAAGACACGATGTATCACGGAGTTTTTAATTTGTGGTAGTTAGGTTATAATATGGTTTTTATGTTAGTTTTTTATTTGAATATAATCCCAAGTAATGTACTTCAAACTGAGCAGAAACTATAGTATTCTTCACGGAGATTTGTGGGTATGTCACCTTCCTGGTGGTAATAGTTATGTGAACAGATTTTGCCTGGTTAAATGTGATGCAATGGTACATTGTTCTAAGGGGCTTTGTAAACATTGTGATGACCTTAGTACGCCAATTTTGCCATAATAATGTTTCATGTATCAGGAAGATCCGAGGTTTGGATTAAATAAAGTTGTGGACCCAAAACACTTCTTCGTAGTACACCTACTTTCGCTAGGTAATTTCTGGAGCATATAGCATTGTATTTGACTTGGAAATGTCTTAATGTAATGTAAAATTTCAGTAGTAAGTAACATGGACTAGAAAATAAATTTTCGATTTTATATAGCAGTCCGAAGAACCATACTTGGTGTTAAGTCAAAAAGTATCGCTGCCCAGAATGATTTTTTTTTTCGAGGATTGCCAAGATTTTGTCCATTATTCTATATGTTTGCTGTATTGTTGAATGTTATTTCCTAAATCTAAATTGTAAGTCAAAAATGATAGATAGTTTGTAGATTTATGTCAATACTAATTTAGTACAGCAGTAATTTTTCCAATAGCTTTGATAGCGTTAACAGTAGGCTAACAGGCTGATGGTAATTGACTTCGTTCGTATATTTACCAAGTTTTGGTAGCAGGTAAATTAAGATAGGACATTTGAAGATATGATAAATCGAACTGTGGTTTGGGGGACTAAAACCTTCATATATTTTGTTTGTGTAATCATAAAAAGTATTATTAGTTACTTTTAAATTATTAAAGAAAAATAACATGCATAAACGCCATCCTTTTTTTGAACATTCTTCTTTTCTCTCAATGTTTCGTAAACTTTCGTAAGCCTTTTTTTAAATACTCAAAAAATGTTTTGAAATGGTCTTTCACAATTGGAAAAATTTGCAATAATTTTGTAAGTTTGGATACTTATAATAAAATACTATTTTTTTTGTATGTTGTTACTTTTGTGGGAATTAAATGTTTTCTTTTTCTTATTTTAACTATTACTGATTCTCATATTTTTCCTCATTAGAAACAATCGAAAACCTCTTTAATAATATTAGATCTTACGTCTATAACCTTACACTCAAACTTTCTCTCAAAAAATAGAGTATTCACATGAATACAAATTGAAAATTTTACAGAAATAAAATTAGTACTTCAAAAGGAAGAATTTTTTAGGGTACGTACGGTATGTATTCAGGGAAATATTTACAAATTCAATGAAATGTGTTGAAATTATTTCCATTATAAAATAATTGTTCTTTTCATTTGTATACTGCATTTAATTATTATATCCTTTAAAAATTACTATTTTGATAAATAATTAGTTTGAGGCCAAAAGTATTGGGAAAATATATGGGATTACCGTGGTATAAAAATAATTAAATTTTATTTAATTATCATTCGGTTGAGTATTAATCTTTTATTTCGTAAATAAAAAAAACCAAAAATAATTTAAAATTTTGTAATGCTGAATTAAATATGGAATGCGTCAATTCGATGATTATAAGTTACAAGGAATGACATAAAAAATAGATGGTTCAAAAATACTTTTATTTTAGGTAAATTCTGATAGTTATTAATGCATTCATTTTCAAAATAAAAGTTACCAAACGACAGCATTCATCTTTAAATAACAGACTTTCTAGTTACTTAACTCGAAAATTATTCAGACGAAATAAAATTTTACACGAAATAACGCGAAAACGATATCGCTGAAAGTAATAGCGGACTTTTTTTTGTATCGCCGTGGATAGATCTTGTCTATATTTGTTGTTTTGTAATTTCTCACCATCACTTTTACTGCATGATGTACTTATTAGAGAGTGTTACGGTTTAATATTCGATGATTCGTTAAACTATAAACTACATTCAGTTTTTCATGAGCACTTTCAATTGAGACAAGCGCTTCGTAAAAGCGCAGACTCTAAGAGTATAATTATACGCGATGATTAGATGTTATGAAATTATATCTTATACCAATTGATAACTGTTATTATTTAATGCTTGCTGTTATCTTTAGTTTCAAATGATTTTGTGCATATTATTTTAATTTGAAATAGTTTTATTTAATTAAAGTTTGTTAAATATTAATCAATAAATTAATTTTTAGTCAGGAGTCTGATTTAAAATCAGTATAATGATTTTTATTTTGTTACGAATATTTGCATATACATGTATAAGATATAATGGGCGGCTATGTATTATTGAAACAATAATTAGATGACCATGAGAAATCAGTTTGGAGAGGCATTCATCTTTAGTTTTACCCCACCCAACCAAAAGTTTGAAGACGAGGAACTGGAGACATTACTGGATGAAGATTCATGTCAAACAAAAGAAAAACTTGCAGAAACGTTGGGAGTAACTCACCAAGCTATTTCAAAACTTTTAAAAGCATTGGGATTCATCCAAAAGCAAGGAAATTGGGTACCACACGAATTGAAGCCAAGAGATGTTGAAAGACGATTTCGCATGTCGCAAATGCTGCTTGAACGCCGTAAAAAGAAGTTGGATAGAATCATTACTGGTGATGAAAAATGGATTCATTACGATAATCCAAAACGAAAAAGATCTTATGTAAAGCCTGGCCAGCCATCAATATCAACGGCAAAGCCAAATATTCATGGTGCCAAGGTAATGCTGTCTATTTGGTGGGATTCGACGGGTGCTATCCATTATGAGCTGTTAAAACCTGGTGATTCTATTACGGGCGAGCTGTACAGGCAACGATTAATTCGTTTGAAGAGAGCAATCGAAGAAAAACGACCAGAATATGCCACCAGACATGAGTCTATAATATTCCATCATGTCAACGCTCGGCCTCATGTTGCAAGGCCAGTTAAAAACTATTTGGAAAACAGCGGCTGGGAAGTTTTACCTCACCTGTCTTATAGCCCACACACTGCCCCTTTTGACTACTATTTATTTCGATCGATGCAGAATGCCCTTATTGAAATACGCTTCACTTTAGCTGAAGGAATCAAAAATTGGCTCAGTTCGTTCTTAGCCTCAAATGATGAGCGGTTCTTTTGGGAAGGAATCCATCAATTGCTCGAAAGATGGGGAAAGTTGTAGCTTCCGATGGACTATACTTTGAATAATATGTTCATTCATTTTGATTATAAAATAAAGGCATTTTTTTACAAAAAAAGTATTCGAATTTAGTTGCACACCCGATATTTTATAAGTTAGAAAAACGTATATGCAATTACTACCACAAAAAGGTTGACGACCTAAATCACAAATTTTGCTTCATATTTTTAGGTCGAACCGTAACGATATGAAACTGGAAAAAGAGCTCTTATGTGTTTCGTTTAAAAAAAACGCTCAATGGTGTGCGTTGTGGGGGTAACTCAAATGGCACATAAATTTGTTTACATTTTATACCAGATAGCAAAAAACTACAAACAAAAAAATGTACATATTTACTTCACTCCGCAAAATAGCTTAGAAATAGAGAACGTTAAGAGCGAACTCACACTGCATTTTGAGTACCGTTTTCTATAGAATATTAATTTTGTTCATGTAACTTTAATTCCGAGATTTAATATTTTAAGTAAAAGTTTCGACGAGATACCTTTTGATTTTTATAGATTAATATCAGTTTAGAATGTTGGATGAAGATAATGAACTTATTAAATTTGTAATAGTTGCATTAATCAATTGAGGTTAATATAACCCCTTTTCACAATAATTTTCGTATTCTGTATATATATTTCGACAACTAAGTTATCATCATCAGCAGATAGTTAATCACAGTGTCGCACGTAAAATCACGTCGAAATCCAAACAAGTACTGTAGATTCGTTTGATTAATAAATGAAATATTGTGGAAAGCGTTAACCTTAACTGATTAATTTAATCAAATACAATTTCGGTTAAAGTTTGCCAATAATAGTCATAGCTAAAATTATTCTATTAATTTAAAAGACGATTTTGTTCAAAATTCTTTATGTCAAACATCATATTAAAGCATCGAATGTAACATTAATAAAATACAGTTAATAAAATTCAAGTCAAAAATTTAGATCTGAACAACTACATTATTACATTTACACAAAAACATGAAATTTATATTTAATCATTTAAGGTTCATATATAACCCCTTCCCACATTAATTTTCGTATTCTACATATTTTGCATAATAAATTGAAGTGCATATGAAAAAATTATATGCGAGATGGATTCTGCCGTCAAAGGAATGGGGTGAGCAGACACTCAGTTGGAAAGGTTTTGGCTGCAATCTTTTGGAATTTTCCTTTTCGATTGTCTTCAAAACGGCAAAATACATCGTAAAAAACTCCCTTTAAGAAGAAGCGAGTGCTTTTCCTTCAGGATAATGCACTTGTTCATATTTCTAATGTTTAAATGGTAAAAATTCAGGAACTAAATTTCGAACTGCTTCCACATCCTACTTATTCACCGGATTTGGCGCGCTCAGACCTTTTTCTTTTTCCAGACCTGAAAATTTGGCTCGGTGGCAAGAGATTTAAGTCCAATGAGGAAGTAATCACTGAAGCAACGCATATTTTGAACAGTTTGATAAAGCTTAGTTCTCATAGTGAAAACAATTGAATATTGGTGGACTAACTGTATCGGATTACAAGCAGAATACATTAAGACATTTGACAAGAAGTTTGAGATTTCTCGTTTAAAGATTCATTACAGATTTGTCCTCATTTTTAGGAAAATGTTATTTTATTTAATATTACATAAAATAAGATTACTTATTCAGAGTTAAGCATGCACCTCATTTAAAGAGCTTCGCTGCATTAATTGCACCAATTAGAAAGGAACCTGCGCTTTGCAAAATTTATTATCATAACTTTTTTAGGTATGTTGTGACGCAATATAAAAACAATACATGAAAGAATACCTGTATACTATTTTTTTTACCAAATCCTCTTATGTATTCTAAATTTTTTTATTCCAATTTTCGTTTAGAAAGTAGTAGTATTTAGAATACTAATTAAAGAAAATAAAGTTAAAAAGCAGTCGAAGATATTACAGATTTTGCGCAAACATTGATTTCTCTTTATTATCGTTTAGCTTTGATATACCCGATGAATGGGCTTGACATGTAGAGAAAGTTTTAAAAGATTTCTTTTAACTAAATAAACGTTGCTGCTTGCTACCAATTCGGTCAGAATTATACATAATAGGATAAGCGTTTGTATCATATTTCGACTTCTTCTAAACCGTTATTTTCATCGATAAAATTCATTTCTAACATGGAATAGTTACGTATAAGATCTTTGTGTGTCAAGGTTGAAAGTATAAGTTCAAATACGATACATAAACAAGAAGTATTTTAAGATACTCTCATAATTTCTAAAGTTCTCTACAAATAGTAAAGGGAAGGTTAATGTTAATTGTAAAGTACATATTAGCATAAAGCAAACACATGGTTTGGTAAGTGGCGTACATTTAAATATCTTTAAACGAGTTAATACTTTTTGTATGGTATGTATCCTGTTAATGATGTACTAAATAAGATTTATTTATTAAATTCGTAAGTGATATGTTTATTTTAACCAAAATTATGTTTCTATTGTTGACCGCTACACAATATCAAATGATAGAAGAATTTATATTAAACTTTATAAGATTCGTTAACAGTTTACTTCTGTTCCGGAAATCGCATAAACTTCAACGTTTCAATCCATATATTGTCAACTATTATAATAACCGAAATGAACTTGAATAATTCAAATCGTGAAAAACTTCCGAAATGCAAGATATTTCTATATAATTGAAAATTAACTTCATTCTCTCTAGAATTGTTTATCTATTTCTTTGACGTGCCATACATGCCATAACTTATGGTCGAATATATACAGTGTGTATCAGCCAAATGGAATAAATTCGATAATAATTAAACGGAAGGGTGTTCGAAAAAACGCTCGGACACGTCGATTGGGATTTTTAGTTGCGTATTTTTTTAAATAAAAAGTTTATATACAGGGTTTGTCATGTAAAAGTGGTCAATACCAACTTTCTTATTTTAAATCCAATACCCTGTCAAATATTAAATTTTTGGATTCTTTAGAAAATTCCAGACATATTTCATGTACAATATCCTATACCTATCTTCGACTGTTTCGGAAATATTAAATGTTTTCAGATTAATTTGAAAAATTTTTGATAATGTAAAAAATAACAAGAAAAACATTAATGTCACTGTAGTAGATGTTCAAAGTGTTCGCCGCAAACGTCTTGACAACATCCTAATCTTAAATAAAAATTTTTTCTAACGTTGCTCAACATCTCAGGTGTGACCGATCTAATCGCAACTATTATTCGTCTTCTTAAGTCAGCTAAGTCGAGGAGTTTAGTTTTGTATACTATACTTTTGACATATCCCCATAAGAAGAAGTCTAATGACGTTAGATCAGGGGATCGTGCTGGCCATTCCATCGATCCTCGCCTACCTATCCACCGATTCGGGAATATTTGGTTGAGGTACATCGTATTTGCTGGAACTTGTGGGTTTGCTAGATCAGGATATAAGTTTGTTAAAGGTGGCACGAGATTATTTTGAAGCAATGCTAAATAATTGCCGCCATTCAAATTTCCATCAATGAAAAAAGGACCTACGATATGATCTCCAACAATTCCTGCCGAAACATTAACCTTCTCAGGGTATTGCGTATGTTCTTCTCTCATCCAGTGAGGATTTTCCCTGGACCAATAGCGGCAATTTTGACGATTAGCATGACCGTGAAGCGTAAAGGTACACTCATCAGAAAATAAAATATGTTATAATTGGATCACATTGTTATCTAACAATGTCATCATTTGTTCACAAAAATACGTTCTCCTATCAAAGTCGTCTTCCATGAGCTCCTGAGTTGGTATAATTTTATAGGGATGCATTTTATTTTCTTTTAATGTGCGAGTAATCGATGAATGGCAAACATCGAACATTGACGCTGCTTGTCTACTAGAAGTATGCGGGTTTTCTTCAAACTCAAGCACAATATCCAGTTTGGTATCATTACTTACTGCATTCGCAGCTGCTTTTTTTATTTGCCTTACATGTCCAAACTCGCGAAACTGCTTTTCTATTTTACTAATTGTTCCTTGGGATATAGGCGGCAAATTTGGAAATTTCTCATGAAATAAGTGAGCAACTTCCATTTGTGTCCGTGTGTTATCTCCATAAGCAATCATCTGCAGAATTGTTATTTTGTGCATTTCTGTTAAATGAACCATTTTGCTGAAATGTAGTTAACGAAATTCAAACAGTTATGACACTGACAACACATTGCTAAGGCAAGGTATTTTAAAACGAAGTACAAGTACAATTAAAGATTTTCACATAATAGTTCGGTAAACAAACTATTATGTGAAAATCTTATTTTAATTGTAAACAAAATTATTAATCTGAAAACATTTAATATTTCCGAAACAGTCGAAAATAGGTATAGGACATTGTACATGAAATATGTCTGGAATTTTCTAAAGAATCCAAAAATTTAATATTTGACAGGGTGTTGCATTTAAAATAAGAAAGTTGGTATTGACCACTTTTACATGACACACCCTGTATATAAACTTTTTATTTAAAAAAATACGCAACTAAAAATCCCATGACGTGTCACACACCCTTCTATTTAATTATTATCGAATTTATTCCATTTGGCTGATACACACTGTATGTATACAGACTTTGAAAAAAACCTATAATATGCAAGACATTTCTATCCAATTTTGTTTTGAAATTATCTTTGTTCTTTTATGGATTGTTTCTCTATTTCTTTAAAGTACAGTTGCTGCCATACAAAGGTTTACGATCTAAATCACAAGTACTGGTCGATATTTTTAGATGGAGGCGTAACGATATCAAACTAGAAAGAGAGCTCTTGTATATTTTATTTAAAAAAAACGAACCATGGTGTGCGGAGTGTGTAATGTATTTGTTTTTATTTTTCATCTGCTAACGAAAAATTTAAATACTACTGCATTCACTCTCTCGCACTTTATGCAAGACATAAATATGTTGAAATATCAATGACGTTTCCTCAAAATAATTTTCCAATTAACTTGGCAATATTTGTTCTTGAAGTAATCTTTTGTTGTAACATTTTTGAATTAATTGATAAACTTGATTAGTGTATTGTAAATGGGTTACTAAAACGGTAGTTACATGAATGTACTTTCATGGATTGAATGCATTAACATAAATTATTTAATAATTGATGTATTAATTAATTTGATGTACTAAAGAATGCAATACAATATTTATTATTAATAAACGTTAAAATGCGTGTTATGGTGGCACCAAACATTAGTGGCAAACTATATATCAAAATTGAGGGAATATTATTTAAGATAATTGTTAATGAAGAAATAAAATTTATTTATACTGTGATATATGTATAATGAAATGTTGATTAGAATTTTTTTCTCTCCATAACATCTAATTACATCTATGTAAAAAAAGGAAGAATTAAAATAGAAATTTGGTTTCTTCCAAGCATTACGTTGCGTGTGGTGCTTGGATAAAATTGGATAGTTTAATAATTTTTTCAAATTTCCACTTTCAGACTTGCAAAGCTTTCAATTTTTCGTGTTGGGGAAGAGCTTGCTTATATCAAATCATACGAAAATATGGAAATGAAAAAATTTTCATCGTCTTGTAAGCATGCTGTTATCCGAAGACACTTCAAAAACATAATGGTCTTTCAAATCTTCTTAATTTGTTGTTGATTAGTAGTCTATTTATTTTCTTAAAATTATTTGGAAAGATCGATGCGAATCAGCTGGTTTTTGATCTCAATAAGCATAAAATTTTGTAATTATATTGATAAAAGCAGTATCAAATACGACTATAGATATAATTTATTAAGTCGATAATGCAAATTTTTATATATCTAATGAATTATTTAAATACCTTTGACATTATCGACCATGACTTGTTACAAGTATATGAATCCTTCCTGAATCAGGAATAATTTTTATGGAAGAAATATTTTATATTCTCACATAATCCCCTATTACGTCAATACAAGTAATTCAACAACAAAACAAAATTTAGACCTATACAATAAGATCATTTACCCTAAAACATATATTCATATATGTTTTATATATTATTCATATAATCGTATTATCAAAATATATCTTAAAAATTAATGCAAAATTCTATTAAATTATTAATGAATATAATTGTTATGGAATATATCTAGGTTGCATTAAAATTTTTGCAGTTCAGCTACTTCCTGTAAGATGACGTTGGAAACATTTTTGCCGTGAGGGATGTCCTACCACTGCAGTTACTCCAGAAAACATCGGCGTCGTGCACAACGTGAAAAACACAAACAACCACTGCACATACAGAGATATTCGGGCACCATTGGGCATAGTTATGACCCAAATAAAACTATTCTGCAAGATCATCTTGCTGTTAGAAAGCTTTGCGCTAAATAGATACAACATAATTTAACATAAGTTCAAAAAGAGCAAAATCAGTGGACATCGTTTCAAGTGACGACAGTTGGACTTATTGTTACGAGCCAGAAAACAAGTAACAATCGGTTCAAAGGGTTTTCAAAGACGAGGAGAAGCCCACGTGGACGAAGCTCTGGCAAGAAAATTGTGGCATCTTTTTTCGAACGCACCGGTCATCTTGCTACTATTCCGCCAGAGGATTGTTGCACAATTCTGAATGGTATACAACCATTTATTTGGCAATTGTGTTCCAAAAAGTGCGCGAGAAACGACCAGGAGGACGAATCATTCTGCATACATACAAGACAAAATGATTGAAATTTAATATACCGCAAGCCACTGTGGAAGCCTACGAAAACTTCGTATCTGAGGTGACTGAAGAACAATGGGTTCAATCTTTTGAGAAATGATTCCACCGAATGCAGAAATGCATAGATCATATAGACGAATATTTTGAAAAAAAATAAAAAAATTTGGTTAAAATAATTGATTTTTTTTTTGAATCATCCGCAAAATTTTTAAAGCAAGGTACGTACATACATATGTATGTATATTTAACGTACAAACAGAATCAAAGGAAAGAATTATTCGTATACTTGTATTACACGCATTTCTATATATGTAATAGAGTACAAATCTTGCAACTGCGTTCGAAAAATAATTTTTGTTTTAGTTTTATTTTTATTAATTTCTTATTATCTATAAAGAAATTTATATTACGTTGCTGCATTACAATATTATAAAGGCTACATTGAGCGCCAAAATTTGTTGTAGCCTGTTCTATGAAACACATTCAAAAGTATTGACGTTTATTGTCTTTAGTACTTTATATTGTAGGTACCGGTGCATTTGAATTGTTAGTATGATATTGTTAGTGCCATTTTAAACACTTGATAATATTTGTAAACTTTCTATCAAAATAAAAAGTCTGGAATTTCAAATAACTTTCATAAAATGCAGACAATATTGAAAAATATAGAAGTAAATTATTAACAAACATAGCAAATTAGCTTGTTTTCTAAATTAAAATAACAGAAATGGTTTAGATGTCAGTGTAAATTGAACTCAAGGTTAAAGCAAATTTAATTAAATGAAATTCAAGCAGCTTCTTCAAATAAGAAGTTAAATAAGCCAAACGTTATTACGAAACTTCAAATTGAGAATACTTCTGATAATAAAGTTTTCACCAGCTACTTTTCAAGTAAGTGCACAAACAAAACAAACTAAACTTTTAATAAATGATTTTAAATAACAAGAACGTTATATAATCCTTTCTTTCAATAAATATCAAATTTTGTTAACTAAATATTGTTTAAAACCTTTAAGTATAAATGCTAATTTAAATTTTAATATTATTACATATATATAAATATAACAATAGTGATATAGATAATCAGTCCTACTACACTGAATTCTTTTGTGATGTCTCTTGCTTTATCTGGTTTTGGGGGATTTGGCTCTGTATGTACAGGAAACAATCGAGAAAGACTCATAGGTGGTTGAGGATAGATCACCCTTCTTTCTTGCTATGTACTTGCTTGTCTACAGTATATCCATACAACCCTAAATTTCCACACCAACACTAATCGGCATCCCTACCAAACTCGTGATTGTAAAAATCCGATAATCCCGTACCATCGTATACGTAGGTCATAAACTGGTATAAACTACACCGTAGTAAAACTTAACAACAAAATCACTGAGGAAGTAAGGAATTTGGGAAATACAAAATTTAAAACAACAGTTATCAAGTTCCTAAAAATTAAAATAATTTATACGCTCCAGGAGTTTTCTACTATAGATCACAAGGATTTTCAACACCTGATCTGAGTTTTTTTTCTGTATATTTTTTTGTTTTATGTTTGTCAATCAGGTGCGTTGTCGTGTAATTTTAGTTTTATATAAATATATAGATATGTGTATGTAGATAAATGTATATTTTTTTATATCTTTAATATTGTTCTATATTTTCAATTTTATTTTATTGACAGTTCCAAATTTATTGTACAGCTCTTCCTGTATAATTTTTTGGATAATAAATGAATCTGAATCTGAATCTGAAATCTGAATCAATACAGTGAATAGAATACATACAACACCTGTAAGACAAAAATATAAGCGTGTTATAAATTTGTATAAAAAAAGTGTTGAAGTATTTTATTATAAAAATATTTTCACGAATTTCCTTAAAGGGTTTTCTGGTTTTCTTCTTAATATAATTTTCTAGTTCAATCTTTGTAAATATTTTTCTATTATAGCTTCTAATATTTTCACATTTTACGAATTCTCGCTCATGGGGTTGCTTCTTAAGTTTATCTTTCCAAATAGTAGTTTGAGACTATTGGATGAATATGGGAACTAACGTTCTGGGAGTACCCGCGCTAAACCTAAACTAAAGGGTAAGATGACTTACCGAAATTTGCGTGGCAGTAGACAAGTTCGATATACAACGGTGTAAATCACATGTATCTAGTATTACCTAGTCAAGTGGTGTTTCGACATGGCGGATGGTCATTTCCTTTGCCGCTCATGGAACAGTACATACAAGACACAGTGCAAATTACAAAAACAAAATAGAGAAAGACATGTGAAACGCTTTAAGATTTCTGGACATGAACCTTTCATGAAAAAAAACAAGGCAGGATGGTAAAAATGAGCTAGGGTCGTGTACAGGGAGAAAGATATATAAAACTGTAAGAAGCAAGACCGTAAAAAAAGTAGATCTGACGTCAAATGCAGAGACCAAATTAACTAGGAAATTTGAAATTCTTAAAGTGAAAATGGAAAAACTTGTAAAACACGACTAAGGCTCATAAAAGCTAAAAAGGTCGTAATTAAGGCTAATTTCATATTCACATGCAAATATGCATTAGCATATATCTAGAGAGACATGAGAATCACAATAGATCTGAAGAGGTCGTAGCGTAGTACGCTACATCATCACCTCAACCAATCTATGCCTTAAACTATTATTTTGCTAGTTTTCTGACACTATTACTATACATACTCGTATGTATTTGTATGTGTTTGAGGTTCGTTTTGAAATTTAGAGAATATGGCAATGTCTTCCATAAATTACAAACTATGTACAGGTTTAAGGTGTGAAACCATAGATTGACGAGTTTATGTCTTTTACACAAGATTATCTTGCTCGATAATAATAGTAATAAAACATGCCTTTTTTTGCCCAACAGATTATGATTAGTTATAAGATAAGAGACACCCGTAACAAGTAGATATACTATATACAAAGCAAATAATGAAAGAAGTAAACTACCACCATACTTGCACAAGAATTTGATCAATAAGGTTGATATATAACCCCTTTCCACAATTAACTATTTGTAAATTCTGTATACGCATTTCGACAACCAAGTTGTCATCATCAGCAGATAATTTCAAAGTGTCGCACCTGGTAAAACACGGCGAAAAAATTGTACGAAAAAATAAAGTCAGTGCACATCTTGGTTTTCAACGGTGCGGATCGCGTACGGAGTTTATTTTTTCGTACAATTTTTTCGCCGTGTTTTACCAGGTGCGACACTTTGAAATTATCTGCTGATGATGACAACTTGGTTGTCGAAATGCGTATACAGAATTTACAAATAGTTAATTGTGGAAAGGGGTTATATATCAACCTTATTGATCAAGTCAATCAACCACAGGCTCCATCAAATTCAATTGCACAAGAATGTTTAGAATATCAATACTAGAAATAGAAACTTTATTATCCCATTAGTTCGTAATATCGCTTTATGTGAAAGACGTTTTAACTACTGTATTTACTAATTTCATAAACTTTAATCGATTTTACCCAAGTTTGTCTTATCAAGTGTGTCTCTATGTGCAGTGAAAAACCGATATCGAAAGCCAACGCAAGTCAAGGAGGCAGTTTCGGCGTATTTTGCAGATAAAGAGAAATCATTTTTTTTTGAGGGTATAAATAAATTAATTGAAAGATGTGAAAAATGTATCCGTCTTGCAGGTGAATATATTGAAAAAGAAAAATAATTTGGTTTTTTTATTTCCACCCCTTGTCCCCCATTCCGCGAATATTAAAACGCTCCCTCGTATATTAGACTATTTTCACTAATTTTCGACTTGGAATATCTTATATCTTTCAATCACTCTTTACAGCCTTGATCTATTTATTGCTATCGCTTTTTCCGTAATGCTTCTCTCATGTCTATCCTTTTTTAGATTGTTTTTATTTATTTGTTCGCATATTGTATTTGTCTTTAGATTTTTTCTTAATTTGTCAAATCGCGCGTATATTATTCCTTAGCTTTTTCTTTTAATTTCAGTCGTAACTATCTTATAGGTTAGCCAGAATCTAAAAAATAGATGCATTTTTTTTTAGATTCTGTAATAATATAATAGTTTACTATCCAACAGTTGCACACTTATTTATAGGATAATATTACATAGCTTTAGTAGAAAAACAACAAAGAAAAGAGGAAAACCATGTGAGTGTGGCAATGAATATGAATACAGCCCAAATAAAAATAAAATGTTCATCCAACATATGTATGTATGTACATATACTTGTATAAAAAAGTTTAAAAAAATGTAAATTAATTAATTCGGATATAGTTAGTGTATGCAAAATAAAGTACAACACATTGCAAATGCTGAAATTCACATGTAACCAACACAACATATATAAAAACCTGTTACGTAGAATGAATGATTCACATATCGTGGTCAATTCTTTAAGGATTAAATTGAAAATATCTAAATTGGATGCAAACCTGTTAAAATTCCTGACAATAGAAATTATTTGTAAATACAAATAATACAACGATTTAGAAAAATTTTCATATAGAATATGGTACATTAAAATTAAACTTAAACAACAACTGGAAAAGAAAACTTAAGATACAAGTCTTCTATCTTTCGAGGGCAAGTAATTAAATTCAGTGAGTGAAAGTTAATAAACAATACCTTTGGGTATGATAATAATAAGATATGAGCTATTTTTGTCAAAATACAAGGCTCTTAGAAGTAGACATAGTACTAGCTCAATTTCACATACAGAATTATTAAGTTATGTCTTCTTTAACTAAGGTTGTCAATGTCTTGACTTTTCAAAACAAGTTCTGGAGTGGTCACTTCAATAGGCCGTAGGCATAGACCAGAGGACTCGAATAAAGCATTAAGATGAAGAGATAAGTTGTCTGCAGCGCTATTTAACCTAGTCCTAGAAAAATATAATTAGAAATATTAAACCCAAATTAAATGAAACTATTTACAGAACATAGTAATGACAAAGTCAAAAAAGGATAGAATGCAAATCATGAAAATAATGGAGCACGAGGAAAATAAATATTGGCTAAAAAAAAATCAGGAAAAAAAGCTAAATATAAGGTGATGAGAGATACAATACAAACTAAAATACTTCTAACATATGAGTTATAAAATTAATTAGTGTAGTAGTTTGGATAAATGGTTTGGTACTTCTTAATAAAAAATGCTATCATCCTCAGAACGCCGTTGCAAACAAAATCTGAATGATGTTTAAACAAGTTTCTAATCTAATTCAAATAGAATATCCAAGTCCTAAAAATATTCCACCGTTTCCAAAATACTACTATTCACAATTTATTTACATTTTCCCATGGTCGTTTTTCCTAAAATAGAAAGCACTTTACACTTACATATATTACGATTTAAGCCATTGATTTTGTACCAATAAGCAAGGGGATTCAAAACCCTTTGTAACAAACCACAGTTACTAGTATCGCTCATTCTAGAAAACAGTTTAAAGTCATTAAGGCAAAGAAAAAGACTAGACGTGTCTTTAAGAGACAGATCGTTAATACAAACGTTGAACAACAGAGGCCTCCTAAGCACAGTCTTGCGGTACTCCCCTAGTGGATACGGATATGAATGTATCTGATTTAATACTGTTATACACAGTTTGAGCAGAGAAAACCGAGCTTTTTCAATAATAGTAGTTTTTAATGGCGCCATCTATTAAAAAAATATGCGTCGGTAAGATAGATCTTTCACCAATGTTATGTCAAAATATCATATTTTCATTATTAGAAGCACAGAAATTGTGCATTGAGTAACAGCGTATTTGGTTAATTCGGTTTTCTCTGCAACAGACTGTGTATTTTATGCATAATATAATACTTCGTTCGATCCAGGAAGTTATCCGCCAAAATACGGACCACATACTGAGGAATATCAAGTTTCTTTATCAGATAAAAGTGGCTTACTTTGTCAAGTACCTTAGAAACATATAAATCATATGTATTAACTTGTTACCAAGTACCAAATGAGTTACATTTACTAGATTAGTAGTTGTGAATCTTCCTTTAAAAAAACTATTTTGTTGACCACATAACTGTTTCTTACTAGAATCAATATCATTGAACGTACTTATTTCAAAAACTCTCGAGAAGTCATGGATTATATATTCAAACTTTCCGCAGGGGAGTGTTCTCGGGCCTCTTCTTTATTCAGTATACACGTCTGACTTATCCACATCCAACAACGCTTTAATAGCTACATTTGCTGACGACACTGCCGTTTTATCATCGCACAAAGATCCTCAGATAGCATCCCAGCTCCTTCAATCTAACGTAGATAGTATACAGGAATGATTAAAATTATAGAGAGTAAGAGTCAGTGAAACGAAGTTTGCGCACGTAACTTTCACAAACAGGCGAGGAATTTGCCCACCAGTGAGATTAAATGGTAAGGAAGTACCCCAACGAGAAGACGTAAAATATCTCGGAATACACCTAGACCGTAGATTAACGTGGAAAAAACACATCTTTGCTAAAAGGAAGCAGATGGGTCTCATACTACATAAAATCTATTGGATTATTGTTCACAGATCCAAGTTATCTCTTGAAAACAAGATCTTGGTGTACAGATTTATCCTCAAGCCAGTTTGGATGTATGGAGCTCAGTTCTGGGGCTCTGCATCAAATACGAATATCTAAATTCTCGAAAGATTTCAAGTAAAAACTTTTCGAGTAGTCAGCGGCGCTCCATGGTTCGTTTCAAATAGTTCAATTGCTCGTGATTTGAATGTAACTTCGGTTAAACAAGAAATTAAGAACATAATTGAGAATTATATGAACAGACTCGTAATACACCCAAATAATCTTGCTAAAAACCTAGCACTGCAACGTATTATAAGGCGAAGACTTAAACGGTACACTCCTTACGACTTAGTTTATACATTCCAAAATAGTGCCCCTTAAACTAGAAGTGTTAGACTTTAATCTTGCGCATTAATATGTTCTTTTCTTTCATTAATGATATACATAATTGTAATGTAAATATGTTATACTTGTGTTAGCCCAAATTGTAAATAGTTGTATTGTAACTATGACTCAATAGGAAATAACCACTGGGTTAGTTTCCTACACGTCTAAATAGTTAGTTAAAATATTTACTTATTGTTCCGATGTGAATAGATTGTAAATTGAATGCGATATTAAATTTAAAAAAAAATATATTCAAACCAATATTATGTTCAAATAGAAGTAACACAAAATATAAAGTATATTTTATTGCGTCAGAATGAAAAAAAAACAAAATACAAATTATGATATAACTTAAATTCCTTGTTCTTCGCCATTAATATTTATTGATAAAATAAACTCCGCACCTTTTTCTGTACAGTTATTTTCAGTAATGTAAAGTAATTTATCATAACACAGGAATTTTTAGGTCATCATGTAAAGAATATAAACACGACCCGAAAAAGAAGAAATCAATTTGCGTATAAATAAATTATTTTTTCAAAAAAAAAAACAATTATAAAGACGTTCTAATTGCCAAACTTACTCCTCTTATCTTCTAATTACACCTACTGCAGAAGAAATAACAGCTTAAATAAATAACGTATACTGCGCTATAATAGAGCTTTCACTTTTCATCCGGGATATTAGACTACGATTAAATTGTAATTTTAGCGCAAAAAAAGCGGTTGGATAATATGGTAAAAGTAACAGTAATATATTACGCTGCAATTCTTCTCATTTTTTAAATAGCATTCGTAAAATATCAGTTCGCTTGGTTGTATTTAACCTTGCTAATTATCTAATAATATTTCGTTCTACGAGGAAAATTATTGAATGTTAAAAGATATAAAATTGTCGAAGCAATTAAAAACGGATAAGATCCCTTATTTGATCAGAAATCTTAAAGATATTAGATTAGATAGAGAAGTTATATTTTGACGGATATAAACAATTATACTATACTAAACTAAAAATGGTCTATTAAATATTCTTTTTACTAATAATTTCAAATAAGTTTACATATTTATACATTAACAGTTCACATATTTATATATAAAATTGCATGCGCAATAGAAAATTTCAAATGATTTATTAAGTGCTGTACTGGCTTTGAAAGCTAAAGGTATGTAATAAAACAAGGACAAAACACAGTTTAGAAAAATCCACAGAACCTTTAATAATGTCTTCTTCTTCTATGACTATGTCTTGTTTGCTTTTATACCATCTTTATCTTGGTCTTACTGTTTTTATTTTTTACTGGACTTTATATCTTTGCCATTCTACCTCTGGTCACTACATGTTCCAGACGCTTTAATCTTTAGGCTTTTACAAATCTTGTTACTCTGGGTTTATTATACAGGGTTTTCCAATAAGAGTGATATGATTTCTTTAAAAAAAACACACTTATTGTTAAGAAAAATCAAAAGTTTTTTATTTAATGTGAAGTACAATCGATACAATTAAGTTCTAAATAAAACGTCATTCAAATGGCCTCCACGACTTCTTCTGCAGGAACGAATTCGATGAACCCAATTTTCGAGCACTTTTTCCACTGAATCTAGTCGTATGTCATGAACTTGAACAATATTGACTTGTAAAGCTTGAAGAAAGTCTGGTTTATTTCGATAGACCAATGACTTCAAATAACCCCACAAGAAATAGTCTAATTGTGTTACATCACAACTTCTTGGAGGCCATTCAATATTACAATTTCTTGAAATAATCGAATCTCCAAACTTTTCTCGCAATAATTCTATTGTTGCATTTGCTGTGTGGCACGTAGCCCCGTCTTGTTGGAACCAAATGTTGTCAAGATCAACTTCTTCCAATGTCGGTCATAAAAAGTTGGTTATCATCAATCTATACCGCTCTCCATTGACAGTAACGGTGTTACCAACTTCATTTTGAAAGAAGCACGGACTGATGATTCCACCATACCAAAAAACACACCAAACTGTCAATTTAGGTGAATGTAACGATTTTTCATAAATAATTTGTGGATTTTCTTCGCACCAGAATCGACAGTTTTGTTTATTTACCACACCATCCAGATGAAAGTGAGCCTCATCAGAGGAGATGATTTTCTTAAAAAAATCGTTATCGTTTTCAAGTTGTTCCAAGGCAAAATCGGCAAATTCACGACGTTTACGGTGGTTCAATGGCTTCAGTTCTTGAGTGAGAACAATTTTATAGGGATACAAACCCAAATCCTTTCTCAAAATCGGCCAGATTGTGGTTTTGAGACAGTCGCAATTGTTGAGAACGTCTTGGAATCGACAAATTACTGTCTTTAGTAACACTTGCCTGAACGGCAGCAATATTTGCATTACTTCGAGCGGTTCTTTGTCTTATTGGCACTTGAAAATTATGTAAAGAAAATGTAGCCTCAAAATTTTTAACAATTCGACGAATAGCGAGCACACTTGAACGATTATTACGACCATAAAATGGCAAAAGCGCACGAAAAGTTGCAATTGGAGAACGATTATTTTGATAATAAAACTGAATAATTTGTAAGCGTTGTTCTTGCGTATATCTTTCCATGATGAAATTGTAAACACTACTGAATACAATGAACAACAAATGACAGATCATGACATATTACAAATGGCCGAAATGTCAATTCAAAATCATATCATCCCTATTGGAAAACCTTATACATTCGTTCTCTTTTATAACTAGATTTTCTCCTCCAGCTTACTGGTGTAAATAGTCGCTCATACGGACTCCAGAATTTTTACTTTTACCAACCTTTTCAAAAGAGTCTCCATATCTTTATTTAGTACCCAGGTTTCGCTGGAATTGGTCTTATAACAGTATAATATAATCTATTTAATTTCCTATTCTTCGTGTTCTTTTCCTTCCACTAGCACTCCAAAGTATACGAACGTTTTTACTTTCTTAAATTTGTAAATCTTCCTTTATATTTATGTACTATTTATGTATCAGTTGTTCTTCAGCATCCTGTCTTGTATCTCTCATCATCATATATTTAGTTTTTTTCCTGATCTTTTCTTAGTCCATATTTATTTTCCCCATGCTCCATTATTTTCATGATTTGCATTCTATCCTTTTTTGACTTTGTCATTACTATGTTCTGTAAATAGTTTCATTTAATTTGGGTTTAATATTTCTAATTATATTTTTCTAGGACTAGGTTAAATAGCGCTGCAGACAACGAATCTCTTTATCTTAATCGTTTATTTATTTCAAAGTCCTCTGATCAACGCCCAAACATACTATTTTGTTAATCTGGTACGTAGACTTCTGCGGTCGTAGTCCATGCTATCTGCTTCTAGGTTTCCGGGCTGGAACAGCTTCACTTGTATATCTGCCGAAGTTTGGTACCTATATGTATGGGACATCTTCAGGGCTGAACTTCTACAGTCAGTTTCAGTGCAGTAGTTCAGCCTTGAAGATGTCCCATATAAATGGGTACGAAACACATGTAAATGCCTTTTTTGAAATTTACCCGTGAAAACATCGTTTATAAATTAATGAGAAGTTTTCTCTGCGACAAACTGTGTATTATAAATGTAATAGATTGCGAAATAAATGGGAGTTAATAAAGAATTTCAGTAAATTCAGGTAATTACTATTTTATTTGGTCTTTTTCATAGGAACTTCTCTGACCTACTTTATAATTTCAATATTATTTTCCTTATTGTTCTAATTTTTTACTACTACTTGCATAAGAAATCGTGTTGATTGGTAATACAAATAAAAAGATAATCAAAATATGCATCTTAGTCATAATACATTTCCCTAAGTATTGTATGCTAAGCACCTTAACACCATTATTTTACAGGTTAAAAACTTTCACAGCACTAAACTAAAGCGCTGTTCCTTTAACTGACGTAGTTCATTGAGAATGCGCTTTAAGGCATACATTCTAGACGTTAAGACGTCAAAACGTACCTGAACTTGATCATGAAAACAAGGATTTATGTTACTTGTTTAGAGACAACTGTGTCTTAATGTAAAAATGAACGATGTACTAGACCAACAAGCGATGTAAATAATTTAATTTCGGAATAATAATGTAACCTGTAGTATTGTATTTCAATGTATCGCAACCATATTTCCTTCAGCATTTGTCCAAACCATATTTAGAAACTACTTCTTATAAATACTATATAAATGTAAAGAATTGACTACACAGAGTAAATATTTTGTTAAATAAGGCGTTTTAAATAATAAATTACAGAATTTATGTATAATTAAAGATATTTCTGATTAAATACAAACTTAAATAAATAAAAAACGTACAACTTCTCCCTTATTGGCATTAGAACAGTGAATACAAACAGACAAACAATGATAGCAAAACCAATCGATCAGATTGATGACCAACTGATCTTTATAGCGATAAATATTGAAACTTGAAGTCAATATATGGATTTATAAAATAAATGAACTTAAATTTCACAATTATTACCACAAAAATGTTTACGATCTAATTCGCAATTGTTCCTCTATATTTTAGTTTGCACCGTAACGATATCAAACTGGAAAGAGAAATCTTGTAATATTTCGTTAAAAAAAACGAACGATTGTGTGCTGTTCAAATAATACGTACACGAGTTTGCTTAGATTTCCACTCTGAAAACAAGAAACTTCAATAAACTGCATCCTCTTCCTTGCCGTTTGTATTGTATTCACTTCACTCCGCAAAATAGCGAAGAATTGTGGAGCGTGAGGAATGAACTTTCACACTGAATTTTGAATACTATTTTCTATAGAATATTTAATTTTGTGAACATAATTTAAATTCGGAGTTTTAATATTTTAAGTTACAGTTTCGGTGACATACCTTTTGATTTTTTTAAGTCAATACCAGTTTATAATGCTTGGTGAAGATAATTATAGATACTATAAATACTATAGATACTATAGATACTATAGATACTATAGATAATATAGATACTATAGATACTATAGATACTATAGATACTATAGATACTATAGATACTATAGATACTATAGATACTATAGATACTATAGATACTATAGATACTATAGATACTATAGATACTATATTAGTTATAGTCAAAATTATTCTACTAATTTTAAAACCTAAGGTAATGTGATGATTTGGTACAAAACTTTTCATGTCAATATATAGATTTATAAAGAATAGATTATTTAAATAAACATAAATTTTACAATCATTACTACAAAAATGTTTACGATCTAAATCGTAATTGTTACTCTATATTTTTAGGTTGCGCCGTAGCGATATCAAAGTAGAAAGAGAGATCCTGTAATGTTTCGTTAAAAAAAACGAATAATTGTGTGCATAGTGTGCTATTCAAATAATACGTACACGAGTTTGTTTAGATTTTCACCCTGAAAACAAAAAGCTTCAAGAAACTGCATCCTCTTTCTTGCCGTTTGTATTGTATTCACTTCTCTCCGCAAAATAGCGAAGAATTGTGGAACGTGAGGAATGAACTTTCACACCGAATTTTGAATACTGTTTTCTATAGAATATTAAATTTGTAAACATAATTTTAATTCCGAGATTTAATATTTTAAGTAGAAGTTTCGGCGACATACCTTTTGATTTTTTTAAGTTAATACTAGTTATAATGCTTGATGAAAATAACTATAGATACTGTAGATACTACACTAGTTATAGTCAAAATTATTCTACTAACTTTAAAGCCTAAGGTAAAGTGATGATTTGGTATAAAACTTTTCATGTCAATCATCATACCAATAGATCGAATTCATAGTAATGTCAACACAAAATTTAAAATTTAGCTATAAACAATTAGATCTGTACGTGTACACGAAAACATATATAAATATATGTATCTTGTTCATAAATTCATATTATCAGAATAGTTATCTTATAAAAAAATTAGAAATTCCATTCAATTATTAAGGAATATAATTGTATTCACTGCGTATATATATATATATATATATATATATATATATATATATATATATATATATGTATATGGATAAGGAATCACAAAAAAAATTATTCATACATTACGCGCATTACTATATCTACACGCAGATAAATCTGTTACTTTCAGAAAGTAAAGTGTTTCTGTACTGCTATGTTATGAATCAGACAAGGTTCAAAAGCCTAAGTTTTGTTTACATAATAAATTATAAAGACTATCGTGCATGAATTTGGCGAATACATTTTCGTGTACATCGTAAAACTTTTAGTGGTACCTACTGTACATATAAACAAGGTCAGCTGAATATTTAATTATTTGCAAACGCTAATATTAAATCGGTATTTACTTTAATTTAAAATAATAGGCATGATATATCGTATATATCATATGCCTCAGTAGGATCATGCATATATACCGGGTGGCCAACGCTATAAATAGGTACTCTTCTTTAATATATCTGTATATAATTGGATTAAAATTAAATTTGGTAATTGAATAATATCGGAAAAATGTAGTTTTCGCAGGTATATTTTAGAATTTGCAACTCCTCAGTAATTTCAGAGGATACCTTTATTTTAAAAGTTCAAATAGAATGCTTTAATTGTTTTTACATAATTGAATGTACATGACATCTTGCGTCTAACAGTATATCGTTTTTCAATTTTTAATTCTATGGTTATAAAAAAATCAATTTTTTATGTATAAATTTAAAGTTATAAAGCGTTTAAAATTGTCTAAATATGATCAAGTACCTAATCAGTTCATAAATACTGGTACACAAATGAACGCACTCATTACGAATGCAACACTGGGCACATTCATTTCGTATTGATTGCGATTTGATAGTTGACATTTATGCTTCATTGTGACGTAAAAAGTTTTTGTCATTAATTGTTTACAATCATGGAATGGGGCGACATCGAACATCGTAATGTTGTAGTTGACCTACTAAAATGCAACATGGAAAAAGGTGATATCTTTAAGACGTTGCGACCTCTTGGAATCACTCGCAATTTCGTGCATCATGCTGTGAAGTTGTTTGAGGATACTCGTGGAGTACGAGACCGTCAAAGATCCGACCGTCCGCGGACTGTGAGAACTCCGAAAGCGATCAAAGCTGTGAAGAAACGAATCGACTGAAAACCGCTCCACAAACAGGAAATCTTGTCGCGGGAAATTCAAATTTCACAAAAATCCATGTCTTGCATTATCGAAGAAGATTTGGAACTCGGCGCGTACAAGCGACACACTGGACATCTGTTCGCGGCCGCATCGAAGGAAAAACGCAAGCGAAAATCGAAAGCGTTACTCAGCCGGTAACGCTCGCAGACAAATTCTGTTTACTGACGAGAAAATTTTCACCGTAGAAGAATCGTTCAATAAACACAACGATCGTGTGTATGCTCAAAGAAGCATCCCAACTCATTTCGAGGGTTCAAAGAGGCCACCATTCCGCGTCTGTAATGGTATGGTGGGGAGTGAGCTACGATGGCGTTATCAAGCTCCATTTTTGCGAGAAAGGAGTAAAAACATCCGCCAAAGTATATGAATCGATCGTCTTGGAACCGATTGTGAAACCTTTCAACCAATCAATATTCACCAATAAGCCATGGATTTTCCAGCAAGACTCTGCTCCAGCTCACAAAGCAGAAACGACTTAACTGTGGCTCAAAAAACAACGTTCCGAACATCATATCAACGGATGATTGGCCAGCTGATAGTCCAAACCTTGACCCGTTGGATTACAAGTTGTGGTCCGTATTAGAGGGCATGACTTGCTCTACTCAACACCCAAATATTGAGTCGTTGAAGCGAGCTCTTGTCCGTGCAGTGGACAATTTCCCTATGCATGAAGTGCGTCTCGCGATCAGTTAGTGGCCACATCGTCTCAAGTCGTGTTGGAAGGAAAATGGAAGTAATTTCGAATAAGTTGTTCTAAGATTTGTAGCCATCGAATAATCCAATAAAAACAAAAAAATTTTTTTAAAAATATTAATTCGTTTTAATTTGGCGTCGACTTTTCTGTGTACCAGTATTTATGACTTGACTATGTAGAATTGATATTTCATGGCAGCACATCAGAGTAGTAGGGATTCAAAATGTGTGCGCCTAGTTAATACACAGAGTGAATTTAGTACATCGCGTAAGCTTGGTGAACAATTACTGTATTCGTTGTACAGCTTGGTTAGTGGTTACAGTATTTGTTATATTACAGTTTCGGTGTATATTTTTGCGATAAATCTTTGTCATCTCAGGACAAATTTATACTTAAAAACACATTAAAACGCACAACATAAATATGCAGAAGATGACATAAGTGCTTATGACTTTATTTTTGATTTAACTTTCATATCTACTGTTTGTAATTAACTGTTTTCTTTTCTTGCTAAAAGAGAATTTCGTAAATTCTGGGTTACAATAATCCCAAATGCAAGTTACCATTTTGGGCAACATTATTTAAGCTCTGTGCGGGATAAAATTGAAAACAACTTCAATTCCGATCTAAATTAAAAAAGCTATCGTTATGTTTGTACATGACTACAAATTTTGAAGAATTCTTTTGTCACTGTTTTAATACTAACACCAGAACGTTTTAATCTGCCAGTGTCACTGTTATTAGCTAGTAAAAGTTTAGAATGATGTACTTGCCAAGCAATTATGTGGGTAATACTAAATACATTGACCAATTTTCATATCTCTAAGTGTAGTAAATTAATACATATAACTTTAAGATTTATACCTTATAGAATAAATTATTATAAATTGTTAAGGAGTTATTAACTCCTGGTGAACAGTTGTTTGAAAGTTCCGGCTTGAATGAGCGAAGCAAGCATGTCATGATATAACTATAAGTAGACGCCAAAACTACATCCACTTTTGAGAGTAAGTTTCGTAGTTAGCTACTAAAACTTTGCAATTACGTTCAAACGATCGCTAACGTCTCAGGAATGAAAGGAGACAGCATTCCAGACATTGCAAATATCTCAGGAACGAAAAGAGATAGAATGTTCCGGTTTGAAACAGTGTAACAAAGTGGTGTCTACATAAGTAGACACCAAAAAAGGGATTCACTTTTGAAAGTAAGTTTTGTTATATTACTGTTTTCGTGTATAGTGTAACAATGTCAGTGATAGTGCTACAATTAGTGCAAAACGTAATGTAAGGAAGTCATAAAAGAATTTCCAAGCTCACAGAGAAGCGGTTTTTCTTAAATCTTCTAAACGAATTCGAGAATTTCACAGCAGTGTCCCAGCTTCACTCAATCATAACACTGGTGAATATGTTTTCTTGCAGCGTTTAATTATTCCAAACATTTTTAATAAATAATAATAATAATTAATTTCTTATTTAATCCGAAAGTAGTCTCGAGTATTTACCCATTTACAAACTAGGCACAATTACCCAGAACACCTGCAAGTTAAAAAATTCTTCACTCTCATTGGTGTAGTCGAGGTAAATACTGGACAATGTATACTTACAGTTGAACACCTTAAATGACGAAAAAAAATCGTCTTGTTATAGGAAGGTGATGATTTTAAACAAGGATTCAGATTTTATTAAATTAAGACGATTATGACAGTAATAGTGCTTCTCCCGATGTCTTACATAACTTCGCAGATTATTTAATCTATGTAAATGTTACACCACTAGATGTACAGCAATTGGCTTCTTTCTATAAGAAGATTTTCTCAACGCGGCGTACATCGGCTGAGTACAACGCTCTTAGAAACATACCAGATGCATAGTCGAGTTCAATGAGACTGATAATGTTAGCAGAAGAATAAGTATTTTACAGCTTTTTATATAATAATAAAATTAAACAATAGGAACTTATACTATCAAAATAAGCGATCCCGACGTTCATTATTCGCGCTGCTTGACTTAGCAACTCTAGCGATGACAGTTTTTTGGAAAAAACTCAATTTATTTAAATTAGAACGTTATGGGTATATGCTATATTTATTGAGAATTATTTTCTGAAGCCATTGGTGTATAATACTTCCTTCTCTTATTTAAACTGAATCAAGAAATTCCTTTTTTCTTTAAAAATATGTATTTAATTTAATTTAATTCGTATAAAAACAATATGGTCAGTCGTGAATGCATACAATTATAAATAATACATTTGACAAGTTTGATACTTCAGTACTAACCACAATAGTTACTAAGGATTCGTTTAATCGTCTTAATTTATCGTCAATTAGGCAATTTTTTGGGTTTTTTTTCTATAAAGTGGATTTTTTGAATCCGATTTAGTTTATTTTTACTACTGTTTATTCATCACTTACTGTTCTTTAATGTCGCCATTTCATTTCATTCGCCTAAGGCTGATAGAGAGTGGACTTCGCTACTCTTCCATTAAATTTTTTAATAGTTTACCGGAATCATTAAAAGAAATTAAGATATTCTTAATATTTAAAAAAAGAGTTCGTGATTTCTTAATTGATTTAGAACCATACAGTATATTTGAATACATAAATCGTGGTTCTCTACAGCAAGAATATGATGTACAAGAGTATGTTTTAACACATATGTAATATATTGTATCTGTCATGACGTTTGCAATTTCTTTTCTTTCTTTGTACAATTAATTGCCATAAAGTTATTATTATTATTATTATTATTATTATTATTATTATTATTCCAGCATTTATATACTCGAAATCAAACATAAGTCGGGTAATATTATTTTAGTAAAGATCATAACAACTTCATAATTCAGGCAAGTTTGTTATTTATTTTAACGAGTGTCCTCGCAATGTTAATCAAGTTCTTCGAATGTACATATATATATATATATATATATATATACTACTGTGGGCAAAAAATAGTAAGACTTTTTAATTTAAATTTCGCGCGAAAACCCATTCGTCGAAATATTTTTTTTCTAGATTGGTATGACTGTCAGTGACATCTGTGCCAAATGTCACATCAAAATAATCATTAGTGTTTAGTATAGGCTTGTCTTTCTGAAGTACAAAAAGTGCATTCGGCGATTTTTACAATGAGTGAAATTATTCAACAAAGAACTTCCATTAAATTTTGTGTACGGATTCAAATTTCTGATGCCGAAACGTTCAAGATGTTGCAAAAGGCCTTCGGTGATAACTGTTTGTCGCGAGCAAGTGTTTTCGATTGGTACAAATTATTCAAAGAGGGTCGAGAACGCGTTGATGACGAACCACGTCCAGGACGGCCATCAACATCAACTGATGATCAACACGTCAATAGAATCAAGGAATTGGTGCTTGAGAATTGACGATTAACAGTCAGAGACCTTACTGGCATCTTTGGAATATCGGAAGGATCAGTGAAAACCATTTTGAAAGATCATTTGGGCCTAAGAAATGTGAAAGCACGATTTGTTACAAAATCACTCAATTTTTTCAAATAACAGCGTCGCGTTGACGTCTGTGAAACAATGCTTTCCGACTATCAAGACAAAATGAAAGGCATCATAACTGGAGATAAGACTTGGATCTATGCTTATGACCTGGAAATAGATGATCGATCGGCCGACTATCGTATCAAAGGTGAGCCGAAGCCCAAAAAACCACGTCAAGCAAGTCAAAAATCAAGGTTATGGTGACAGTTTTCTTCGATTATCGAGGTGTGGTGCACTCCGAATTCCTTCCGGCCGGCCAAACTGTCAACAAAAAATACTATTTCACTGTTATGCATTGTTTGCGAAATGCTATTCGTAAGAGGCCAGAATTATGGGGCGACAACTCTTGGTTTTTGCATCACGATAATGCACCGTCGCATACTGCATTAATTCTTCGTGAGTTTTTCGCCAAATTTTCAACCAATATCGTGCCGCAACCACCGTATTCGCCCGATTTAGCTCCGTGTGACTTCTGGCTATTCAGCAAACTCAAACGACCGCTCCGGGGAAACCGGTTTGAGTCAATTGAAGACATTAAACGTGAATCGCTACGCGCATTGAAGGCTATTTCTGAAATTGATTTTAACAACTGTTTCGAGAATTGGAAGAAACGTTGGCACAAGTGTATTGGGGCCAGGGAGGATTACTTTGAGGGGGACGAAATAGATTTGGAAGAATAAATTAAGAATTTAAAAATTATGAACAAGGTCTTTCTATTTTTGCCCACAGTAGTATATATCCTTAATAGTATATATATATGTATGTATATATACATTATTAAAAATTTGTTTATATTTTATTATTAATTTTCCTGAGATTCCCAATTCCTTTACCATGCTCTACGTTGGATGCCAGAATATAAAAAATTCATATAATTACAAAGAAATGGATACTCTTTGTTAGAATGCTATAAAAATATTATAAATTTATTATCGAATTTTGATTATATACTTCTTGTAGGATGTCCAAATAAACAAATTGCCTTACGTTGAATTGAATTATGAAATAAATTTGAATGTAATTTATAATGAAAATGGAACAAAATATTTGCGAGTTCTCTTGAAAAAGTTAGAGTTCGTCTTGAGACAATAGTCACATTAATAGATTCAAAGAAAAATCAAAATACTTAAGAAAGTACATCTTCTGATATGTTCATGAGTGTATTACTTATTTTTGTATAAATAAACATATATCTCTTTATGATTCACTTCTTTAAAAATTGAATGAATAAAAATATATTACTTCTTATTTGAATAAGTAATCAAACAATAACTTAACAAATATGTATGTATTTTGAGATGTAAACTAATAATCAAACAATAAATAAACCTACATTCATTCAATGAACATTACTATAAATAAAAAGAAACACAAATCCCATCTTTGCAAGTCATTAAATTAATTTTATTGGTATATTTATATTATTAAACAGTTTTCTTTATAATTACATATTGTAGTGAAATACAAGTAAATACATAATATAAATATACGAGGATAGTTTGACAAGTAGTGAGAACGACACATAGGTGGTGCTCTAATTGGTAAAACAGATGCACTGTAATTTAGGTTGCCTATTTATATGTTTACATCCCGATATTTAGTTAAATTGGTTGATTAGTTTATTTTTGACAGCTGAATGAAAAAGAAGCAACACGTCGTTTTGTTAAAATGGAAAAAGCAGAGTATCGTGCGATGATTAAATACTTCGCAATTAAGGGTATGAAAACTACCGAAATAAAAGATGAGTTACGGGAAACATTAGGTGAATCTGCTCCATCATCCGCCACAATAAGTAGATGGGTAAATGGATTTAAACGTGGTAGAACAAGCTGAGTTGATGAAGCGTGCTCTGGAGCACCCAAAATCATGACTTCTAAGGAAATGATTATAAAAATCCATAATATTAATACGCAAGATCGACGACTCAAAGTGAGAGAGATAGCAGATATGGTAAACATTTCAACAGAACGCGTACACCACATTTTAACGAAAGAATTGGGCATTTCCAAGCTTTCGGCAAGATGGGTGCCGTGATTGCTTACGACTGATCAAAAGTTCACTCGTTTGCGCACTGCCAATGAGTGTTTGGACCTTTATAAGCGGAATCTGGTTGATTTTTGTAGGCGATTTGTCACTTGCGATGAAACTTGGATACACTACAGTACATCCAAAACTAAACAACAGTCGAAACAATGGTTAGAACGTGGTTCTGCACCTCCAAATAAAGCGAAAACCACTTTATCGGCAAACAAGGTGATGGCATCAATTTTTTGGGATTCAAAGGGCACTTTGCTCATATATTATCTTCAGAAAGGTGCTACAATAAACGGACAATATTATGCAGAACTTCTACAAAAATTAAATGTTGAGATTCTTGCTAAACCAACAGAAATGGCAAAAGAAAAGATTATGTTTCACCAAGACAATGCTCCCTCGCATACCAGCACAGTTGCGATGTCGAAAATCCACGAGTTGCATTTCCAATTAGTACTGCATGCGCCTTATTCGCCGGATCTAGCCCCTTCCGACTTCCACCATTTTCCAAAATAGAAAACGGCACTAGGTGGAAAGAAATTTTCGTCTAACGACGAGCTTATCATCTTCGTAAATGGGTATTTTGCAAGCCTTCCGGAATCGCATTTTAGGGATGGCATAAGGGTATTGGAGCACCGTTGGAATATGTATTGCTCTTTTAGGAGAATATATTGAAAAATAAAAATTATTTTGTATTTAAAAAATTCGTTTTTCTTTTCCATTCTCACTACTTGTCAAACTACCCTCATATTTAGATATACAAAAAATTGATTACTCTAACCTTATTTATTTAAGTTATTTAATATATCCAGCTGTATTTGTCAAGGACATCGCTTTAGTTAAAATAAAGATTGTTGCCACTCTTTATCGTTTGTTTATTTTTCCTCTATATTTTTAAGTTCTATATATGTATGTACACTTTAAAGTATTTCGTGTTAAATTTTGTGAATTTTACAATTTTAATCACTTAATTTGTTTACTGGGTATATATATATATATATATATATATATATATATATACAATATATATATAAATATATATATATTTTGTTTTAGAAAATAGTCTAACGGTGTCAAATCACATGATTTTCGTGCCCAATTAACATTATCGTTTCAGGAGATTAAAGGTCCAGGAAATCAATATTAATTAGTTCAGGCCACAAAAATTCGGTTATCATCTGACGATATCGATCGCCATTGACAGTTACAGCTTCACCAGCAGAATTTTCAAAGAAGTAAGGTCCAATTACACCACCTGACTATAATGCACACCAAACAGTAACTCGCTTAGGATGCGTAGGCTTCTCATGAATAATTCATGGATTTTCCTCACCCCAGATACGGTAATTTTGCTTAGTAACATAGCCACTAAGTTCAAAATGTGCTTTTTTTGAGAAAAATCAGCTGGTTGTTCATTGATAAAATTGACAAATGAACGACGTTTTAAATGATCTAATGGTTTCAGTTCCTGTGTTATTTCAACCTGATATGCCTTCAGAGCTAAATTCTTGTGTAAAATTCGCCACGTTGTTGATCCACTAAGTCCAAGTTATTGTGAACGTCGTCTAATGGATATTTCAGCATCTTCAGCAACACTTTCACGGACCAAACCAATATTTTCTTGTGAACGACCACAACGACTGTATTTTTCACTCTTTTGATCTTCCGCGGAACCGGTCTCTTGAAATTTTTTAATAATTCGACCAATAGTGCTTTCAGATGAACGATTATGTAAACCATAAAATTCACTTAATTTTCTAAAAACTCTTCTCACAGAACGCTGATTTTCATAAAATAATTCAACAATTTGAACGCGTTGTTGTACCATGTACGAAGCCATTTTTATAAATGTCTTACATAACACTTTTTAAATGCCCACATACCCAGACAAATTCAATGCGCCATCTTTATTTAAAAAAAACCGCGCACTTTGAAACACACTTTACAATCGAGTAAATTTTATAGTAAGTGTTTGTTTTCCTATTATCTTCAGAGTGGGCTAACACTTATGGCCGGTAGTGTATATATATATTAATGAAACAAGTAAAGTATTATTATAAATATTATAGTAACATACACTTCATTCTTACTATCTTTAAATTAGGATTATATTCATTATATTAAAAGTGCGTTTTGTAGATTTGAAAATTTTAATAATTTTTTATGTATGAGGAAGGAAATATATCTGTATATTCCATTTTACGATGAATTGTAGGCACTTTTTCCTAGTGTAGTAAATAAATATAGATTATGAGGTTAATATCTCCTAAGTATTGAAATTACCTGAATACTTTTGAAACTTTATTATACATAGTTTAGACACGCATCAAAATAATAAGCAAATATGAAATAAAATCACACACTCGTTTCAATGATTTCTATTTATAACCTAGATAAGATAGCTTAATGATAAGTTTTTCTATTAATAAATTTTTCGCTGCTAGAACAGTGGAATTTGTTGTATGTGTTACTTACTGTATTTTCCCTATAAATGTAGGTATTTGGGTCCCAGCTGATACTTATATAAGCGACCGATGCGTTTTCTTGTCCGACAGAAACGCTTAGCTCCTCGAAGAGCGGTTTTTACTGTTCATGTATATAGAAGTATGTATACGTTTCATAAGAAACGTATCTACTATGTAAAAAATAGAAGTTAAGACTTCTTTTTCAGTAGACACTCTTTAATATAAATTATCAATTAATTTCATTGCGACCTTCTATTTTGATAAATGAAAATATTTCAAAGCAGTGTTGTTTCTAATTAAAAAAATATTAAAATCAGGTTTGGTCATGAATGAAAGCTATAGGTACAAAAAAAAAGTAGAACGCCGGTTTAGAAAAAGGTGTAATTAAAATATCCAACATAAGAACTTTTACCACAAAATTGATATAAATCAGATTTCCTGAAATATTTCTAGAAGTATTTGCGATGTTTTCTTATTGACCTAATGGACTGGTTTCCTTTCAGATGAAACACTTTCGTCTCCCACTTGAGTATGTTTACCACCACTTAAGCATTCTCGCCTCAGCTTTTTACCTTTCCCGTCCATTGATGAAGAGGTGCACGTTATTAACTATACTACGTCTCCCACCACAAATCTTTCTACTCTAAATGCGTACACCTTACAGACTTGTTGGCCGTCACCTTCGAATATACCGGCGTTATTCTCTCATTCCAAAAAGCAAGTCTCCGGAAACGAGGTCAGTGTATTTCTAGGTAATGGATATTCGTCGAACTTGATCTTGAACAGCTTTCTTATTCGATGACTAATTGAATAAGAACAACTTTGACGACGACATCTTGTGAGCGCGGAAAATACAATTTAAGTGGGCTAATATTGTCGGGATTAACTTTTGAAAACCTTTCTTTCATCTTTATTGATTGCTTTTCGTTCTTTCAACTAGAAATCTTTATTCATATAATAATTATGAGTAAATTCAAATAATACAAACAAATACAATTTAAACACATGCATTAGATATTAAGAAATACTTAAATAAAGGAATTTTGCAGAAGTATATTAAATACTAATTTAAATATTAAACCTATTGAAGCTAAATTATGAAACTAACTGTAACTACACGTACATTTTCTGCTATTACTAGAACTTTGATAAATTATGAATAATTAAGGTACTGATATTACCACAGTAAAACATGGTACAATCTACATACAGATGTTTAACACCTAAGAGAAAGTGAAATTGAAATATATTTTACAAAAAGAGATCAGATAGTTCAGAGAGATATAACCTAGTACAATTCAATAAATAAATAAATAATATTTATTACGCAGCCTAGCTATTTTGATATTCAGACCATGAATGGTAGGCCATATCCGCTGCTCTTTTCTTCCTATGATCATAACCACCTCCTCCATAGCCGTGGCCTCCATATCCAGGACTGGCATGAATAACGGTGTGTCCTCCTCCATCATCGCTGTTAGAAGAAACTAACTTCTTCAGACCAACAATCATGGAGAGCATCAAGGCCATAGCCGATACCATGAGGGCTTTCATAGCTAACAAGCCGACACCACCGAGACCCAATGCGGCCATCATTTTGCCCATCATAAGACCCATTAGGGCGACTGCGCCAAGACCTCCACCTCCTTTTTTACCTCCTCCGAACCCACCACCTCCTTTTCGAGGTGTTCCTGTAAAGAAGAATATTTAATTAATTAATATTAGAAGGAAATAGAATTCTATTTTTTCCACATTATAGAAGTTCTCGAAATTCAGCAAAAATTATACTAACCATCTATCAATTTTTGAATAATAAATAATAACAATATTAATACTCCATATTTTCGCATCCTTTAATACGCTAATTACAGGGGGCATTAATAGGCTGTGAGATATAATTGTGTACGCGCTCGTGATGTAACTTAAGATTTTTGGTTGTCATCATTTAACTAAACGAGTAGGGAAATCGCGAAAAGCCTTCATGGACAGCGGCCATCGGCTTCATTCAGAGAATTCGTTTACCCGGGCCGCGAGGGATGTATATACGAGTATTAGAAATTTAATAATACTACTACTTCTGCAGGGCAGGAGATTGAATTTATTTGGTTTAAATAAGACTTGGACTAGGTCCGCATTAGCTAGGCTTAACTTTAAGACTAGTAGTCGTAAACAGTTAGATTTGCAAATACACACTGAGGTTGAGTTCCTATAGTGCCACTAGATGGAGCACCGGTATTTAGGTAACTATTGTAATTGTCTTAGATAAATAAAATAAAAGACTATCGAATTTTATTTTGAGATCACCAGTGAAAAGTGTGTACTTAATAGAATAATAATATTGGGTTGAACTCTTTCAGTATATCAATAATGGAAAATTCTCTCAAATGTATCTGGTATTGATATAATAGGTAAGTTATCACACTTGTAGAAATGAAAAAATTTAAAAATGTAATAACAGAGGGGAAGACAGAAGAAGGAAAAATGTGACCATACTTATGTATGAGAAAAAATTAAATAATAATAAAAATAATAAATAATAATGTAATGAAACTAAAGAAATAATACATATAATTCCAATGCCATCTCATGGTCAATATTCAGAATAAATTTTAAAAATTTCGCCTGCTTGGAGCGCATAGTTGTCAGACTTGTATAGAGACATAGAGTCTGGATATAAAGAAAACAATAAAATTGATAAGCATATTTTCGAAGTGAAAAGCAACAACATAATAATAAAACAATCTGAAAACAAAATCTAAAAACTGTGGAGTAGTTTTCGCTTTTACGGTCTCGTAAATTTTGGCATCATCTTGTCTTGAAGTATGCTCAAAATTTTTCTTTCGTCTACTTGGATTATAGCACTTATTTGAAAATGTTTTTGTCGTGTCCTTTATGATCTTCCACAACTAATATCGTTTCTTAATACAGAAAGGTGGATCTAAGAAAAGAAGATTTCTATTTATGAGTTTGAATGATACTAAATTAATAACATTAAGTAACACTTCACATAATTTCAAATAATTGATAACACGGAATTAAGTATTGTTACTTAAAATATGGAATTCATTATTAATTAACTTGGGAAGTGTTTTTACTTAGTTTGCAAGCAAAAAATCTAGGAAAACTGCAACCACAATACTAATGAAAATTGTTTAAAGATTTTTCATGTAAAATTGAGGATTAAGTATCGATTAGAGTTCGTAGAATAAATTAATTAAAACAAAATAAGAAGGTATTTGGTTCGTATTGTCGTGTTGTGAATTTAATATTGGTTATCTTTTGCCAACCTGTTTCTTAAATAATTTATTCCCTAGCTTCTTCTTTGGACATTATTGTTTCCAGCTTTTGATAGTTATTAATATGATATTATTGTGGGCTTGGTCATGGAGGAAACTTTGTGATATTGTATGTAATATACGGAAGACGTCGAATTTGCTTTTTACTTTTTTCTGTTAATGCTCTTTTTTACTTTACATATTATTATTTAGAGTTCTCATATTGGGGAGTTAGTTAGTTAATGATACAATTTCCGTTGAGAATTTGAGTCGGGATACTGGTTTGTTAAAAAAAAAACTAAGTATCTCAAGGAAAACTCTGTAAGACTCAAGTGAAAAATTTGAATAATGTACTAGTAAAGTTTAGAATAAAACCTTTGGGAAAACGATCGAAGATAAATTGATAAACTATACATTAACGACGGCTATCCAAACTGATAGAAACCTAAAGTTTTTGGTGAATATGTCAATAAAAGATGTAATACTCTAATAGCAGGACTAGACAAATCCACAAAATGAATAATAAATAATAATGCTTCATTTTCTCCAAAAATTTAAGGGGTATTGATATGGCACGCCCTAACCCTTGATTTGACTTAAGATGTTCGACTGTCGGCATTCATTTAGATGAAAATGGAAACCACGAGGAACCTCCACGACCAGCGAGTCATCGGATTTGATAACGAGATTCCTGACGTAATAAACCAATAGCTCATCACTTAGCTATCATCCGGCTTAACGCTGGTGTGGTGGTACATAAATATATTTTCGATTCAGAATGAATGCATACTTTAAAACAAAGACTTCAAGAAGAATTTTCTGATACCTAAGTAAACTGAAGTTTACCTTAATCAGTTAAACGGAAGCATCTAATAAAATGGTCAAATTTAATAAAATACATTACGTTGATATTTCAGAAAATGTGAAAAATTGTTAAAAAAAGACTTTTCTTTTGATCAGCGACTTTAATAATCAATATTTATTATGGGAGAAACGAAATTGGGCGTTTAAAGCATTATTCTAAAGCAAGTGGAGTCATCTGAAAAATCATAGGAAGTAAGAAGGAGAAGAATAAGTAAGTCACACAACTGATGCAAAATCAAAACCTGAAGCAACATATATATGCTTAACAGATGTAGATAAAATTGAAAATATTAAAGTTTGAGATGAAACGCTTATTGGTGGACTTGTAGAATAATAGCGTAATGTTAAATATTTTTTTGTATTTATCACATTGTACAAGGGAGAGAGAGATGTAGATTTAATAAATTTAAAGGAAAAAGAAGAGAAAATAAAGTTCACAAAATATTGTCGAGATTGGGTAAAGATAAAATTAGAAACTAAAGCAAATAAAGGAAAGGAAAAAGCTAAACAAAGGATAAACAAGGAAAATACGAATGATAGAGAAATAAAATTTCTGGAGCAAGATAAGAAAACATGAAATTCCAAAATAAACTCAATAATATTGTAAGCAAACCAACTCCATTCTCCCTAATATGAATTAATATTTCCAGTATGGAAAGGATGGAACGCATTCCAATATTCTCCGAAAGCCGGCAGATTAGTACAACAATAAGTAGTTGTGGGGAAAAATGTAAAGATTCTACAATGAAAACTGCTACTCACTCGGCGGTCAGTGTTGAGAGAATAGATTGTCGCATTAGTGAAAAGTGAAAACAACTAGGAAACTAGAAAAAGGAAATTTCGAGACTTTTAAAATTGAATTAATTGATGTTAGGATCATCACATAAAATTGTAGACAATGGGCAACTATAAAATCTGTCATTTGGGTCATTTCCATTGGTTGTGGCAATAGCCCAGACAACAGCTCAAAAGAGGGTATGTTGAAGAAGCGACAGAATACCAGTTTTAAACTCAAAATATCATTTATTGAAGAATTGATATCGAATTTATATAAAAGACTAAAAGAAAAGAGACGAAAATCTCTTTTTATGAACTTTGAATTTGTTTAATTATTCAACAGGGCTCCATCTGAAGAAAATAATGCTAAGCTTGTCTTTGGTTAAGTTCTATCAGATTAGATTTGTTCAACAAATCTAAATTTCTTACGAGAATTTAGCCTATGTTATAGTTAACCTTAGTTATGTAGGAAATTTACGAAAATTTAACGAAATTTTGATACTTCATAAACCTCTACTACAATAAATTAATAATTTACTTTATCGCTTCAAATAAATAACACGCAAATAGCGATTGTATTTAATCCAGCTACGAAGATTAGATTGTTCCTTTGAACACTGTTTTACGAGAATTCAAGTACAAACAAGTTAAGTTATAAATTAAAAATTAAAATCGAATTCGTGCGATAATGTTTTACATTACAAAGTGTTTAAAATTACGATGTATTCGGGTGTAGGTAACACTCGAATTGTAACCGCTCCCGAAATTCAGAAGCAAAGACTTTAAAGAAAGAATCTAATTTGTTTGATCTCTATGTTCGTTATTTACAATTCCCTTTTATGTTTCTTTGATATATAAAAGACACGAGGGGTGTTATTAAAATTACAGAACAATTGCTTTTTCTGAAGAAGATTATGTTGTTCGCCCTAAATTTAATTGCTTTGTGAATTCCAAATATGCATAAGCTGAACACATTAATCAATATATTTGTTCTATGTGAAGGCATTTTATTTCCAAGTATGATGTTTTAGTACGTTGAATATATAAAATTTAATGTAAGTGGTTTTAAAAAAAATAAATTAATTTCAAAAAATTTTTTAATTTAATAAAGCCCGTTGATTGAAAAGAAATATTGTTTATACACATATAAGTCTCTGCTGTTTATTCTAATATATTTTCTAACTTTGTGAGTACAAGACATGTAGTTAACGTTTAAAAGCCTTTTAAAAACATGTCCGTACTCTTAATAAAACCTGAAGTTCATTTAAGTCCTACCGGAAGTTCGGTGTGCTTACCAATTTCATTAGCAGATTCGAATCCTTCCATGGCGTGTTTAAATGCCCTTCCGAAACCCTCTTCCGGCATGAGTTCGGGTAATTTGATCCTGATTTCGTGCGACTTTAAATAATTCTCAATCATATCTAAGACACTTCCATCATTTGCATTCGCCCTGGCATCATTAGCATTGTTCATTACCAAATGTACACCGTCGCTGATTTTTATGTCATCCGCCTGACTGGTCAGGTATTGCCTCATCAGTTTTGACAAAATTTGTAAACCGCCATCGGAATCGCTGCCTTCCGACGCCCCGAGCGCCGACGTCGCGACGACGAAGATGCAACAGAGCGCGAGGAGCCGCTTAACACACATGTTAAAAACTAACGGATGAAACGCGAATGCCGGAATAATTCTAACAGCTCTCTTATATATCAAATCTGGTAAAAAAAGACTATCACTAGATACCATTATCATAGATTAATGGAGCAAATCTTAGGTGAAAAATAACACTTGAAAAAAAAGACGGTAACCGACAGAAGAGCATAAAATGGGATCGCATTGCCTGAGGAAGCGACCCAATTGTCAGACGCTTTTCTAAAATGTAGACGGCAAAAGTGCTATTCTCGCACGCTAAAAGTGACGGTAAAACCGAATATCTTCGAGTTCTTTTTTTTGTATATTTCATCTACCGTCTTCGTCTTTTTATCGTAATAAACTAGAACAAGTCACGGTCAACAGAAAGAGGACTCATTTGATAATGGACTCTATTTGCAACTAGTGTTCTTAATAATTAAGAACCGCCTTTCGATGATCGTACACGGGCTCACTTGCGATTTAGATTTTTAGTAATTATAGTGAATGGAAATTCGGTGGGGCAGTCGGTTTTACTTAAAACTAGATGCTTTAATATAAATACGATTACTTCCGATTTGTTTGTTTATTGCAGGACTACCTTGAACAATATTATTTACGCTCATATTTGTCCGTAAACGTAATTTTAACATTAGTTTATTCGAAGAGTAGTTCAAATGAAATTTCTCTTTCATAATTTGAGAAAATATTAAACACAATAATTTCAAATGGAAAACTAATGCCTGGCAGACGCTTTATTCCATATTTATTTTCGTAATAAAATAACACAATAACTTATTTTATTATTCCATTGTAATTTCACTTAATTGTAATTTGAAAATATTAAATACTCCGTCAAGGACATTTCTCGATTGAGAGCAATATCGTGATCGTATAGACTAGTGAAAGTTATTTTTTGTTTTTGAATATACAACTTTCAATTGTTCTCAATCATAGTGAATCTATGGTATTCCCTTATTGGTTACCTTTTTAAAATGAAAATAATACCCACTTTCTTTAAAATATTCATCGTACATACGTGATTCGTTAAGTATGTAATGTACAATTAGTTTCAAAATAATTGTCAGTGGAAAGAAATGTAGCAAGGCGCTGTGTTGCGGGTTGTTCAAGCTCGCATACTGGGAGATATGCAAATGATAATATTTTGTACACAATTTTAAATTTATACTTGTTATTTTATTTTGGTTTGGATTCGATTTTCTACACCACAGATAAAATCTGCGTCATTATTTATATTTAAAAAGATAGATGTAAATTTTACTTTATTTACCGTTTCGTATAAAATATAAATATAGTTCACATTATAACGCCCTGTCCTGTGTTTAACAGGACAATAAATAAACGCCCGTATCCTTACCTAACAAACGATCCTTTCGTTTGACCTTCAGGGTGCTAAACTACCTGAAAAAATAGTTTCGGAGAGTGGGGAGGGGGTCTCTATTAATAAGTTCTAAAAGGACGCCACAATATTGTTACCCTGAAAATCTTTAAGCTAATACTGAAACGAGGACGATTCAAAAGGAAATGTTCGTTATTCAGTTAACTAAAACCAGAAAGAAAAAGAGGTGTCTCATTTGCAGTAAGAAAGAGAAAGTAAACGCCATACAAGTTTATTGTGTTTAATAACTTTTAGTAATACACGGTATAAAACAAAATAATAATACTAAGTAGGTATTTTAAAAACAAAACGCTTACGTTACAGTTCAAAACTCTAATAGAAATAATAAATAATAATCCCTTTCTATACGTATAGTTGGTTCGCACTTGTTGTACAAAAGAAAAATTTAATAGTAAATGTGTTCCTTTTTGAACACTTCCCAACAACGACGAAAGATCGTAAACAAAATAATAACAATAAATTACGAAGATTAATGATGTTCAGCTTACAACGAAATTAATAGTTACTTTAAATAATTGATGTAATGACAAAAGTAAAGAATTGCATGAGAATTATCGATATCGATCACTATGGTTTGATAGCTGATAATGTCAAACTGTGTTGACATTTCTGTTCAGTAAAGTCTGGCAAGTCATCATGAATCGTTTAACGCCAGAACAACGCTTCCAAATTGTGGTAATAAATCTGTTCGCGAAGTTCATAGAGTACTTCGTCCATTTTACGGTCAACATAATCGGCCTAGTGAGCAAGCAATTCGTGCAGTTATTGATTGTTTTCGCACTAATTTTACTCTTCTCGTTTCAAAATCATCAACGACACAAAGATATGTGCTTACCGAAGAGAATATTGCTGCTGTAGTGTGAAGTACTTAAAAAGACGCCGAAATGTCGATTCGTCGTCGTTCTCAACTTGTTGGTCTTTATCCTTCGACTACGTGGAAAATTTTACGTAAGGATCTTGGCTTACGTCTCTATAAAATACAGCTCGTGCAAGAATTGAAGCCAAACGACTATCGTTTGCGTCGCATTTTTGCTGATTGGGCTCATTTGAAACTGGCCGAAGATGAGAATTTTTATCAAAGAATTGTGTTTAGTGATGAAGCTCATTTCTGGTTAAATGGCTACGTCAATAAGAAAAATTGCCATATCTGGAGCGAAGACAATCCTCAAGCCGTTAACGAATCACCATGATATCCATTAAAATTGATTGTTTGGTGCAGTTTACACGCTGGCGGTATCATCGGACTTTATTTCTTTCGAATTGTGGAACGGTACTTTACGGTAAATGGCGAGCGTTATCGAGCCATGATGACTGAATTTTTGTTTCCAAAAATTAATCAGCTAAACATCGGCAACATTACGTGTAGGTTCCAAAAAGACGGCGCAACTTGCCATACAGCGCGCTTAACAATCGATTTATTGCAAAATCAATTTGGTGACAACTTTATTTCCAGAAATGGTCCTGTTCACTAGCCCCTCGTTCGTGTGATTTAACGCCTCTGAATTACTTTTTATGGGGCTATGTCAAGTCATTGGTTTATACTGACAAACCAGCAACTCTTGAAGCATTAGAAGCCAATATAAAAGCCACCGTTGACACCATACGGCCAGATTTATTGGAAAAGGTAGTCAAAAATTGGACTGATAGAATAGACCATGTAACTCGTAGCCGTGGCGAACATATGCCGGAAATAATATTTAAAAATTAAATGCCATGAAATAATCTACCAGATTATAATAAAAAAAAATTCATTTCAACAATATTTCTGTCTTGTATTACCATTTTAAGTTCTGAAACTCTTAAAAAAACACCCGATACAACCCAAAATACAGCGGTGCGCCTTGCATGTCCTTCCATTGACAATTATTTTGAATCTAATTACACCTCAAAAAATAATTTACTAGCCCAAGGAGCTTCAATTTACAAAGCAGTATTTGATGATTAAAGTATTTTAAGTTTTGTATAATTTGATGTATTTGGTATAAATTTATGTAAACTTCTGTGTGCTTTGTGGAGTAATCCTTTGAAAGCAGTGTCGGTTGCTAGGATACAATTTATGAGGAGAACGAAAAACAATACGTTGCGGAGTAGAGGTTCCACATTCATATGTATGTACGTGCGTATATTAGGGATTCTGGCGCTATCGTCGCCTTAGGCATACAAAGTTTTAATTGTAAATATTGTCCAGTAGATATCTGTCTCAATTGTAGAATGATATAATGAAAAAAATAGTTAGCATTTCACCTTTACTTCATTTTGGCGTTATGAATTCATTATCACCTTTACATCGTTAATAATTTAAAACATTTTGAGTGAAGAAAGAATTTTTTTTTACAACGTTAGTTGAGTAGGTAGATGCTAATTTAAAAATTCATCCGAATGTGATAAGGTATTAGGGAAGCAGTTCGATATATTGGGTCTGGGAAAAAGTTCGTGGCGTTTTCCCGATTCATTTTGGCGTTTAACAGTATATTTTGTCGTAATTTGTTATTAATTTTCGTCTCTCCCTCCTTTTTTCTTTCCAAGAGTACGATATATCTTGAAATTCTTGGAAAGACATATCAGCAGTGTCGATATTGGCATGGAGCTAGGCATTGACCACAAAACTGTTTTGAACCTTCTTCTTGTCAAAGAAATAAGAAAGTTAACATCGTTAATAATTTAAAACATTTTGAGTGAAGAAAGAATTTTTTTTACAACGTTAGTTGAGTAGGTAGATGCTAATTTAAAAATTCATCCGAATGTGATAAGGTATTAGGGAAGCAGTTCGATATATTTACATGTTCACGTGATTTTGCCTACCATATTTATTTTAACTAATCACCATCTTGACATGTGAGAAATTTTGCATGACTACATTATACAGGTACACAAGTATGCGTTAAAAGTACTAATATATCGTTGAACAAATTTTTACATTTTCTTCCTATTTATTTTTTTAAAGTTGTTGTTCTTGGCGATCTTATATTTTATATACGAGCGTTATAAGAATCGTGTAAGCTAGGGAATTGAGCCTGTAACTCTTTTGCATAACTTTCGCACATCTTCTAACCTGATTGTATAAGGTAGGGTCTACAACTTTCCATAAGAAAAATATGTTCAAGCAATTGATGACTTTGAATAGACAACCATCAAAAAGTTATAAATAATTTGAGTATCAATTTATCATATAGTTCTAAATCTTAATTTAAATATTGTTGAATAAATTTATTATGTAATTCTAATGTCTTAATTTAAATACCGTTGAATGAATTTTTGATATAGGTTTAAGGTCCTAATTTGAATATCGTCGAATATATTAACACATAGTTTTAACATTTTAATTCAAGTGCCGATGAATCAATTTGGTATTTAGTTGTTGTTTCTTAATTAGAATGTCGTCGATTTAGTGGGCTTTAAATGTAAGAACAATAATACAATTCATTATATGTTTAATACGTTTTGTAGTAGTATAAGTAATAGAACCTCTGTAAGCTAATACGTATTCGGAACACCTACATGTGGAAGTATATAATTAAGTATTGTATGATCATTAAATTTATATTATGTTGTCTCAATGAATCTGTAGATTGTTCTTATTTTGGCATGTTGTCTACCGTATTTGTTTTCTTTTTATTTTCTTCCAGAGCCTCTCAATCATTGGATGAGGGTTGTAAGACCTGTACATATTTTTATGATCCTTTTCGCTTCAGTATTAGTGGAAGACTTCTAGGTAATTCAATACTTTGGCGCTCCTTTAAGATCATTTAATACAGAGGATCCTCCCTAAGGTGGTTGGTTAAGCGCTCTAGAAGTATATCATAGGATAATTTAGAGGTAAGCAATAAGGGCTTGGAATATAGCTATCAATCATCGTTGACAGAGACGTGGTAACTATCTATTTAAATTTACAAACAAAAGGTAAGTATAATATTATAATCCGGAATGCGATTAAATACATTATAAATGAATGGTTTAAAAATGAGTTATAGTTACTATCAAAAATGAATGAATTAGTACTTTTATATGCTATTATGCTTGTCCAGTCCAGATTGGTATATGCTTCAGTTGTGTGGTACCCGCTTTATCATTACCAGCAGTTACTCTTGGAGCGTGTTCAAAAGAGGTTCCTCAAATATTTATCCTACAGGATTGATGGTCTTTTTCCTGCCTTTGGTTCGACGTATGAGGGTCTGCTTGCGAAGCACAATTTTGATTCTCCTAGTATACGCAGGGAGAAAGCTAGTGGCGGTTTTCTTTATAAATTAATATATAATTTTATTGATTCTTCTGTGCTGTTGTCCCAGGTTGATTTCCTCGTGCCTAGTTTTGACACTAGATAATCGGCGACCTTCACAATAGCTAGGGCAAGAACCAATGTTCCCTACAAGGCTCTACTGATACATATGTCCAGAAATGCCTATGTATTATACGAGAATTCCTTTCGTTAATTTGCATCTATTGTTGTTCGTTCAGTTTTTTTTTTGTTTGACTTGGATTACATTATTATAAGTGTATATATTTTTCTTTGTTAATTGGATTCTTATTTTTCTTTGTATTACATTAACTGCATCTATTTTTGCTTCAATTTTAATTTTATTCTTAAGTGCATTAGGTCCTGTAAATGGTCAGCGTAACTGTTGGGCATTAAAGATTATATTACTATTATTAATTTTATTATTAGGTGCGCAACTAAGTTCTCGCTGTTTTTCAAGAGATGGCTCCAGTACTAAGTGCTGGTCGATTGTGGCATAACCAAAATATCATGAACCAAGATTAGACATATGGTAAACAAACCGCTCCGACACATTAGTGATTTTGTTTTTGCATCATATACTTTTGGTTGTGTAAAAATGTCTAATTTTGTGCCAAATAATCGTAATTTGCGGGAAGTCTTCCTTTTCTTCCTTCATTCGAGGAAAACGGCGGCTGAAGCGCATCGAGAACTCCAAAAAGTTTACGGAGATGCTGTTCTAAGTGAAACAACATGCCGTGATTGGTTCCGTTGCTTGGGTCGGGAATGATACAAAAACAAGGAACCTGGATTATGATTTGAAGCCAAGAGACGTTGAGCGTCGTTTTTTCGCCTGTAAACAACTGCTCCAGCGGCAAAAAAGGAAGGATTTTCTTCATCGCATCGTTACGAATGATGAAAAATGGATTCATTACAGCAACCCAAAGAGAACAAAATCATGGGGACTGCCCGGTCATGCTTCTACGTCGTCGGTTATTTATTATAAACTATTGAAACCGAACACTGGGGAACAGTATCGAACTCAATTGATGCGATTGAGTTGAGTACTGCTCGAAAAGCGGCCACAACGAGCAGAGGCACGAAAAAGTGATTTTACAGCATGACAATGCTCGGCCTCACGTTGCCAAACCTGTTGAAACCTACTTCGAAGCGCTCAAATGGGAGGTCCTACCCCACCCGCCATGTTCCCCAGATATTGCGCCGTCTGATTATTACTTGTTCCGTTCGATGGCACATGGTCTGGCTAATCAGCAGTTCCGCTCATATGACATCTCAAAATGACTTGATTCGTGGATAGCCTCAAAAGACGATCACTTCTACCGTGACGGTATTCGAGCTCTGCTAGAAAGATGGAAAAAAGTTGAATGATTCATTTGTAAACATTTTTTCACAATAAAGTTGCACTTTCATCAAAAAAAAACAGCGAGAACTTAGTTGCGCACCTAATATTATTATTTATTATATTTCTACGCACATTATTTACTGAATCTCTATGTCAATTATCAATCCAAAGTGTGTGCATTATATGCATTAGATGTTGGTGTTCAATTCTCTTGGAACTACAGGTTTGTGGTTAGTTTGAGTGGACTAACATCTAGAAGATCTTTTATTTCATCTTGAAATAATTTCAAGTTCAGTTCTCTGACACACGTTTTATCTATATACAATATTTTGTTGTTACCGATTAATACTATTTTTAAAAGTTGAGAGATATAAATCATTTAATTTCATATCTACGTAATAATTTACCTTTCCTTAGGTAGGCAATAGCGAAAATAACATAATTACAACTTATGTGCGTGTATGTCACTAGAAATCGAACTATACTTTCGCCTTTCTATAAAATTAACCGGATACGGATATTGGAAGCTCTACTTATTTCAACCAATTAATAAATTAATTTTTACGATCTTCCGTTCCTTTATGTACTTCTATAGAAAATAGTTCATTTAAATGCTTTTAATACGCATAGAAAGAATTCGTTGGTTCTTGTATTAATATAATGTATGTAAACTTTGCAATACTTCCTACGATGTACATATATTGTAAGGATTAAACATTAAATTATAAAATCAAAAATACTTAATAGCATATTTAGTTCAAATTATTTAATGTGTGTATATACATTAAAATAGCAATAATAATTATATTAATGTAATGTTATTAATATAATCCACGTAATAGAAAATCTTTTCAAATTATCTTAATTAGTTTCTTAAATTATAGTTATTAATTTATTTTTTTTTATTATTTATTTAAATTATACGAGGATAGTTTGACAAGTAGTGAGAATGACACATAGGTGGCGCTCTAATTGGTAAAACAAATGCACTGTAATTTAGGCTGGCTATTTATATGTTTGCATTCCGATATTTAGATAAATCGGTTAAAATGGAAAAAGCAGAGTATCGTGCGGTGGTAAATATTTCGTAATTAAGGGTATGAAAAACACCGAAATAAAAGATGAGTTACGGGAAACATTAGGTGAATCTGCTAGATCATCCGCCACAATAAGTAGATGGGTAAAAGAATTTAAACGTGGTAGAACAAGCTGTGTTGATGAAGCGCGCTCTGGAGCACCCAAAATAGTGACTTCTAAAGAAATGATTGTAAAAATCCATAATATTATTACGCAAGATCGACGACTCAAAGTGAGAGATAGCAGAAATGGTAAACATTACAACAGAACGCGTACACCACATTTTAACGAAAGAATTGGGCCTTTCCAAGTTTTCGGCACGATTGGTGCCGCAATTGCTTACAACTGATCAAAAGTACACTCGTTTACGCATTTCCAGTGAGTCCTTAGACCTTTATAAGCGGAATCTGGTTGATTTTTGTAGGCGATTTGTTACTTGCGATGAAACTTGGATACACTACAGTACACCCGAAACTAAACAACAGTCGAAATAATGGTTAGAACGTGGTTCCTCCAAAGAAAGCCAAAACCACTTCATCGGCAAACAAGGTGATGGCATCAATTTTTTGGGATTCAAAGGGCATTTTGCTCATTGATTACCTTCCGAAAGGTGACACAATAAACGGACAATGTTATGCAGAACTTCTACAAAAATTAAATGTTGAGATTCGTGCTAAACGGCCAGGAATGGCAAAAAAAAGATTCTGTTTCACCAAGACAACGCTCCCTCGCATACCAGCACTGGTGCGATGTCCAAAATCCACGAGTAGCATTTCCAATTAGTACCGCATGCACCTTGTTCGCCGGATCTAGCCCCTTCCGAATTCCACCTTTTTCCAAAATTGAAAACGGCAGTAGGTGGAAAGAAATTTTCGTCTAACGACGAGCTTATCATCTTCGTAAATGAGTATTTTGCAAGCCTTCCGGAATCGCATTTTAGAGATGGCATAAGGGCATTGGAGCACCGTTGGAATAAATGTATTGCTCTTTTAGGAGAATATATTGAAAAATAAAAATTATTTTGTATTTAAAAAATTCGTTTTTCCTTTTCATTCTCCCTACTTGTCAAACTACCCTCGTATATATATATATATATATATAATATTATATATTTGTAATATGGGCAGACGTTATTAATATAAATTTATAATTAGGCAACTTTCATTACAGATTATGTGTAAAATAGAGAGTATATTTTTATTATCATTATAGTAATATTGTTAATGTGTAAAATATTTAATAGATTATTCCTTTTAGTAATTCAGTTATGTTAATTTATGAAAATTTTATTTATATTTTCATTTCAAATTAATATTAATATACCATCTTATAAAATAAGTTATATATCATACATAGGCATTAATAAACACCGAAAATTATATTCAAAGTCATAAACAAAAACTGTTTCTCTAATAACAGCCATAATTTTCAGATGGAATTTGAATTATTTCCAAGTATAATATATATAAAGCGACGGAATTTTCATATTATGACATCAGTATCATCTTTTTATTCTTTTAAAGATGGTGATCAGAAATATATACAAATACATATATATATATATATATATATATATATATATATATATATCATAATCTCATATACGGCCGGAGATAGCGTTTATGCTAACCGAGGTTAATTCATATGTTAATTTTAAATAAGTTTTTAAGCAATTGATTTATTCTTTCCGAATTGTTGTTTATTAATTATTATTCGATTCTTGAGTGCAAGAAATTTTCAGGCAGCGGAAATATGGTGTAAAATTTGTGAAGATTTCAGTGACACGAACGGGCGCGTTTACGCGCGTGATGAGCCACACCCAGGCCGAGCTCTTTAGATTTCTGAAAATTTGGTTCGTGATTGATACCGCAAAATTGGAGGGAATCAACAATTCACAATTTCAAAGTTATAAATTGATTTTCCACAGGTTTCAAAGTTAGTTATGTACACGATTTTTATGTACAATACGATTACAGGAGATGAGGCTTGGGTGTCTAACATGACTCGTGAATCCAACTGACAATCAATAGAATGGCGACGCACATCGTCCCCAACTAAATTGAAACCGAAACAGACAATTGCAGCATGATAAATCATGACAACTGCTTTCTAGGACAGGAAAGGGATTTTGTTAGTAGATTTTATGGACAGAGCCATAACAATCAGTTCTGATGCGCATCGCGTAACCTTGGGAAAACTCCGGGCTGATATACAAAACAAACGACGCGGTCTACTGTCTTCCGGTATGATGTTGCTCCAAAATATGGCAAGGCCAAATGCTTCTGTACAAACGTAAGGCTCAATCAAGTCTTCTGGTTGGTAACAACCGGATCATCTACCTTGTACCAAACGATTTTCATCTATTTCGATATGTAGATTCTTGGTAATCAACGGTTCAATGACGAAGAAGTGAAAACTGCAGTCATGGATTGGGCTCCTTTATCGACGGCGGATTTCAAAAACTCGTTGAACAGTATGATAAATGTTTGAACATAAATGGAAATGATGTAGAAAAGTAGAATGTATGAAGAATATATTTTAATATTTACAGTAGTCTTCTTTTTATTAAAAAATCGATCTTATTTAAAAAAATAACCGCCATATATATATAGACAGTAATAAATTCTTATGAAACTTTCCTCAATAAAAAAACCTTACAAAATTGTTTCCAATTTTTCTTTATGATATGAAATGAATATACGAAGGCAGTTCGAATTTGACCTGTATTTCTGAACATAATCGAAGGGATACTGAAAAGCGGTTCGATACTCATTATAGTAGGCGTGTTAGCTAATGCGAAAGACGACTGTAACTTGACTGTGTGCAACAGTCTGCCAAATTTTATTTCGCAAACTATCATTATGAAATTTCTTTTCAATGACGCAGCTGATGTTCATCAGACACTTCATAAGCATGAGAAGAGTGATTATCATTTAGAACAGTCTTTGAGTGGTGTAAATCCTTCCAGGATAGTCGTGAACACGTGTCGAGCTGCATGCTGCACGTCCAGCGTCTACTGTGAACCTTAGGAGCATTGAAAAAGTTGACCAGCTGATGCGGGGTAATCTGTGAAGAAAATTACTAGGATTTTCAATACTAGTGCTGGTTATGTACACACTATTGTCCACGACAAGCTTAAATTTAATAAGGTTAACGCTAAATGGGTCCCAAGACAACCTTCGGCGGAACAATAGCGGGAACGCAGGTTTCCAGAGATCTCCGACTTCACCATTATATCTCATAAAGCAAGACTGTTAGCATGGAATGGCGTTATCCAAGCTCATCTCCGTCCAAACAATTCAAAATACAACCATCGGCTATCAAATTGATGGCGACTGTATTTTTCTATATTCTGAAGCTATTGGGCCACTTTAGGTGGATTTTCTCGAAGGAAAGAAAACAATTAATTTAGTTTATTACATTGAGCTTCTTGGAAAGGTGGTCATACAATCAAAAAGAAACGTTATTCCCCTACACTATAACGCTCGCTCACATACAGCCCATCTAACGCATCGTACAATAGCTTAATTAGGTTGGAAATTACTGCCTCATCCCCCCATATAGTCCAGATTTGACCGGTGTGACAACCATCTTTTTGGGCCACTTAAAGAGTTCTTAGGAGGCAAATGATTTACCTCAAATGAGTAGGTAAATGATGCGGTGTAAATCGTAAATCGAAAGAAGACGGGAATACAGAAGCTGCCTGAACAATAGGTATATAATATTAATTTGTAGTTTATATCGACCAACAAAAAATTAAAGTCAAATTTGAATCACCCTCGTATTGCGAATTTATTCTATGGGGATGGGATATTGGAAATATAAAGAGTTATATACATCCTGAACCAATGACGTTTTATTAATTATAAAATTCACCTTTTAAAATGTTTCACATTAAACAGCTATCAATCGATATCCTTACAAATTCGTAACCTGCTAATGAAAATTAGATTGAAATTTAAAATCCCTTGACGTCGGGCATAATTTTCAAGGTACGTCATTCTAAAATTCGTAATAAACGTTGTGTTAATGAAAATTTATCAGTTATGACCAGCGCGGTATCGACGAAACTGAAATTCATAATTTCTTAATATAATATAAGTATGTTAACGGCAAAAACTTAAAATTGTCGATATTAATATAAAATAAATTTAATCTATATTCACTTTTATTACTTGGCATACGATTACATTCCGTAAATATTTGCTTTGTAGTTGAATTTTTTTCACATGTTGAACATATTCAGTAATTTATTGCTTTGGGCACATTCTTTCAGTTTTTACAGCCAAAGAAGTATTTGAGAATTATTTTTTCAAATATTCGTTTGATTTATCCTAATTCCGGTTTTATTTTCACAATTATAAACTCCAAGGGCCTTTCCAAATGTGATATTTTGCTATATATTTCAATATAATTGTATATTAAGATAACTCTAGATTTACGGCTGTTGGTTATATACCTACAAACCTACAAATACACCCATGCCCAAAGCAAGAACAAAGGGTACTAAGAAAGTTTTGCAATATGACGCAACAATGAATCGTAGGAAGCTGCTTGTTGCTGCATGTTAAGACATGTTCATAGTAGTAGCCGCGCCATGTCGATGGGCTCAGTTATTCATCAGCAGTGAGAGCGTAAAGTGCTTGCGATGGCATCGTGGCCACGAAACGAGATAAGGGCAGTTTTGCGTTATAATTTCGTGCGTGGTTTAAACATAGACCAGTGCTTCGAAGAAATGACTCTTGCACTAGGTGATGTTTGTCCACATCGTACAACGATATTCAGGTGGTATAGAGAATTCCAAAGGGGAAATTTAACTGTGGTGGATGTTGAGAGGCTGGAAAGGCCACGAACGTCAGTTACGGAGGAAAATGTTACTACTGTGAGGAAAATGCTTGACGAGGACAGGCGAGTGACCTACCAACAGATAGAGGATACTTCAGGCCTAAATGCGCTAGCAGTTCTTTCGATTCTGCATGATTATTTGCATGTGAAGATACTTTGTTCTCTCTGGGTGCCGCATCGACTGACTGAAGAGCAGATGACACGACGTGTGACTTGGTGCCGGGAGATGCTAAAAAAGTTTAATAAGGGACAATCTCCGTATGTGAAAAACATCGTGACAGGAGACGAGACTTGGCTGTACTATTACGATGTACCGACCAAAGCTCAAAACAAAGTTTGGGTCTTTGATGATGAGGACACACCCGTAGTTGAAATCTCGATCTGTAAAGAAGAAAATGCTGTATGTTTCAAATAGAGTGGAATTGTGGAACGCCTCGTTTTGGATACACAGAAGACAGTTACAGCTAAGTGGTATACTTTACAGCGCCTGCCTACAGTCATTGGATCTATGAAGAACATGCGGCCAAAGTCGAGAATGGACACTTGGTTCCTCCATCAAGATAATGCTCCAGCTCGCCGCGCCAAAGCCTGCACCGAATATTTGACCACGACAGGATTGAAACTTCTCGAGCACCCTCCCTATAGTCCAGATCTTGCTCTCAGCGGCTTTGCACTGTTTCCGAATGGGGAGGCGGTTTTCCAGTGATGAGGACCTTCTGCGGGCTCGGGAAAACGAGTGTGCTTTACTTCCTAGTGAAACTTGGCAGAACTGGTTTAAACATTGGTCTCGGAGTATGGAGAGGTGTATTGAGTGTAGAAGAAATTATTTTGAAGAAATTAAATAAACAAAGCTGTATTGCAAAACTTTCCTAGTAGCCTTTGTATGATGGAATAGACGACCCCATAAAATATCAAAACAGCCAAATGCGATGTGAAATTTGTCACAAAAAAAGCAATTTTATATGCATTAAATTCAAGCTGACCTTACACCCCAAAAATGCTTCGCAACGTACTGTATAAAATAGTAATATAGTGTTTTTCGTTGAATGTTTACAATAAATTGTATTTTTTTAAACGACAATATGTTCGAAAGCTATAAGAGTCGTTGAAATGTTAACACTTCATTTACGACGTGTTTCTAGTATATTAACTCTGTTCAGGTAGACTCTGGTGTTTCTAACGAACAATTCTTTGTAGATTTATCGTACCTTTTCAATCTCTCATCTAAACATATGAATGTCCAAAGCCGTGTCGTCTCACCAAATAGATAAGTAAGTTACCATGATGCGTATATAGACGAATACTTTAAACTTGCCCCTTGCCAAGTGAACGGTATAAGAATCATTCAAATGTTAATAACAGCTCATTTACGATGTATTTCTAGTATACTCTCTTCAGGTAAACTCTGGTGTTTCAAACGAACGACCTTTTGTAGATTTATCATACCTTTTCAATCTCTCATCTAAACATATGAATGTCCGCAGCCGTGTCGTCTCGCCAAATAGATAAGTAAGTTACCAGACTTGTATATAGACGAACGCTTTAAACTTGTCCATTGCCAAATGAACGGTATAAGACTCACTCAAATTTTAATAACATCTTTTTTACTATATGTTTCGTCTTATTATAGCTGATTACATAGTATCATATACCTAACAAGAAAAAGAGTTTTAGTAATACTTAGGTTAACAAAGATGTCCATATAAAATATGCCTTCTTTAATCATCTACATAAATGAAATTCAGTATCCACTTTTATGCACCAATGTAAAAGTATATCGAGTCCATGTACGTATAATACACAATTATACATGCAAGCATATTAACTAGTTCCTTTATTATCTTTCTTCAGCGAGCATCGGCTTGCATTCTATCATTAAAAGTGCTAAATTAATAAATGAATTATCATTTTTCATATTCGCAAGAAACACGCGAATGTTAGGGTCGACCGCTAGCTGTAAAACATAAAAGCTCACGCAGCGTAATTTTTACGATTATTTCTTATTATGTATCTAAAAAGTGCAGTGGTATTAAGTGTGTTGATATCTATTGCATACGCAGGATGGGTTCAGGATTTAGCGGAAGATGGTTTACGTTTTGGCGATGAATTTTCGTTGCGTATAGATGAAATTCGACCTGAAAATTTGTCAGTATTTGAGAGGCATGAATTACGAATGGATGTTTTTGGAATGGGAATTGGTTTGTCTAAGATACCAGATAAAAATGATTTAGAAATTGGAATATATTATGGTGATGTATAAGAAGGTAGATTGTAAATTTTCTAAAATTAAGAAATAAATAAAGTAATACTTAGGAAGTGTTATAGTTGTCAGTATATTCTGAAAACAGTTTTAAAACAAAGCAATTAAATAAAATAAACTTCTCCGTATTCGTTTATATTCAGTAATAATATCTCAAGAGCGGTAAGTATATTCGGATATACTTTGCCCAATGTGCTTATAAGACTCATGTTGTTTGGAAACATCTCAAGCACGATACCGTGACCGTATTTCCTAAGAGCAGCATCAGCTGTGTATGCAAAGAGAGAAAATATTAGAACATGTGTAAGCGGTCGAGGGATATTTATAGTGATTGTACATCTATTTAATAAAGACTAAAATGAAAAATTTCGCTTATTAATTTAATTTGCTAAAGATAGTATATTTTGAGTCAGTTTGATATATATATATATATATATATAAATAATCTTTCCCAAGTTAGAACCGATACTTTTCCAAACATCAATAGGTAACAACTATGTGAAAAATTCAACGATTTCTTCACTTCTCTCCTTTGCCTGTGATATTCTGGATGATAAAGTCAATTGGACGGAAATTAGTGCTAATCTGCAAATAACTGGCACAGTTTCATCATTTTACATGTCGCCTGTTTCAGAAGGTGATGCTATCGCTGTAATTAATGCCTAGGATACCCAGTCATCCACTGGGTGTGATAATATTCCGTCGTTTATTGTAAAATGTGTTTCTTTAGTAATTGCACTGGTACTGACGCATCTAATAAATTTCTCTTTTGAAAAATGAATTTTTCCTTCAAATTCATCCAACATATAAAACAGGCGATAAAAACTATCTAGAGACCCATTAATTTACTAATAATCTTCTCCAAGATATACGAAAGTATTGTGAATAGAAGAGTAATGAATTATTTAATCCATTTCAATTTACTTTCGTCTAACCAGCACGGTTTTCGCAGAGGAAGGGGTACCGATACGGCGCTCTTCGAGTACTTGAACACCATCCATCTCATTGGACAACGACCTGCCTTGTCTTGGGATATTCATTGATCTATCAAGAGCATTTGACCTGGTCCATCATGACATTTACTGCACAAACTGTCTCAATATGGTATTAGGGGCATCGCTAAGAAATGGTTTGAATCTTATCTCACTAACCGTAAGCAGAGTGTCAGGATCGGTAGCTGTCAGTCCAGCTACATGAGTATTAACAGGGGTGCACCCCAGGGATCTATCTTTTGACCCACACTATTTTTGGTCTACATAAATGATCTTCCGAATATTCTACGAAATGTAGAACGAGTCGTTCTTTATGCGGATGAAGTTAATGTAGTTGTCAAGTCTTCAAATGTTGGTGATATTTGTGATGTGACCAATGAGACATTCAATAAAATTAACGATTGGATGGTGTCCAACAAGTTAATTTTAAATAGGCAAAAAACAAAATTGGTGTACTTTCACAATAGGATTAAGCATATTTCCTATGTACAAATAAACAATGAGATCTTCGACTGTGATTCTTCTTCAAGAATCCCAGGTTTGGTAATTAACAAAAACCTTATATGGTCTGCACATATAGATGGAGTATGCAGAACTCTGAACCTGTAATTTGAGTACCCTGCTTACTTTCTATCATGCTAATTTTGTTTCTTGCATGAGATATGGTGTGATACACAAGGGTGTTCCTTATGCAAAAACGGGCTCTGAAAATTATCTTTGGGTTGAGCGACAGGGATTTCTGCAGAGAACATTTTCGGAGTAACCCGATATTAACTATTTATGATATTTATATACTCAATGACATTAGAAGTGTTACATCTAGAAGGAATAGTTTCCTGGACGTGATTTTTTGGTAATGTGATAAACTTAAGGCAAGAATGAAACGATCAGATTTACAAGAAATTTTATTAACATTAATTTGAAAAAAAATCAATAATGTGTTTGGCGACCCCGTAGCTGTAGACACTCCTGTACACGTCTAGGCATCGACAAAATAAGATGGTCGATGTCTGCTTGTGGCACCTCGTTCCAAGCAACTTGAACTTGGTGGATTAACTGTGCCAGAGTTTGTGGAGGATGGTTCGAATTGGTCAGTCTTCTCCCCATTATGTCCCACACATGTTCGATGGGATTTAAATCCGGTGAACGGGGTGGCCACGGCAAAACATTAACGCCAGCTTCTCGTAGAAAGTCCATAGTACGACGAGCAATATGTGGACGCGCGTTGTCTTGCTGAAAAAGGACGTGTGGACGGCCATCTAGATAAGGCAATAAAGTGGTTTGTAGGACGTCATCAACATAACGCGCAGCTGTCATACTGCCCCGAATAAACAGAAGAGGTGATCGGCTTCCATATGCAATAGCCCCCCAAACCATTACTCCAACAGTCCTGTGCACATGCCTCTCAACAGCAAATCCAATATCACATCGTCGTCAACGTTTGGACTGGTGCAGAGAACGGCAACATTGGGAAGCAGAATGGCATAATGTCGTATTCAGCGACGAATCGCGATTCTGCCTAGGCATGCATGATGGCCGTCAGAGGGTAAGACGCCGTCGTGGAGAGCGACGTGATATTGGATTTGCTGTTGAGAGGCATGCGCACAGGACTGTTGGAGTAATGGTTTGGGGGGCTATTGCATATGGAAGCCGATCACCTCTTCTGTTTATTCGGGGCAGTATGATAGCTGCGCGTTATGTTGATGACGTCCTACAAACCACTTTATTGCCTTATCTAGATGGCCGTCCACACGTCCTTTTTCAGCAAGACAACGCGCGTCCACATATTGCTCGTCGTACTATGGACTTTCTACGAGAAGCTGGCGTTAATGTTTTGCCGTGGTCACCCCGTTCACCGGATTTAAATCCCATCGAACATGTGTGGGACATAATGGGGAGAAGACTGACCAATTTGAACCATCCTCCACAAACTCTGGCACAGTTAATCCACCAAGTTCAAGTTGCTTTTAACGAGGTGCCACAAGCAGACATCGACTATCTTATTTTGTCGATGCCTAGACGTGTACAGGAGTGTCTACAGCTACGGGGTCGCCAAACACATTATTGATTTTTTTTCAAATTAATGTTAATAAAATTTCTTGGAAATCTGATCGTTTCATTCTTGACTTAAGCTTATCACATTACCAAAAAATCACGTCCAGGAAACTATTCCTTCTAGGTGTAACACTTCTAATGTCATTGAGTATATATTAGATCTCCTATGCTGCGTCTTTAAGAACAAAAACGCTTTTTCAAGTGGCAATGTAAATTATAAATGTGATACAAGAACTGATAATTATTTATTACCTGCCTGACACGCAAAATCTATGTCCCAAAAAGGAACATATTTTATGGGATGTAAACTACACAATAACTTACCACTTTGTATTAGAAATATCACAAACATCTCTATTTTTAAAAGCAACCTTAAGCGGTACCTGCTTACGATAAATTGTTATTGTATAAATGACTTTCTATGTCCAAATTTATAACATATTTTTTTCTTATTATAGTATGTATTGATTGCTATTTTCTTATATGTACTGATATGTACTGTATGCACATTGTTTTAGAAATAAAATTTATTGTATATATATATATATATATATATATATATATATATACAATATATACTACAATGCAATATATAATACAATGCAGCTTAATATACCAATAACCAATAAACAAGCGAAAACAAAATCAAATATACCGCCTTAGAGGCATGTAATCGATTATGGAAAATAATTTAATTTTGTCATCAAGTGACGTATACTATTTTTTATAGAAAACATATAAACATTTATCTTAATAAAATGTAGATGGTCAAGTTAGCTCTAATTTCGTTGGATCTTTATGTAAAGATTTTTCAATTCATAGCACACTTTAAATTACATTTTAAACTCTTACAGGTAGCAATGTGGCGAAATATTGTAGTGTGTCTTATAAGAAACATTCACAATCTCCTTTCTTAACGTCCAGCAGTAATCTGCTAAAATAACGGGAATCCATTTGCCCTGATACTGTTTGTTTATTCCCCAAAATATTTTGGTGGAAGCGCTCACCATGCTTGTTACTAACGTCGTCCATATTTTCCGGCCAAAAATCCAAGTGAGAATGTAGAATGTGAACTTTAAGGGGCAAGTCAAGTTAGCTCTAATTTCGTTAGGGATTTTTTTGGAACGATTTTTCTACTCATAACACACTTTAATTTACATTTCAAACTCTTACAGGTAGAAATATGGCGAAATATTGTATTGTGTCTTATAAGAAACATTCCTAACCTCCTTCCGTAACGTCCAGCAGTAATCTGCTAATGTAACAGGATTCCATTTGCTCTGATACTGTTTGTTTGTTCCCCAAGATATTTTGGTGGAAGCGCTCACCATGCCTGTTACTAACGTCGTCCATATTTTCCGGACAAAAGTGAGAATGTAGAATGTAAACTTTAAGGTGCATATTGCAGCCAGCATGGTGAATACTCGTAACATGTTAATTACCAAAGTTTTGTAATTTTGCTGGTTTAAAACTGGTAGTATCTTGTACCATGAGCTCATACGCAGTTTTCTTCTCGTACTGTTAATTTGGTTTCAAATTTTCTATCTGTATTTCTCACATTTGAAGTCCAACAAGAATACCTTCTTTTCCTTTTCCTTCTGTTATTTTTGCAAACTTTTCTCGAAGATGAGACTGCTACACTCTAGATTCAGTCCTTTAATAAAGTTTTTCATAAACCCAAGTTTCACGTGTAGGGATAATATGATATTTACTTTTTGCACTAAAGCCTGGTCTTATGCACTGTCCTTTATTGGTATAAAATTCTGTTGTAGTTACTACTTCTGCTTAACGCAATTGTTTTTCCTCTCACGACAGTCAAGACATAAAAAGCAATAGTATTTAATGCAACCTGATTGCATACCCAAAATAATTGCTATAATTTTAAAATCCGCTCAAATATTCCAGTCTTCGTACATCATCTTCTCTAATAATATTTTCAGGTTTCCCTAAGTTTATTTCATTAAAGCAGCATAACCTATTGAAATGGAAGGCTAAAGATAAAACTTCTTTTGACAGTAAAATTTTGCTATTAATGTTGACTATACTTTCAGGTAGAGGTAAAAAAATGGGAGATATGATCGTACCTCTCTTGGTTGGATTCAAAGTTGTAGCCGTAGGTGTTATTATGATGGCTGCAGTTGGAGGTTTGGTACTGCAGTCACTGGCAGCAGCTAAATTGTCTTTGGCTGTGTCAGCACTTCTTGCTATTAGTAAATTTTTTGGAAACCATTCACACCCAAAACATGTAACGCATTATCGACCACCAACAAAGTATCACGAACAACCGCCAATTGAATTACCGCCGGTCAAAGTTGCTTCACATTCATGTATGTATATACTTATGTATTAAAAAAAAGTAATTTAATTTTATTAAGAGTGGAATTCATTTAATCCAGTGATTTTAAACATAAAAATGAAGACAATTAAAAATGAGAACTCGTTTAATTCATTTATTTCATTTAATTAAAATACACATAAGGAACATAAAAAAAGTAAAAAATTATAAAAAAAATTCAGGAACTGTGGTTTTGGAGCTGTACTCAAACGGGTACAATGGCTTAATTAGTATGCTTATTTTTGAGATTTTAAAACATTCCTTTTCTAGACAAAGTGCAACGTCACATTGTTCACACATTCATCTAATTCTACTATGGCATTCGCAGCATCGTAAAGGGTTTTTTATTCTCTTGAGGAAGTGGTTTCCAGCAATAGTGGCTACATAAAATGCCAGTGAGCGTTTCGAAGTTCGCAGTGTGCGTATAATTTCGAAGGTAGTAGCGAACAATATGCCGCTGAAACTCTAACAGGTCCATTTGGGACTTTTTGGCAGTTTTATACTTCCACACATTGACCACGACGGAACTCAACATTGTGGTAAAAAGCGGCCACCACCATTTCTTTCCTCGAAATTTACTTTTTCTTTTTATTTTTTTAATTGTTCAAGTGGAATATCGTCTTCGCTATCACTGCTACAAAATACCTCTATTTCATCTGGCACATCGTATGGTAAACGGTCAATTTCGATATTTTCGGCGACACCTTCTTCTTCATCTGCGTTATAATCCGGGCTTGGAGGTATAATAGCAATTTCAAATTCGTGGTGATCTTCCTCAGTTTCAACATAATTCAGGGTATTGAAATGTCTGCCGTAAAAACTTGACGTTTTTATAGTAGGAAATTCCATTTTTTTGTGGGCAAAAATCCAAAAAAAATGCATACCCAATAAGCCATTGTACTCAATTGGGTACACTAATTTTTCTACTCACCCAGCGTCTTTCCAATTAGTTTATTATCTTTTACCTTTTTATAAATTGGAAACACAGTCCCCTATGCAAAACTGTAACAAACACTTATTATAATACAACAGGTTTTACTCCACGCAGCTGAATAATCACTGATCTAGCTAATATTTGCAAAATTGACGCAAAGGTATTAAAAGTAAACAAAATATACAGTAACGGTACTGTTTCTAAACACTTTGTTATTGTGCGCTTTTTAAACACATTATGTTGAATGCAAAACCAAAAGAAACGTTGCATAATTTCACTTCTCGTAAAATTTATTCATCTCTAACCCTAGAATGGTAAACATAGTTTTTAGCTCCTTAATGGTAAACTTCGCTTGTGAGGCGACTTTTATAAAAAAACGCATATATTACTTTTAAAACAACAAAAATTTAATAAAACAAAAAGAAAACATATTTATTCAATATTTAGTAACAAAAATAAATAAAAAGCAGTTCATTTTATAAATATCTTAAAAATATAACATAATTATTTTTCTATCACATTCCATATTTTAATAACTATTATAAAGAGATCGTTTACAAAAAAAATAAAAAAAGAAAAAAACTCCATTCGAAATAAAAGATAACTATGGTATCATATAGACCTTAGATCTAGTTAACAGTTTAAAAAATAATATAAAGCTTTCAAGTGAAAAAAAAATGTGCACACAAAAATTAATTTTGTAGTTTTTCAAACTATTTTTTTAAGTCACATTGCCAACAGTTTGGTGATCTACGCCCTAAGCAGTATGTTTTTTTGCATATTGCGCAGAAATATACGCTCATACGCTTTGATTTCGAAGGACAGAAATCACATTTTATTGGTAAACTTCGCCTCACAGGCGACTCACGTATGTATTATTCAGCAACGCAAGCTCGTAGAACACTCAATTGAGATGGCCCGAGCGCACGCTTAGATAGTAGTAAACGATCAGAAAATATCGTTAAAAAAATATTGCTTCGCCTCACAGGCGATGTTTACCATTCTAGGGCTAAAGATTGCCTTTTCTCTGTATTCAAGCAGGTATAATGGCTAGGAATGGGCTAAGATTAATTTGTAAGCTCAAAAAAATAATTTTAAATTTTTTATAATTTTTATTTGTTTTGGTTTGATTATACACTCAGCGGCAAAATTAACGCATAATTTATAAAATTTAAATTTTCTTCCGAAAAAAGCTACCAATTTGTTTTGTTTGCATCTAACAATGAAATTAAGCATTTAATGCTTAAAAATAAGATCATAGTTGGCGCACTTCAATGTTTATTAAGTCAGTTTAGTTCTGTTGTCAGAAAAAGTGTAATTATCACAGATCAATTGTATTCGTTAATTTCGTTAAAAGTTGTTATTTTGTGTGACTTTCTGTTGCCTTTATTGTCATTTAAAGCATTTTCTTTGTTATGGGTATTTTAAATCGGGATAATGCTATACGAGCAACGACATTGCTTCAAGAAGGAAGGACTCAACAATATGTCGCAAATCTTCTTGGAGTTAACCAATCGACTGTCTCCCGACTTGCTAGACGACTTCGGGAAACTGGTGATGTAAGAAGGAGACCGGGGCAAGGAAGGAAACGAGCGACTTCGGCGAGAGATGACCGATTTTTAACTTTAAGTTCCCTACGTGATCGCACTTTGACTGCTACAAGGCTTCAGGGTGTATTAGAAATAACCCGTGGTGTACAAGTTAGCGAAAGGACAGTTCGAAGAAGATTAGCAGAAGTTGATCTGCACGCTCGACGCCCTGCTAGATACCCTATTCTGTTACCACGTCATCGGACAGCTCGACTAAATTTTTGTCGTGAACATGCAAATTGGGGAATTGATGATTGGCGAAGAGTACTTTTTACCGATGAATCCTGGTTTTGCATACGAGGTGCAGATGGCCGTCAGAGAGTCTGGAGGCGACCAGGTGAACGTTTTGCGGAATGCGCGATTGTAGAGAGAGATCGATTCGGTGGAGGTTCTGTTATGATATGGGGAGGCATTTCTTTGAATGGCTCTACAGATCTAGTCATTGTAGGTAGGCCTACTTTAAATGCTCACAGGTACATTGAAGATATTCTTCAAGACCATGTAGTGCCATTTGCTGCAGGAGTCGGCGAAAATTTCCTATTAATGATGGATAACGCGCGACCTCACATAGCTAATATCGTCAATAATTTTCTAAACGAGGTTGATATCCAGTGTCTGAACTGGCCTGCACGCAGTCCGGACTTGAATCCCATAGAGCATCTATGGGATGATATGAAACAGAAGCTCCAGCATATAAGACCACGAATAAACAAAATAAATGAACTTATGGAGGCACTGGAAGAGGAATGGGGAAATGTTAACAAAAACGTCATTCAGAATTTGATTGAAAGTATGCCACGTCGAATTCAAGCTTGTATACGAGCACGAAGTGGCCATACTAGATACTGATCACCATTTTGTTTCAATACTGATCACCATTTTGTTTCATTGTTGTCATTTTAATAAATTATGCAAATTCAAAATTCAGTGCAGAAAAACAATTAACGGTAAAATAAGGAAAAACAAATGAATTTAATCAAATTTCATTCTTTGAGTGTTTATGTACCTTTGTTTTGATAAGTCATAAGTTTGTCAGTAATATTTTTTGATTTGTTAATAAATTATTTAAGATTTACTGATTATGCGTTAATTTTGCCGCTGAGTGTAGTATTACAATTAAATTTACAACCAACTAAGTTCGCTTTTCGTTACTTATTTTTTTTTATTATATATTATTTATTGTGTTTTATTAAAGTTATTCTATAATCGACTTATGCTGTTTGTTAATAAATTCTTATTACTATTATTTTTATTGTTGATGACATAATCTCAGATATATACTTTTTTATTAATAAATTATTTAAATTTATAAAACCATTATATGAAATGTTTTATTTTTTTAAAAGAGTAAAATATATTCCTCAATTAGTGCACTGTATTTCTGCTGCGCTCAGTATATTGTTCTATTTGTATATTTTCATAAAATTACATTATAGTACTTATATTAGTTTCAGATTTCGGCCCGATATCAGCCGCAAGTTTCGATGGTTATGCAAACTATCCTTCGCCTGTGCATGAATTTGCCGATTCGAGAACTCAATCAGAAGTAGCTGTTGTATCCGATCTAAATAACAATAAGCAACAAGTCGTGAATTTAGATGAACAACCACAGAGTTTAAATAGGAGGAAGTACTCGACACGGTCTTTTAACGATATATCTCGCAAGACACGAACTGGAAAACTATATTTATAAACCGTACTTACATTTAGTATTGTGTGAGAAATATTTATTTGTTTACTGTAAACAATTTAATAGTCATATGCAGTCTAATAAAATAATAACTTTAACATTATGTTTTGTTTTTATCAACAAATTATATTTAGAATATGAAAGATATGTTTTTGTCTTCTACTTGGATATAACCTATTTCATTATTGTGTTGTTTAGGCAGTTCTGCTGGAAGAGAACACCCAAGAACAATGCTTCAAAGTATCTCCTTTATTAATAAATACAAAATATGTTTTATCTAATATTCTTCTAATTATTTTAGCTTTAATACCAGACATTTTCAATCAAGGTTAGGACTAGCACTACCAATACGTTACCTTAAACGACACATTACTAAGTTTCGCATTGTCTTCCTGTGCCATCACTGTTCTAAGACATGGTGAACGCCAGCCTGTAAAAACTTTTTCGAAATCGCCATAAGACTATATAATTCTGTTTTGTACAACTGTCGAAAGGTGCGGTATACTTGAAATTTTCACTACTAAAAATCATTCGCAAGAACAGCCACGTGAGAATGTGTGCTGGGATAGTACAGATCCTCACATGGCTGAAACTTCCACTTTGTAGTTAGCTCAAATTTTTTTCTGGTGATATGATCCTTCCCAAGCTTACACAAAACTTTTTCTTATGAAAAACAACTCTGTTACAGTACCATGTAGTATCTTGCATGTATGCACCAGCTGTTGTAGTAAATATGTTATGACCATAGCTTTAGGGGCAAATTTTGCCTTGTGCTGTTTTGGTGATAATTTTTCCTTTTTCTAACCACTGGGCAGCTCTGCTGTTGGATAGTAATAGTACACACAAATTTGATTCACAGTAACCATCGTTCTCCACCATTCTTTGCCTTCTTCTTAAACACACTGTTTCCAGTACTTGGCAATCAACATCTATTTGTTTTTTGATCGGATCTTAGCACACGTAGAATTCAGCAACTACAAAGTCTAAGCATGTTTAAATTTTGTAAGAGGGTAAAAACATTTTCAACAAATATTTTAAAACTGTTAGATATTTACGAGATAGTTGACAAACTGCTCCATTGTTGATGGTCTCCTTAGCTACCATTCAAATTGGGGCACCTGGACTGTCTGGTAAACTCGCGGATTTTTCGACTAATTTTGAACAGTTTATGCTCTCAAGAACAACTCTTACACTCTTACTCTTTCCCTAAAAACTATCTCAAGCATGGAAGAAATATCAGCTGTATTTTGAAACTCATGCCTTTTATTTAACTTATCAACACTTAGAGGAACGATAACAATGTCGTTAGTTTCGGGTTTGTGAGACTAAAACAAATTGTTATTTTAGCATGAGAGACTACTTGCATAACATTTTCTGCTTTATGTATTTTGTATCCCATCATCCAAGACTTATTATAAATTCAGTCGGTCTTTTTGCCGAAAGTCAATCGTAGTTTCCTCAATTCTTTGAGGTGCCTTGTTTGGGTAATTTTTACAGTATCATATGTCTTTCAATCTCCTCGCAAGCTTCTTTGAATGATTTCGATTAAAACTTTAATATAAGTATTTAAAAAAAAATATTATTTCGACTACGTTTTTCTATTGCAATGATTTATTGTTCCTTAATATAGTATGAGATCGTGTTTCTATCTATTTTAAAGATCATAATTGAGAACGTTCAATATGAATATCTTCAGTTTGTACACTTTTTGAACATTGTAGCCTCACAAAGATTACATTTTCCATAATTGTTTTAATTAATTTTTGAATATATCGTCACTTTCGTATCTAATGCATTACTAACTCAATGATATTGTTTTGTTTACATCTGTTTAAACCCTTTCAAATCTTCACTTCTGTATATATTCTTTAATAAAAATCTACAAATTTCTAGGATAATTTTAAAAAATTTCAAATTATCCTAGAAAATTATAGAACAATAAATAATGACACACCCGTTGCGAAAATAATAGATATATTATATTTCTGGAGGTTAAAGCTCGAGAAGAGTTAGGAGATAAGATGGTGGCAAATAGCAGAACATCATGTTTGGAAATTCAATATGTTCCCATGCAACTCTTGAGTTGTTCAGTGACAAGGGTATTTTCACTTGTGTAGCAACGTAATAAACAATGTTTGGAATAGTGGGCAGGGAAAAGCTCACGAATGATCCTTGCATAGTCTTCTGGGGATTATTTACTATGTGTTAGCACAAAATTTTAAAACAAAAATCTATTTATGACCGCCCTTTAAGAATATAAACCTAGAACAACAAATCTCGCAATTTTTTACCTATGTAGCTTGATGCTCCGATTCATATATAATTTGTTTCAAAATATTGAAATAAAAATTGAAAAATGAAAATAAGAAATCAAATATTTAAATTTATTAAAACATAAATACCATGTACATATGCTTTACGCGCAGTCAACCAATTTATTTTATGCGCAAAGTGAATACATTTTCTCTATAAAGTTAAATTATTAAAAAGAATTCAAATATTATTTGTACCTTAATGAAGCCTACATTGTCTCAAACTCTCTTAAAAATTTCGTATTCGGATATATTTTGCAATATCTTTATCTAAAAGTATATTTTAATGTGTCTGTTCGCATTTGAGGAATAATCTGTTTCGAAATACCTTGGACCCGTCTTTTATATCTTCTCATCGGCACCTTTCTGATACTGCCCAAAGGATCCGCGTAGATGTCGTTTGCAGAACCAACGTATTTTTTTACTGCGGATCAAATTACGACATGTGATTAATAGTTTGCTGATGACAACTTTTTTTTCGAAATACGTGTACAGAATACGAGCATTAATGTGGTAAGAGGTTTTTTGTCCTTTATGATTAATTCACTCAACCACAGTCTATAACGAAATTTACCTAGATAGCAATATGTTTAGTAGTCAATGTTTTTAAGATGATATTTATATCGCGCCCCATATTATTTGTGCATTTTAATGTCTGGTGTCTATGATTTATTCCTTCATGTTTGTAGGATAATATAAAAATACGTGTTCGATTAAAAAATATAAAAGTACTTCGCGTCTTTCTGCTTTTTTTTCAGAATGTCTGACATTTTATAATTTCTTAAACAAAGCAACCATAAAATTTTAAAGTTTAAAAAAGCTTATCTTTATGTTAATAAAATGCATATATTCACTACTGCGAAAATAAATTTAATCAGTATTAATTCACCTGTTCATACCTGCATAAGTTTCGCTTCTCATATAATTAGTTCATTCTAGTTGAGAACACGTAGCGGAAGTGTTAATTTCGCAAGAGGAATTAAATAGAAAATGTTACTATAAAGTACCGGAAATGATTATTGCCTATCCTTCTGCACTCTATGTTTCAAAATAGACGAAAATACATATTCTGGTATATTCACGTAATATATTGGAAAAAATAATTTGTGTTGATACTTCCAAATGTTTTAAATGGATAAATTGGAATGCAGTTCTTTATTTTACGAATTTAAACGCACATTTTCTATGAAAATAAACATACACTGTTCTTTCTATGATTGTTAGCCAATGAAAATATAAATGGTTCTTGTAAACTGTAGTTATTCAATAGGTCTTTGTTTTCATTGTCTAAGATCGTCCAGAGTTTCAAAATTTTAATATTACATGTTTGGCTGAAACCAATAATGTATTACAAAATATTCAGGAAGATAAATAAAGAGATTGGGCTTTAAGAGCTAATGAACGGAATATAAATTTGCAATGAAATTACCCCTATATATACATTTTATAAACCTTAAGTTGAGTTATTTATTTTAGAAATTAATATTTATTTAACTTGCGGTTTTTTAAATTTCTTTTTACATTAAATTGTCGTTTGGCTTTACTAATTTTTGTGTTTGATTAACTAATTTCTTTTAATAAATATGACGAAAAAAGTTTCTCCACTACTTGTCTTCTGTATTAATTAGATAGGATTACTGAATCTTCAACTTCTTTTAATAATTTTCCGTTCAAAATCTTTGGCAGACATCTATTGTACTAAACTTGTGTTCTATTTTCAAAAAAGTAGGTACATCATCATCATCATCATCATCAGTCAACTTATAACAACCACAGTTAGGCATCAACCTCTGTTGGATGTCATCAGTAAGCTCCTTGTGGATCCAATCCGTTATTCAGCTATTTTCTTCGATATATCTTAATCTAATTCTTCTACTCATAATAGTGTTTCCTCTGCTATTATTAAGTTTCACTACTTCAATAAGTGGATTTATAGAAGTCGTAGTGACTTGGTTATCTCATATTGCATTACTTTTTTGTTTGTCGAATTTTTGGTAGTCTATAATTAATATAATTCTTATTCTTTGTGAAGATTCCTATAGTTTTTCAAGTAAGACCAGCTATAGGAAACTTATATGTTGTTGCTGGAAACACAGATAGTTAGAGGCCAATTGACACATCATAACCAAAAAATTATTTTAATTTACTATGCACAGTTTAACTTATATTAAGTCTGTGAATGCCTTATCATTTGGTTCTTTGTCATTTTATAATAATAGACAAGTAATTTTAACTAAATTGTACACTCCGCGCAACATGAATAGGACCACCCGACTTGTTGCAAGCTTTCGGTGGTTTGAAAAACAATTCATTTACTAAAAATACAATGCAAGTTTGTAATGGTATGATATGGCAAATAATACGCATTATTGCGCAATAGTGCCTAACGTTATGCATTGGGTGACGTAAGTACCACATACATATAAAATGCACCGCGCCGGTTGGATACGACCAGTATTTAATAGTAAGCTACCGGATGAGTGTCGAGTTACAACGTGTATCCGGATAAACAAACATCTGTAATTAAGGGTATTGTGCAACGATGGGACGACAGAAGTGCTTAAGTATGGAAGAAATTGGAAAAATTAAAGCGTTCCATCAAGAAGGATATTCCTCAAGGGCTACTGCAAACAAAATAAGTCGATCACACCAGGTTGTGAACAATTTTATTAGGGATCCCGAGAATTATGGAAAACGTTTTAAAGGGCGAACAACATCCGTTACAACTAAGAGAGAACGTCGAGCCATATTACGCGAAGCATCGAATTCGGCATTAACGGCAAGACAAATCGCGAATAACGTTGGAACGAATGCATCGGTAAGAACTGTACAGAAGTTACTGAAGACCTGTCCGCATTTAAAACGTTTGAAAATTAAACGACGGCCTCCTTTAAGGTAATTTCAGCGCACTGCACGTCTTCAGTTTGCTCAAGCAAAAATGGGGTGGACAAGAGAATGGCAAACTGTTATTTTCAGTGACGAGAAGAAGTTTAATTTAGATGGCCCGGATGGGTTTTCTTATTATTTCCACGATTTACGTAAAGATGAAGTGATTCAGTCACGAAGGCGAGCCGATGTTGGTTCAGTCATGGTATGGGGAGCTGTTTCCTATAACGGACCTGTCGATTTAGTAATAGTGAAGGGCAGACAGAATTCGGAAAAGTACGTCCAGCTGCTGCAACAGGTGAAAGACAAATTTTCCAACGTTATGGCAGGTGGGCCATTTATTTTCCAACAGGATAATGCCAGTATTCACACCGCGCGTATTGTTCGACGCTGGTTTCAAGAACAAGGCATGGAGGTTCTCGATTGGCCATCGCTCTCCCCCGACCTTAACATCATAGAAAATGTTTGGGGATGGTTGTCGCGTAAATTGTACTCCAATGCTACCCAATTCAGTTGCGCTGACGAACTAGAGCAGGCGCTGAAACGAAGTTGGGCGGAACTTCCCGTTGACTACTTGAGAACCCTGTATAATTCCATTCCATCCCGACTATTTGAGGTTATAAGAAATAATGGCAAAAGTACTCATTATTGAACAATAAAGTATTTTGTTATTGCAAACGAATCTTTTATTTTGTAGATTGGTCGTATTCAAGTGGCGTTTAATTACTCTACTTATTGTCATTAGTAACGTACATTTGCACTGACTTATACAAAAATTATATTTGGTACCTACATACATCTTTTTATCAACCCTCTTATTTTCGAAAATAACAATTCCAGCGCGCTACCATGTTTATACCAACTACAAATGTCATATATGCAGTTGGTCCTATTCATGTTGCGCGGAGTGTATAACTCGGGACCACTTAAGTAAATTTTATTATTTAGACGATTATCTGGAATGAGCTGTTCATTTGAAACTTATTTAAAACTTCACGTGTACCCACAAATAAGTTAATTGAACCAAAACTTTATCTTATGATACTGATCCAAGAGTAGCTTGTTGTAACTGTATTGGAACAATCCTGATTTTACATGTTAGGGTATTCTAATACGTAAAACAATACAGAGTGCTGCAGCAGAAATTCAGGGAGTTATTCCTTGGGCTATTTTAAGACTTTTTTGTTCATGGATGATTTTCGAAACGACGCTCTGTTTCGAAGATGCAGAGCGATATGGATTTCCGAAAAGAAAAAATGCTTTATTACTTTTTATTATGTGAAAAGATTCTTAATATGCAAAAACTGTTAAAAATGATTAGCACCAGTAAAGATGCATGCATACAATTTCTCCCCATAGGCTGCTGAAGGGTTCCTTTTTATTACATTACATCCATCAATTATTAGATTTTTCAAATCTTCGTTCTCCACTGGAATAGAGTACACTAATGCCTTCATATATAAAAAATCCAAAAGATTTAATTCTGTAAATTCAGCAATCCTTAAATGTATATGTTGCATTTAAAAACTTGCTACCACACTAAAATGTGTAGGCCCATTATCGTGCATTAACCATATTATATTTCTTGTTGCCAGTGGTAAATCCTCGAGAAGCTCACGTTTTAAATCTTCCAAAAGATCATGATATACCTCGCTGACAAGTTTTTCTGGTAGGAATACCGGTCCCATTAGACAGTTTCCTAGAATTTCGGCCCAAATATTTAATGAAAATATTCTATAATAATTTTCTAGTACCCTATATGGATCTTTATAAGTCTACACATAGATATTACATAAATTACTAATAACATTTCTTGAAAAATGTGCTTTATTAGTGAAAAAAATTAACACCAATAGTTGAGGGGTTTAAACCAATTTAAGCAGAAGCCATTCAGAAGATCACTAGGATTTAATTGCACTAAAGTTCTCCAAGGAGTCCTATTACATATGTTTTAAATATGTGCTATATTTCTAATAGAATTACTCATCTTCGTTTATCATGTACTGTGTATTTTCATCCAATTCTACTGATGTGTTTGTGTTTGGCCTTCCTAGTCCTCCAAAACATCCAAATGTGCCTGTTTCAAAGGAATCGATGAATATTTTGGAAAGCTTTTTTTATTAGGAACATGACGATGAGGAAATCGTTCACTGTACAACCACCTATTCTCTAACGAATTCTCATTGGCGAGTCCATACATAAAATGCATATCAGTCATCTCGGCGCTCGTACAAATATTCATATTAGAGAGTTTTAATAACAAAAGTTTAATTATCATACGAAAATACAAGATGCAATTAATTTTGACAATTTTCTAAGAGAGAAAAGTCGTAATAGAAACGTAATCAATAAGATACGAAGTCTAGTGTTAAATTAATTAAATTAAATTTATTAAATTAATTAACCTCGTGTGACTGGAAAATGTATCCCTTTATTCTAATCAGAATGTTGTTAAAAACAGAGAAACGAATTTCTTGACACTTCTCGTATTGAGTGAGCCCCATAAAGTACATAAAAGTTGTATTTTCGAAACAAATCTTTTTCCAAAAATGATCCAAGGATAATAAATCTTAAAATAGCTAAGGAATAACTCATGAATTTTTTCCGCGTGTATAATAAACAAATTGTATTATTAGACAAACAAGAAGCCTAATAGCTTTTCTGAAATTGAGTTGTATCCAATAAAAACTGGTATATATGTGTGGCATATCGCGTTGAAGAAGTAATTATAAATCGTATTTTTTCCATAACGTAATTTCGACAAAAAGATAGAATTATTTTGTAAGAACTATTTGCACAGAGATCGTAAAAGAAAATTAGATATAGGTTTTATCAAAAACCTCCTGTTGCTTGGACTTCGTCAGAATTTTGAGAGGACTTTTGTGGTGATTACTTACTTATTATTAGCCAGAATCTTTGGCACAATTCATTAGTTTAATATCTCTATAGATTATTAGTTACTTGGTTGAACATAAAGTAATTCTAATGAAAATCAATTTAAAAATTTTGACAATTTAATCGAAGTCAGTCACCACAAGATGCAAACAATTACAGAAGACCTTCATGACGTTTCTGAGGACATGAAATGAAGAAGGAACTTATATTTGCAACAGAGTGTTGGATATTTTCAATATTTATTACAAATTAAAATGAAATATATTTTTGTACGAAACCCGCTTCTTAAGAACAGTCTTTATATACACATAAAAAGAACACAAGTATATTTTTTTCGACAATTTTATTTTTATATGAGGGGCCGTACTTTAATGTACTTTTTAATTACCACTAATATTAAAACATTTACTATACCGAATAACCAACTTCTGAATTACATTATCATAGATATCTGTTGCAGATAATCGTTCTGTCATAATTTCATAAAAAAACGCTCCTTGAAACTTACGAAAACTTAACAGACAGTGACGAAATCATAAAGCGTCCGTTTTCTCGAATTTTTGCATTAATTTATTGTAGCAAGTCTTCAGTAATGACCGGCGGTCGTCCACTACTTTTCTTATTATGAACATCACTACGGCCTCTCTAAATGCGCTAACCCATTTTTGTACCACTTCTCCGCTTATAGTGTCTTCTTTATACACTTCACTAATTTACCGACAAATTTCGACCGCTTCTATGCTTTTCATGTAGAAAACGAACGTAAACAAACATAAACACGAACGAATTCTTCCGTATTGGCGTCCGTGACTAACCAACAAATATAGGTACTCACCGCGCATGTGCGAAACGACTACCGCAGAATTGCAGCGGTCATATTTAAAAACAGTAATTACTTCAGAAATACACTTCGTTAATATCGTTTACTTCAAATACAAGTTTCTAAGTGAGAGAAAATAAATACTATTAGATATCACGTAAATTAATTTTATTCTCAACAACTCAAGACTCAAACAAATAAAAGATATTTAACAAAAAAGAAAAAAACAATAAAAAAAATAATAAATAGCTAGCAATAATTTACAACCGCCAATATGGCGACCTCTTTATATAAAATCCTTTATTTTACATTACGAAGGTACGTGTGCGCGATAAGCTAGTTTACTCCCGTCAAAATTTCGTTGCCATCCGCCGTACGAATCATGTCCGCCTCCACTGCTGTAAGAATGCTCGTGATGGACTTCATGATGTGGATGAGCGACCACTTCGTAAGTTACGTGCTTCTCTTGCGAAAACAGCTTTTTCAATCCAAGTATAACAGCTAACGTGAGGGCCAACTGAAACAACATAAAATTACTTTTTTCAAACATGTCTATTAAATACATTGCATCTACTTTATGTTAGTATTTGAGGTATACAGTGCGACAGTAACTTAAGTTAAATTTAAATAATTGACATCATGTACTTGAAAAGTGGATTGTTGCCTAGAAGAATATGTTGTCAGAAAAAATGTTTCAAGGTAACGATAAACTGTAACAATAAAGAGTAGCAAGGCAAAAGCGTAGTTCCAGTTTAAAGTGAAAATTGAACCATTGATAGCCGAAATTGACAAGTCAGAGCAAAAGATTCACTTAAGGCAATGCATTAATACCTGATACTTGGTAATGAAACATAACAAAAGCGATCCAAAGTAATGATAGAATTGATAACTCACGATGAAAGTTATCTATTTACAACAAAAGCAGGATTAATTCCTACTTACCAAATGAAGATTATGTTAAGAGTTTGATGGAATTACGAAGACATTGTTTACTTTAAAATTTTATTCTGCAACAATACTATAAACTCAGAGGGATAAATTCATTAATTCAGACTGGTAGATCGGTGTGTGTAGATAATGTATTGCATGTACAACGTAATTGAAAAGAAATAGTAATGGATGGAGAAATACACAAAACTTTTGTTAACCTTCAAAATAAATACGACGCTTTACTAATAAGAAAGTTATGAGAAGTATTACAAGTACTCAACATAAATCTCATGTTCATTGTGACCTTTATAAAGACTCTAGAGAATAGCCGAAGCGTTTCGTCACTAGAGTTCCCAATTACTAAGGGATTAGGTCAAGGATGCTGAATATCCCTAATTCTATTTGAAATCTATGCGGCCAAAGCTTGTATGTATGGAAAAGAAAGTGTCGTGGTATGGACGCTGAATTGAATAAAGAATGTATGTACTATATATACACCAGTTTGCAGACGATTAAGATGTAATAACCAACAACAAAGAATATATGCAGTACATGAAGAGGAACTTGTTGGAACAACATGCGAATTGGAGTCTAATAATCAATACCGAGAAAACGAAATATTTATGTACCGGAACAGATGCCGAAAACCCTATACTCGATAACAGTAAAGACATAAATCCATGGACGGAAGACAAATACTTGGTTACAACATTTAATTGAGAAAAAAATAGACGATATAGAGATCAATATTCGAGATGTACAAACATGAGCAGCAAATAAGTAGTGAATAGTAAGGATCCAATTAAGAAAATAAAATTCAATGTATACGCAACCATTATCAATGATGGCCTCGAAATTCCGAGCATTATGGAGAAACAGAAAAGAAAAACAAAAGCTACAAAAATAGATGCGATTAGACGATAATAAAATAGACCGAACAAACAAGACTCAAACAAGGAGGTTAAGAGGTGTGGGAGCACAGAGGTCACTGTAATAGATTACATACTAAGGAAACAACTTGTATGATATGGCCATATTCAAAGAATGATAAATCGTGGATATCCTAAACAAAGACTGAAAGCAATATCTATCAATATATATATAAAAAAGAAACAAACTGTAGAACATTTCGATGTAAGAAATTTGAAAGTCGATGATGCGAAGGATCTAAAGGAAGGTGACCTGAAATCCGCTATTAATGATTATATTACCCACATGACTATTGAAGGTGTCTGGCTATGTTGGAATAAATGTATACCAGGTGTACCGGAAAGTTATTACCGGTTTTTCTAATAGATTCCTTTTTCAAGATAGTCAATGAAAATTTTTCCACGCACATCCCATAAAAAACCGATGCCATGACTTTGCCTGCAGGTGAAACGGTCTTCGCCTTCTTTGGAGCCGGTTCTCCCTTTTGAGTCCATTGTTTTGATTGTTCTTTTGTCTCGGGTGTGAAGTGATATCAAACAAAGTTTGGAAATGGATTCCAGAGAAAGTATTAAAAAAGGAAGATTGTGAAGAAAATGAATAAAAAATATAACCACGGAGATGAAAAGAAGAGGGATTACAAGACGACTGAAACAATAAGAATAAATAGCATTTGGAATGTGAAACGCGGCAATAAGCTGCACTGCGACACTTACATTAACTTGATTTTATTCTTATTCACAAAACCCTATACAAAAATTTAGTTAACTTATTTTAAGGTCTTTGGCTAAATTACTGTGTTTCTAGTAGTCTCTAATTTTATGTTACTGCAGTACTTAATTAATGATCTTTGAAATTATTTGTTCGATTCTTTCCAAAATTCTATTTTTCTAGTAGTTACAGTTGATTTCTGATTGCCCTTTAGACCAATTTGCGTATGCTACATTTTATATTGTTTCACAACTCATCACAAACTTTTCATTTGTTCTACTAGACATATTATGGTAGCATATTTGTTTTCTCCAGACAACATATACTAAGAGGCTTTCCTTCTACTTGATTCTACAATGTACTTCATGAACAAATTCCAATTATGCACACCCCGATAACATACCGGTGTACCGGAAAGTTATTACCGGTTTTTCTAATAGATGTCGCTAGGCTTAAATATGCAATGTTATGATTTGGTGCATACAACATTTTATTCTACTGACCTCAAGCTTCAAAACCGTATATTTTGCGAAAGTAATACTCTCATAGATTTATACCTCTTTGAAAATGTCGAGTTTCGTGCCTGAAAAAGTGTATTTGCGGCACGCATTACTTTTTTATTTATTCAAAAGAAAACATCCCTGAAAGACATCGTCTGCTGGTATAAACTTACAGTGAGCATGGTGTAGCTATAAAAATATATGAGGCGTAGTTTCAGCAATTCAAAAGTGGTGATTTCGATGTGTAAGACAAAGAACATTCTGGTAGACTGAAAAACTTTGAAGATGCGAAACTGCAGGAGTTATTGGATGAAGACCCAACCCAAATTCAAAAGGAATTAGTTGAAGTGGAAACGATTAGCGAATGATTACGAGCAATGAGAAAAATCCAAAAGTTGGGAAAATGGGTGCCACATAAATTGAATAACAGGCAAATGGAAAATAGAAAAATGGTATGTGAAATGCTGCTTCAAAGGTATGATCGGTTATTTCTGTATCAAATAGTGACGGGTGATGAAAAATAGATTTATTTCGAAAATACTAAGCGTAAAAAATCATGGTTATAACCTGGTGTAGCCGGCTCATCGACTCCAAGAGCAAATCGTTTTGGTCGCAAGACAATACTGGTGTATGTTATGGTGGGACTAGAGTGACATAGTGTATTAGGAACTGTTGAAAACTGGTGAAATAATTAATACTGATCCCTACCGATAACAAATTTTCAATTTGAACCATGAATTAATAGAAAACGTCCAGAATGAGCCCGAAGACACGGTAAAGTGATTTTACAGTACGATAACGCGCCGTCTCAGACAGCAGAACCGGTTAAGAAAGCATTAAAAGGACTTAGATGAGACATAATATCGCACCCTTCATACTCTCCAGACATTGCTCCGTCAAACTATAACCTTTTTGTACCAATGGGACATGCGCTGGCAGAGTAGCACTTCGCCAATTTCGAAGAAGTTGGAAAACGGTTCGACGAATGGTTTTGCTGAAAGGACAAACAGTTTTTTTTGGGACGGCATCCATAAATTCCATGGAAGACAGTCAAGATGTGTAGAATCAAATAGTTAATACATTGAATAAATACATTTTTCCATTTTCATGAAAATTATGTAACTTTCTTTACGAAAAAAATCGGTAATGACTTTCCGGTACACCTGGTAGAGGTTGAATGGAGATAAGTAAAAAAATTTTCATTGCTCTCGCCTCTGCTTTTATATTTAAGAGGGTTACATAAAAATTTCTCTTTGTATCTAAATTAAAAATTGAAAAAATTGCCCGGGTATACATATTATACCTTAATAGTATGAATTAATAGTGGCTTGTTCTATGTGGATCTTATTTCATCAGTGTTACCATGTTCTGTTCAAAGTACACAAACAGCATTAAAATAGTCGATCAGGAAATATTCGTATCTATTGGAAGTTGAAAATTATTAAGAACAAGATAAGCAATTATAGGAAACCTTCATTCAATGATTAATTATTCAACCTCTAAGACAGGGAAGCAACTTTAGCTCCACTTGGTTCTGACGTTTTCAATTAATTTCTACCATAAATTTTAATCGATATACAATTAGATTGTTGGAGCAGTGAACTAATAAATTCATTGTCAACTGCATCTTCCCAGAAAATTTATTTACTCATTACCAGCACCTATTCGACTCGGATTAGCTCTCGATTAAAATATGAGTCGATGTTATTTGAAAGTTTCTAGTGGAATCCCATTTTGAGAGATGTATGCAAGCAATAGCTTACACACATACTCTAAATCAATTTCGGATAATTGGTATTTCCGTATTTGCTATCTACGAGTACTTTAAAGTTGTTGTTTAGATTTAGTGTTATACTAGCAAAAATATTTTAATGAAACTAAATATAAGAGACAATAAGGATTAATTTGTGTGTCATTGTGAACGTATCTAGTTACATTGACTATCATACGAGGGTAGCCGTTTATATTTCGGAAATAGCAAACAAACAAAAAATTTTTATTATCGAGTTCCACAAGGAAGCGTCCTAGGACCCGTTTTATTTCTAACCTACGCAGCTGATTTCCCGACAACACGCACCTCGACTACAGCAACGTTCGCCGATGACACCGCAGTGATGGTATCCCCCATCGACCCAGAAATGGCATCAAGAATTCTTCAAACAAACTTGACAAATATTCAAGATTGGCTTAAAAAATGGCGCATCCGTGTCAACGAATCTAAGTCAGTACATACCACATTTACATTGCGAAAAGGAACATGTCCCCCAGTCAGTTTAAATAACACTCAGCTGCCTCAATCAGACTCGGTCAAATACCTTGGAATTCATCTGGATAGAAGGCTCACGTGGCGAAAACATATATTTACTAAGAGGAAACAACTGGCAATGAAATTGCATCAACTATATTGGCTTATAGGGCGGAAATCACAATTATCTATGGAAAACAAGCTTCTCGTATATAAATCAATCATTATGCCGATTTGGACGCACGGCATCCAGCTATGGGGCAGCAGCTGTTTCAAATTAGAGATTATACAAAGATTTCAAAATAAGATAATGCGAACCATTGTTGATGCCCCATGGTACGTGCCAAATTACATTATTCAACGAGACATCTCCATCGCTCCCGTTAAAGAAGTGATTAAGATATACAGCAACAAATATCGGAGAAGAGTTTCACATTACCCAAATAATTTAGCCCAACAGTTATTTAAAGTGAGCAGTGCAGTGCGTCGCTTGGAAAGAGTAAAACCTTCCGATTTGGGAAATAGACCGATCTGAAATGACTCTAGTTTACTAAAAACATACACAAAAAAAAAGGTTTCTGTGTTTATTCAATTACAACAGGTTTATAACTTAAGTCCATAGGGAAGTTCGATGGAGCTATACACGTGTCATGTACAGCCAATATAAATAGCTTATTGCCTCTGGGCAGATTGCTAAATAAAGGAGACAAAAAAATTATCGAAAATAGTTTTATTGCTTTTCAAAATATTCTCCTTGAAAATCAATGCACTTTTGCATTCGTTTAAACAATCTGAAAAGCATTGCTACCACAGTGAAGGCAGTATCTCCAATAGATGAGTTTTGAATGCCTCAACTCGCCTCTTCCGGCGTAGAAAACTGTTGACCACAAAGTTTATTCTTCACGTGTGGAAACAAAAGGAAATCACAGGCTGCTAGATCAGGGGTGTACGGCGGATGGCTCCTCAATTCAATGTTTTGCCCGGTCAAATATGCAATTGTTTGAACCGAACTGTAAGAGCTCGCATTGTCATGGCGGAGAATGATCTGTGGTTTTCGGTTTGTTTTCCTTATTTCTTCAAAAACTTTTGGCAAACAAATAGTGTACCATTCGGAATTGATCGTTCTACAGCTCTCTAAAGGCACGGTTGCAACGTGACCGCTTTTTCCGAAAAAACAGGCGACCATTTGCTTTGATGTGCTTCGAGCGCGAACAACTGTCGTTGGTTTTGGCTCATCTTGGAATACACACATAGTCGACTGCTGTTTACTATCAAGCTCATACGTATAGATCCAAGATTTATCGCCTGTGGCGATTTTATAAATGTTTTTTTTGAAGCACCGAAATTGTATTTTTTGCATTTCTTGGCACCAATCGACACGAGTCCTTTTTTGAGCGGTTGTCAAATTACGTAGTACCCAACGTGAACATTAACGCTTTTTAACAGCTAAATGTTCATGCAGCACCTTATGCACGCTGATATTACTAATACCTATAAATACCTCGATCTCACGGTATGTCACATAACGGTCTCACGTTATCATGTCAGACACTGCGCTAATGTTTTCTGACACAACAACATTTGTGGGACGACCTTCACGAAATTCATCGTCCACGGAACGCCGTCCAAGTTTGAATTCACTATGTCAACGATATACTGTAGTTTTCGATGGTGCTTCATCACCATATAAAAGTTATGAAAAATAATTGCACGAATTCTTAAAAACTTATAATCACAGACACACGTCAATAAGTATTACCATTTCTACAACTTTTTAAACTTTTCTAAGTGCATCTGGATATTTTACTTTAGCAGTGTTTTTTCTAAATGGAGTGTCAAAATAGAAAACTTCGCAAATATATAATGAACAAATCAATATATATATATATATACATTGCTATAGAACGTCAGTTGGTGTTTGTACGTGTATCTATCTTAACTTCGAAAGAGCATATACATATATACAACGAAATACGCATGTACATATTTGTATATCACATGTATAAATATATAAACGTGTCTACATACCTTGCTTACAATCAAAGCCTTTCCGACTAGAAGTGCGAGAGCTTTGAAAGCGAGAGCTTTGAGTAAACCAATCTTCAAAGCAGCCGCTGCAATAAGAATCCCTAAACCGCCATCTTTCTTCTTCCGAGCTTCTCCGCCTGTAGATTTTACGGGTCTCAGAGATAGGCCAATGTTAAACGCTCCGTCATCGCTGTTGTTTCCCGATATCACCACTTCCGCTTCGTCGGTTACCTAGAATTGAATTTTTAATCTATGTCATTAGTACTTCGATGCCTCGACTCATTAAAATTTAAAAGACAATTAAGGATTAAGATTACGACTACGGAAAACCGATTTCAGAAAAGAATTGTGATCTTTAATAATTTAAATCTTGCAGGAAAAAAGTTCTCGAATTAACAGTCTTCTTTTTTATTGTTATAACGACTGAAGTCAAAATGGATTTGGAATCTAATTCTTAATTTTATTTCCATTGAAAATTTTATGCTGATTTTAAAACATTTGTATTTACAATTACTAGAGCTAAGAACCCTATTTCATAATGATAATAAGCTAACTGAGGAATAAGTTACCTATGTACGTATTTCTCTTTCATTAAAATTTCATATTTAGGACCTTAACTAATTTACGAGGGCAGATTGATATAGGTCTCCAACAACGCCATTGTTTGAGTAATGAGGGTAGAAATAAGTTCTAATGCACTCACCGTCGCTGGAGAACAGTGGCATTTATCACGAGCTCAATTTCTGAGATGCGTACCAAGCAATGATCCGTAATTCTTAATAATGGAAGGTTGCCTGCCCATCGAAATTTACGAGCGTTTGAAAGCTGTGCGTAGCAACGATTATATGACTGTGTAAAATGTTCGTCGCAGTGTTCGACGTGCAAGACTTTGTCATAAAGGCGAAATGAATTGTGTTTGATGAAAGAACAATTAGGTCGACCAGTATTAGTGTCGCATGGGAAGAATCAGACAAGTGAATCCACTGATTCAAGAAAATCGCCAGATTACGCAAAAAGAAATTGCTCACTAATTAAGTATTAGTTAAGAAAGAGCACAGCACATTGTTCAGGTGTCGAATTACGAAAAAACTAAAAAAAGGATAGATCCAGTGACAATTAGAGGATGTCGTGAAGAAAAGCAAAATATTATTTTTCAAGAACTTCTTAAACAGTATCGACGTAAAGGGGATGATATTTTTATGGGCATCACTGTCGGGTATGAATCTTGGGTTCATCAATATTACCCTGAAAACAAGTAGTAGTCAATGTAATATCGTTGTCCAGGTTCTTCACAGCGTTGAGAATTCCAGTTACGCAGAAAGTGATGCTCACTATTTTCTGAGATGAAATGGGAGTCATTCCTATCGAATATCTGCCGACGTGATCAAAGATTAATTCAAAAATATGCTGCAGAACTTTACAACTACTAAAGAATCGTATTCGTAGATTAAGACCGAAAAAATACAGCATGACGACAGTGGCGAGCTTGACATCTGTGGTTGTTTCTCACCCTTCATATAGTCCTGATTTGGCACCCTCAGATTTCTGGTTATTTCTAAGGTTGAAGCAGCTATTGAAAGATCAACTTTTAATATCAGACTTTGAAGTTTGAGCTGTTGTTTGCAATTGAGTCAATAATAAACTGGACGGAATGAAGAAATGGATTCAGCGTTTGGAGAAATGCCTTGCACTAAATTGTGATTATGGGAAAAATAATTATGTAATGTAACTACAATGGTAATACAATAAATTTACTTCATTTTGAAATTGGTTTCATTATTTTGTCTTTCCTTATCCTTATTTTAGGGAGTTGGGGACCATGTATAAAAATTCACCCACGTACTGTATTAAAAAACAAAAGCACATATTACAGATCTAATACCATGGTACATATAAACCCGATGACAAATTGTTAAATTTTTACTTACAAAAAGGAAGTAGTTATTCTTATAATCGTGTTAGGTTTTTCTTACTGGACAATCCAGCATTAATCATCATTTATGTATATTTTTTCTTTTTCTTTTTAAATTACACAGTGTGCGTTTTGGATTTCGAAGGTACAGATCGTGTACGGAATTTGTTTCGTGCGGGTTTTTTCGTAGTTTTCCATGTGTTTAATTATCTGCTGATGATGACAACTTAGTTGTTGAAATATATAGAATACGAAAATTAATGTGGAAAGGGGTTGTATATCATCCTTAAGTGATTAAGTTGATCAACCACAGGCTCCATCAAAATTACCTAGTTTACCTTTTAGTTCCTTGTTTAGACTGAATTATTCTCTATACTTTGCGTCAATAATTTTTACAATATTTTGCATTATTGTGTCCTCATACTTAACTTTAGCATTAAATTAATAGGAATATATGAATTATTCAGTTCCAAATTCTTACTTTCTATAAATGTCAATATTGTAAGTTCGCTTTATAGTGTTAATTCTAATGCTAATTTCAAAAATGTAATTACTAAGTCCTTGTTTTTACTTTCGTTTTCCGTGACTATTTTTATTCCTTACTTTAGTTATATTTCATATCCGATATTTTCTTGCTTTGCAAAGAACTTAAATTACGGTTTTCTGTAATAGGATAATTATAGCACAAAAACGAATGATTAGATTGATTCTTAGTTTTAATTTTAATCAAAGTTGTCGAAGTATATTTAGGAAAAATAATATCCTGACTGTGCATGGTATTTATATCTATGAATGTGTAATGTCACTCATAAAAAACAAACAATATTTTCAAAATTTCGAGATTGCACATCAATATAATATACGTTCAAGCAATATAAATTATTTGTATCCCATCCACAGACTCAGTTACACAGAGAAGGGCCTGGCATTACTCTAGTTTGCAAGTATACAATAAACTTCCAATATTTATTAAATCCACACAGCCTGTTAGTTTGTTGANGCACAGATTACATTATTTCCTAGTTAATCTTGAACCATATTCTTTAAATGACTATTTAAACTTGTAAAATTTTGTATAAATAATTCGTTCGTTACTATTAGTAATAAATTCGTTTTACTTTTCTTTTAATTTACTTTGTTTCATTACTAATGTTTTGACTTTTCTTTTTGTAAAAATTTATAAATACAATAAATATTATTATTATTATTATTATTATTATTATTATTATTATTATTATTATTATTATTATTATTATTATTATTACACCGAGTGTCCTATGAGGTGATTGACACAATTTAAGAATGTGTTACTGAAACAATTTCAAGCTAAAAATGTCTAATGAACATATGCGCGAAGCTCTGCAACAAGCATTTGAAGTTTTAGATAACCCTATTGAATAAAATTTCGCTTAATGTAAGGCAAGTAACAAGTTTTCTTAATTAAAATTATTAGAAGCGAGGCTTGAAATAGATTTAGCAGTTTCTTGTCCACAAAATCAACAGACTTATATCACTTAGATTATTTTTTATGGGGAAGGCTGAAAATTTGTATTTATGCAAGACAACGTGAAAACAGAAAACCATTCGTAGTGATCGTGAGACTCTTAGCTGTGATACCACAATAAAGCGACTTCTTTTTAAATTATTTTCATTGGGATTTCTTTTTACAGCGGTACATAATACCTGCATAGTACAAAGGGTACTAGAAAAGTTTTGCAATACAGCTTTGTTTATTTAATTTTCTCAAAGTAATTTCCTCTACACTCAATACACCTCTCCATCCTCCGAAACCAATCTTTAAACCAGTTCTGCCAAGTTTCACTTGGGAGTAAAGCACACTCGTTGTCCTAAGCCCGCGGAAGGTCCTCATCACTGGAAAACCGCCTCCCTTATAGCTTCATTTTCACATGCGGGAACAGTGCAAAGTCGCAGGGAGCAAGATCTGGACTGTTGGGAGGGTGTACGAGAAGTTTCAATCCTGTCGTGGTCAAATATTCGGTGCAGGCTTTGGCGCAGTGAGCTGGAGCATTATCGTGATGGAGGAACAAGGTGTCCATTTTTGACTTTGACCGCAGGTTCTTCATAGATCCAATGACTTTAATCAGGCACTGTTCAATACATCCACTTAGCTGTGACTATCTTCTGTGTGTCCAAAACGATGCGTTCCACAATTCCGCTATATTTTAAAAATACAGCTACCATTTTCTTCTTTAGAGATCGGGATTTTCTGACAATTACGGGTATGTCCTCATCATCACCTCATCATCTTTGTACATATTCTACTTTATGTTTAACAGTTTGGCGTTTTCAATGTTTTCTTTCTTTATTATTATTGTTATTATTATTATTACATTTGAACAAAACTTAATCATCAAGACGATTTACCTATAAATCGTATTCTATATAAAGCAATCAGTTTACTTTTCTTTGTTTATGATATATATTGTTAACAATCGGTGTATAATTAAGGCACTTTTTGATTAATAAGAGTGCAATTAGAATAGGCATATAAACCAATTTTTCAGGCAGTGACTACCATTGCAAAACAAACAAAAAGAAAGAATTAAGAACGAATTTACGAAAACATATGCAATGCATGAAATTGATTTGAAATCCAAAACCATTGGACTGAAGTCCCACCAAGCGTTAATTCGGACAATATCAAAAAATATATCGGAATGACATAGGGAGGGAAAAAAGAGAAAAGGGAGTCATATACTAGAAAGTCGACCATCTTTGTTTTACATAGTACGGCCAGAAAAAGGAGTTTCTCACTTTATTACAATTAGCGAACCATGCTGTGAAGCGTGAAAGATAATTTTAATAAAGCATGTTGATAAACGACTAGGTGCAAATATTCTCGACTAAAAGTTGTGGCTCGCTGTACATAATTTAGATGTACGAAAAAGTATAATAAGTCCACACGAATATATTACTTCTAATTATGCTATCCCAATGCCATCTGCGATACCAAAAAGCAAAGGAGTGTAACGAAATTGAATATTTTATGTATGTACGTGAATGTTAAAATATGCTATTTTATGGTCTTGGTGCAACATTTTTGGGCGCTGAATAATTTCTGGTAAAAGAAGGCACGTAGAAGAAATACTTATAAAAAGTGTGCTTGCATTCGTTTTTAATATACACACAAACATTTCAAAATGGAATTTTTAAAAGCATTTCAACATAATAAAAATTAAAGATATTCGCATGAGATTAATGTACAAACCTGTGTTAGAATATTCTCATAGTTCTTATTGCTGCTCCAATTATAACATGTACTCGTTAATTGTTGATGGAAATACTTGTTGAGATTTCATTACTGATATAATAAACACGTACAGAGCTGAGTTTTGTTATTGTAAACGAAAACAATCGTTTTACAATATAAAAACTAGAATTGTAAAACTTAAACATGTGGTACATTTGTCTTTAAAATTCTATCGCGACAGAGAGGGATGTATATATATATATATATATATATATATATATATATATATATATATATTAGATAAATATTGCACCTCATTCAACTCCAGCCAGTCTCAGGCAAGTCGATCCTCAATTGTGTATTTTGTAATTTACTTGTTGACTGCAAGTGTTGATTATTCGAGTAGCAGTAAATTTGTACAGAATAAAAATTTGTAAGTGAGCGTAATAGATAGTATTAGGTGATAGTAAAGTCTCAATAAGTACACAGACCAACGCTGCTCTGTAGACAAAATAAAGAAAATATTGTCAAAAAAATTTGAATATCAGGTTTATTAACATTGAAGTGAAATGAAAAGAAGAGGCATCTGTATGTTATTTGTTAAAAAATTTTGGCAGACTACAGCGTGAAACCTAATAAATTGAAATAACATATGGAAACACTTTATACTCATAGTAAGTATGTTAACAAATTTCGAAAATATTTCGATTTAATGTTATGTAAAACGCAAAAATTATTTTTCAAGAAAGCTTTGTCACACACCATTGGTTAAAAATTAATTCTGCTAGTTGCGATTGAAATTGTAGAAACTGTATTAGGGGATAATTTTTTCAAACTACTGTAGTCCATATTTTTATCAATTGCTGTTATCGGTCGAATTAAGATATAACTGAAGATGTAGAGCATACGCTTTTGGGGGCGGCAGTTATATGAAAAATTGTTTACAATTAAGCTTGGTGAAGTAACAAATAGCCATATAGATGCATATTTAATTGTCTATGTTCGATTTTGTGATGGTATATTGGCAGTAGAGGAACCACTTTTCCGTAAGTTAACAGAACTTGGAGCGTTATTACTTTCATTATCTGACATATTAAATGATTTTGTAAACGGGGCGAATATAGAGCGGAAAAATAGCCTCGAAATATGCACCAATGGTGTTGGTAAAATATCTGGAAGATTGCAAGCACTTGTGAAACAAAAATTTACACAGTGGTCTAAACACATTGTATAGTTCATGGAGATGCTGTGGCTTCTAATGATATGAGTCTTGGTCTATTACGATATGCATACTTACGACGGTTATAATCGCAGTAAACTATTGGGTTGGCAACTAAGTACTTTCGGTTTTGTAGTATAAAATAAAACACTTTTTTTTAAACAAAGAATAGTTTTTAATCAATTATATATTTCCCTTTTGCTCAATGACCTTTTGCCATCTTTCTTTCAGCTGCATGATTCCGCGCTCATAAAATTTCTGGTCCTTATCAACAAAAAACTGAAACAGGTGCGAGTGAAGGTCATCGTCATTTGCGAAAGTTTTACCATTCAAAGAATTCTGCAAACTTCGAAATAAATGGTAATCAGATGGTGCTAGATCAGGGCTGTATGGGGGATGTGGCATCACTTCCCAGCCAAGCTCCAATAGTTTCCCACGAGTTGCCAAAGATGTGTGAGGCCTTGCATTATCTTAGTGGAAAACTACATCTTTCCGATTTGACAATTCTAGCCGTTTTTCTTTGACTGCTTCATCCAGTTTTATTAATTGTTGATAGTAAACATCAGAATTGATCGTTTGGTTCCTTGGAAGCAGCTCAAAAAACACAACACCTTTGTAATCCCACCAAACTGACAGCATGATCTTTTTTGGATGCAATTCAGCTTTCGATGTGGTTTGAGCTGGTTTATCGTGTTTGCTCCATGATCGTTTTCGAACTATGTTACTGTACAGGACCCATTTTTCATCACCAGTGATGATTCTTTTTAAGAAAGGGTCGGTTTCATTTCGTCTAAGGTGCATATCGCAAAAGTTGATTCTTTGTGTGAGGTACCCAAATATCAAGCTTCTTAACTAGCCCAAGACATTTTAAATGTTTTCCAATTATTGTGTGTGATACATGTAGCCTCTCGAACAGTTATATGACGATCCTCTTCAATTATGACATTGATTTGGTCATCATCAACTTCAGTAGGCCGACCAGAACGTTGTTTATCTTTGAGGGAAAAATCTCCAGAACGGAATTTTTTATACCAATTCTGACACGTGCGCTCTGTTAAGCAATTCGCACCATAAACTTCACATATCTTTTTGTGAGCCGCAGCAGCTTTCTTTCCTTTACGGAAATAAAATAGTAAAATATGTCGAAAATGTTCGTTTCTGCACTCCATTTAAAATTAACCCACAACTAATAGCTTTAATAAAAATCACGCACTACTTGCTTCTGAAGTTACGACAATGTGACTAGTATCACGCGACAAACGGTAAAGTACAGCACTAACATACGTTATACAAAAAATAAAGCAACGCTCTCTATCAGTAAAAAACCGAAAGTACTTAGTTGCCAACCCAATATATTGAAGTGAGACCAGTTAAATCAAGAATATGTTGCACTATTTACATTAAGAGTACTAAGAGTACTAGAGAACTAAGAAACGAAACAGACGTTTTTCTAGAAGAAGCAGTAAGTAACTAAGAAGAGGATATTAAAAACCTTGAACCTTCAACTTCAAGCACCAAATACAAATAGCTTCGATACGAGTGAAAAGTTAATGCTTTTCATAGAAAACTGGAGTTGTGGAGCAGGAATATAAAACAAGAAAACCTGTTGTCATATAAAATTATTACTTTCAATCATTTTGTCGATATGCTCATCCAGGGGGATGCCCCACAGGTGGAGATCAGTCTTCTAATGACATGCAACACTCAGAAATCCGTATATAAATCCATTTGCAATGATTGCGTACTAGTATCACTAGAGCAATATCAACCTGAAATTATGTAACAACATACATAATATAATATAGGCGACAATTGCGAAATTATTTCGAAAATATCTTGTATATATATGTATGTATGAAATTGAGCTATTTGGCCGCTATATTTAAGAAACTAGATACCTCGAATCTTCAATTTTAAGGAGCAGACGCACATATCCTGGATATGAATGATAGAGGTAATGCTTTTCGTAGAAAATTAAAATTGTAGAGCAAAATATAAAGCAAGAAAGTCTAGAAAGGTGGATGAATTTGTTAAAATTTACAAAGACAAAGAGCAACATCTTGAAGTTGTTTTTGTAACTATTGAAAATCATTTACTCATGCCGGCAAAGAATTTTAGAAAGTATTTTTTGCTAGCGACTTCACAGAAAGTGCGAGTGGATTAGGGATCCATTTCAATATACTCTAGAAGATCTCACAACTGTCGAAGAAAAAATATTCGTAGACTTCACGGCAAGTGGAGAAATCTGAAGGAAATTTAGGAATAAATCACTGCCTGAATTTTTGGAAGGGGTGGATGATGAATTTCCGGCACTGAAAACAAGAGTATACCATTTACATCATACCTTTGCGAAACCGAATTTTCTACTTGTTACTTCATTTTCATTAGATTAATTACTCCACCTTTGTATAAACTCTTTTTATGGTAATTATCAGAAATGTACTTCATAATCAAAGAAACAGCATAGCATTTACGTTCCTAGTTTTATAACACAGTTTAGAAGCAAGTTATAATAATACTGTAGTGATAAGTTAAACAGTAATAAGTTTGACAATACAACTAAAAACGTATATAATTCTTATAAAAAATAATTATTAATTAATTGCAAGGAGTTCTCAATAAAATATTATGTTATCTCAAATACTTTTCTAAAAGTTTGGTTTATTATTTATTTGGAAATTCATATTTTGAAATTTACATAACTAGGGGATTAAAAGACCCTTCATTAATCCAAACATTCGTATTTTGCATATATATGTAGGTATGCATGAATATTTAATCGCATTTATTACTAACTCTTTGATCCTCAGCCCCATGCAAAGAAGTGAACAATATTGTAAAGTACCTGAACTACCCTATCCCTGCAAAGTCAAAATCATATCGATTTTGTATGTACTACAATATATATGTATATATGTACATATATGTGCCTCTGAACAACTACTAAATTTTCTATGGTAACATAAACCACAATTTTATTCCCTTAATTCAAAGTCTCCAAATTTGTACTAAATTTTTTAGTACATATGCGAATGGATTCGACTAAATATTCTGTCGAATTTAAAATATGACCGCATTACCGAGCAAGCTGCATATAGATATTTTCTGCAGCACACATTTATGGAAATACGTAGATTATGCTGCTTGCACAATACTCAAATTGTTTGGAAAATAAATTCAATTCATATGTAGATGGCAGAGAAAATACTCATGGATCACAGAAATTGACGAATTAAGGAAAACCGTATTTCTCTTATACAGGAAAGTAGTTTAAGAGTCTAAGGTTTTGATCAATAAAAATATTTAATGAAATTCAGACGCAAGCAAAAACAACTGTAGTAAATATTCTCGTCTTATAACCTCTATTTATAGTAGATATATATTTCGTGATATACATGTATTTTACACATGGATAGAATTTTATTCAGCGCTCTATAAAAATAGTGCACAAAAGTTTCAAATATGCAAAAAGGTAATAGATGTGCAACGAGGTCCATTATATAAATATTTTTTTAAAGGTCGTAAGGCGAATACAATAATAAAACTGGTCTAAAACCAACCATTAATTTAATTCTAAAATCTTATGATTATATAAACTTATCTAAAGTTCACTCAATGGTGTTTTTTAGTTTCTTCGACTCCTTCAAAAGATTTAATTACATTATGCTTTGCTTTTAATTACAGTACACTAAGGTAAGAATTTTTCTCACTTACTTTTATCTACGAATATTCATTTCTGTCGCGCTTTTTTTCCTAGTTTTTCAAGTACTTTTATATATATATATATATATATATATATATATATATATATATATATATATCTATTAAATACTGTAAGGATTATCTTCGTAATGGAGGAAATATCGTCAGCTACTGTCTATCCAAAGCAACCTCCAGAAATTGAGATGTAACAAGGTCAGGCCGCTATTGTGATTAACTTTCACGTACTTTTTCACCTACGTGTCAAGAGTACTGGATAAATCCAAGTTGTTTATTAATTAAAGTCAGTAAGGCAGATTCTTTTAAACGATTTAATAAATTCAATCATTAATTCTTTATTGAAATTTTACCGTTAATTTTTACTTTAGTTCTAGCGTTAATCGTGTGTAGTTTTTCTCGTATCATCCTTGAGTAACGTTATTTGCTATATTTCATGTGAAGAGGAAAAACTGAAATATATAATTTTGTTGTTCAACACTTGCATGTTGGATATTTTTCTCGTCCAACTATTTTAGAAATAAATAATTTAACATTATAGTTTGTTAAAATTATTAAATAAGGTTTATTTAATTAACTGTTATTTTTCTCGTGAATCTAATATACGTATATCTGGCGGATTATTCTTGTCTTTGTCTCTGTCTGTCAACAATAAATACACAATATTAATAGACAAAGATTAGTCTGGCCTGTGGCTTCGACCGAAAGGCTAAGTCAGCTCGACGGGGGGCAAAAGTCTCCAAATTAGGCGATATACTTATGAATATTTCTAGTTCTACAACAAACTAATCGAGACTAGGAGGTCAATTATATTTTTCTTTTCTTCGTGTTTGTATTTACACCTGAACCCTCTTTTGCCAATTGCAAATTGGATTATTGTTTGTTCTGCTGATCACTGACCCGTCTTCAATATTAGACGACGTTTGGGGATTTCTTAATACTGTGGTACCTTTAAAACATCTTTGTTAATTTTTCCCCACCCCTGAATATCTTCAAGCCGGGTGGAATTTCCAAACGCGGCCACGAGTGGGTTCGGGAAGAACTCTCACTTAGTTATCTTTATATTATTACTTTTTTGAAGTGAATGACGTCACATATTTCATCTTCCATTGCTGTATTATGATTTGAACTATTTACATTGTTGATTTTAATATACAAGCATTAATCAATTTAAATGTCAAACTAATTCCAATCAAAAGTATGGTCTTAAATTGTATTGTTATTTGGTTATAATTATGAACACTTCTCTCGTCATCTTTTAAATGTTATTTATGTATTTTATTTTAATATAAAACTACGGAAACTTCTAAGTATAACTTTAGAAAACCCGAATTTGAATTGAGAAAATAATTTAAAATTGAATTACAGGTAATTTTCAAAATAAAGCACTTAAGAGTATTCTTTAACTAAGTTAATAAAACCAGGAATTCTTAATTAGTGTCACATATGGTGTAGTCATTTTAAAACATCGAAAATACTTTTCGTATTCAGGTTCAAAAAAGTAGGTTAATTTGTGTTTTAAGGGGACTATATGAAACCAATATTGTACAATTTTATGTACCAATTTAAAAAAGCACTTTTTTATTATCTATAAAAGTTCACTTAGTTATTGATGGTCGAAGAACAATTTATTGAATTACGTTTTCGGAAATCTTTTGATAATCGTCCAAGAGAAATAGTATTATTCTTTGATAGAATCACATAATTCTTAATAAAATATTTGTAAAACCGAAATTATATTTTGGTAGACATCCATATATGTTTGATTCTATAGCCAAATTTGTAAAATCCCTTCATTGAATTTAATAACTTTAATGAGCATAATATAAGTACAAATCATGCACAATATTGTCGAATTACTTACAAGTTTTTTGTGTTGCATTGATGACTACGAGGGCAATTGAAATTCGACTTGCATTATAATATAAGAGATACTGCTTTTACATTCATCAAAGTGGGTATTTCAACTAACGCCTTAAATAACTCTAACTTAATTGTGTCAGTAGTGTCAGTTACATTAACAATGTCCAACAATATGTGAATTACTGTTGCATAACATATAATTATTACATTTATTTTAAATGAAAGTGGAAAAGCAGTTGATATTCATCAGAGACTTCATAATCAGTTTGGAGAAGAGTACTTATCACTCAATACAGTCTTCGAGTGAGATAAATCCTTCTAGGATAGTCGCGAGCGTGTGTCGAACTTGCTACATGCTACTCGTTCAGCGTCTGCCGTGAATCTTGCAAACATTCAAAAAGTTGACTAGTAAATATCTGTGAAAAGAATTCTTCGAATTATAAACATTATTGTCGGTAGTGTTCACACTTAATAAAGTTAGCCCCGGGTCAGTTCCAAAACAACTTTCGACCGAACAGTAACAGAAACCATTTCATGTTTGTAAGAACTCCGGCTTCACTACGAGTATGACGGCGATGACTTTATGTTACGTATCATAACAACTGATGTGACCTGCGTCCGCCACTATATTCCACAAAGCAAGAATGTTTATATGGAATGGTATGAACCTAACTCATCTCCGCCCAAAAAATTCAAGGCACGATCATGAGCTAGCAAAGTGATCATGACTGCATCTTGGGACGGTATTGGATCAATTTATAATGATTTTTCGAAGAAATATTTAAAATTCTTATTAGAAGGGAGTTTCGTTACGTCCTGTAGGGACTAAGTTATTTGGAGGTGAATTTGCGCCTACTACATACTTCCAATGCATAGTAATTGGTCGAACTATAAGATAGCAAGTACCAGGTCCGTTAAGAACACTTCGAAATTTGTACCTTCTTTAAACTGTGTACGTAAATTGGGATCTTTATTAGAAAAATGACATTTTAATATTCTCACGTAAAATTATAAATTTATCTACTTGTCCATGCGCATTCTGTCGCAGCTATTTCACATGGATTAAATCTAATTTGCGATCGTTGTTATTGTTGAAGGGTAATTTGTGGTCTTGTGCAAAAATTAGACTCTTCATATGCCATCCTGGACTACGTGCTTACAAGATTGCTGTAACTGAAACCAAACAGTCAGTGGTTGCGTCGCAGAATTAGAAATTGGGCTTTAAAGAAACTTGAATATGATAAGAAAATCATCTTCAGTGGAGAAGCACACTTCTGGCTTAATGATTTTATGAACAAGCAGAACTACTATATCAAGTCCAAAAATCAGTCAGAAGTAATGCATGAGGAAGCACTGAATCAAGTTAAACTAACTATCGTGCATTTCATGCTGGAGGTATCGCTGGATCCTTTTTCTTCAACGTTGCTGATAACTCCGTTACTGTGATGGGAACTTTTTTGCTTAGTGTTGACTGGATTCTTTTTGGTCCAAATTTAATGCTTTCAACTTGGACCACATGTGGTTCACAATCAAACAGTTGGTTTCTGAAAGATATGTTTGGTTAACCAATTATTTTCAGAAATTTGTCCATTAATAATCCTTCATGCTCATGCGATTTAGTATCCCTAGACTTCCTTCTGTTGGGTTATGGTTAAGTTGTTAATTTACACCATCAAACCAACAAAAATACAAAACTGGAAGATCGATGTCGAATATGTTATTATTGGTATTCGAATATTAACTATGTATACCTTATATAGAATTAAAAATAGTCTAAAACCTTTTACAATATGTGTGCTTTACTTTAAAATCGAAATACGTTGCCTTTAATGAAAAATCCTTTACATAGGAATATAATTTGAAAACGTATAAGATCATATATACAACTTTATAACATTTCCTTGACTTGTTCCAATCTATTTTTGTGTATATTGATATTTTCAACTGCTCAAATGAAGTATAGATACGTGTATGTATGTATACGTATATGTATATTTCGTATGAAGTTATTTGTTCGTATACTGGAAATGACATGCAGTTTTAGAAAAAATATCGGAAAATGTAATTTAATATCTTAGGTTTTCCTTAGAGATGATGTATTGCGGAAGTTAAAAAAGTCGATATAGAAAATACTATAAATAAATTACTATATTTGAAAAATATTTATCTTCATATCAAATCCAATAACATTAAATGATCATCCTGTTCTTGGAATACTATCTATTTTTCCGTTTATTGGAATCTAAGGGCAAATAACGCAGCTATATCTCAGTTTGTTTTTGAAATTAGTGTCGATATATTGGGTCTGGGAAAAAGTTCGTGGCGTTTTTCCCGATAGATGGCATTGGTTGCCGATAACTAAAGAACAACAAGTCACAGCGACACCACCGACGGCTCGTTTTTTAGATGACCTTCCGAACGTTAGTTTGAGCGTAGAAACATTGTAATCGGTGCAGTGGTTGGAAAGTTATTCGCACTTGAAAATGGAGAAGAATAATGAGAAATTTCGCTATATTCTGCAATATTATTATGATAAGGGGAAGAACGCTGCGCAGGCTTGTGATAAAATTTGTGCTGTGTACGGTGAAGGTACTTTATCGAAATCTGTTGCGCGGAAATGGTTCGCTCGCTTTCGTTCTGGAAATTTCAATGTGAAAGATGAGTCACGCTGCGGTCGTCCAATCACTGAAAAATCTGATGAAATTCTTGAAAAAGTCCAACAAGATAAGCATATCAGCAGTGTCGATATTGGCATGGAGCTAGGCATTGACCACAAAACTGTTTTGAACCATTTACACAAAGCTGGTTACAAAAAAAGCTTGACGTATGGGTTCCTCATGAGTTGAGCATGAAAAACATGATTGACCGAATTAACATCTGCGATGCGTTGCTGAAACGGAATGAAATCGAGCCGTTTCTGAAACGTTTAATAACCGGAGATGAAAAATGGATTACGTACGATAATCGGAAGCGTAAAAGATCGTGGATAAAGGATGGTGAGCCGTCACAAGCGTTCGCTAAGCCAACATTGACGCCAAAAAAAGTGATGCCGTGTGTATGGTGGGACTGGAGGGGAATCGTCCACTACGAGCTACTTCCAACTGGTTAGACGATTGATTCTCAACTCTACTGTGCACAACTAGAGAGATTACGCCAGGCGATTGAAAGAAAACGGCCCGAATTGATTAATAGGAAAGGTGTTGTCTTCCATCATGACAACGCCCGACCACACACTTCTTTGATGACCCGTCAAAAATTGAGAGAGTTTGGTTGGGAAGTTTTGATGCACCCACCTTACAGTCCGGATATAGCACCCTCTGACTATCATCTGTTTCGATCTCTGCAGAACTCTCTCAATGGAATTAAGTTGGTTTCAAAAGAAGCCTGTGAAAACTACTTGATTCAGTTTTTCGACCAGAAACCACAGAAGTTTTTCACCGATGGGATCATGGATCTACCAAAAAATGAAACATTGTCGATAATAATGGAGCATATTCGGTTTAAATGAATTCGTCCACGCGCCATGCGGGGACCAGTTGAATTTTACTGAAAAAACGCCACGAACTTTTTCCCAGACCCAATATATTTATTACGTCTTCTACGATATAGATTTTCACATGATAACGTCGAAAGTATGTACGGCTTCAAGTATTGTAATTAGTTATTTTAGGGAGATACAAATTATTTCATTTGGTGAAAAATAGTTTTGAGAATTCACGTGTGTATAAATTTACCAAATTTCTTTAATTGTTTGATTCTATGAAAAATGTAATTTAAATTTAAAGAAAATGTCGTTGCAATTTTTAAAACAAATTTACTTTACTTATTGTTTTATTACTGCATCTAATATGTAACTATTTAAAGATTTTCTGCCTTATTTGTCATAAAACTATTTAAATTGGTTTTTCTGCTAAAGTAAGTTTGATATCTTTACCAAAAGTGTAATTATTTAAATAGGTCATCGAAAAAAATCTTTTTTAACAAGTAGTTGATAAGAACTTTAAGTATTTTTTCGTTATTTAAATTTAGCTCATTTATTTCACATATGTATCTTTTATGTTTATTTAATTAATTTTGTGTACATATCTAGAGTAAATATATACTCAAGCGAACAGACCTGTAGCATATCGTAGTGATTTTCACGTGTCCTTAAATATGTTTTACGGATGCGAACATATAATACATACTCATTGTTGCTGCTAAATCGGATTTGGCGCTAGCGCGACCATGTTACTACAAATCGCGAACTTCATCTTTCACCCCTCACCTAGCAGTAAATAAACATAATGCACGGGGTCTGCAGCTAAAGCATTAATAGGCAAGGCTAATAGAACTAACACTTTTATAAGATTTACGATCCCCCTCGTAAATCGAGCAACAATATTAATTTATAAAGAAAACCGCCACTAGCTTTCTCCCTGCGTATACCAAGAGAATCAAAATTGTGCCTAGCAAGCAGACCCTAATGCGTCGAACCAAAGGCAGGATAATGATCATCAATCCTGTAGGATAAATATTTGAGGAACCTCTTTTGAACACGCTCCAGGAGTAATTGCTGGTAATGGTAAAACTGGTACCATACAACTGAAGCATATTCCAATCTGGACCGAACAAGAGAACCATAAAGAACCTTCAAAGTGTGCAAAGTACTAAAACCCCTGCAAGAACGAATAAGGAACCCAAGACCTCTAGAAAACGATGAAGTTATACTATATCTGCAGAGTGATGAGAATCATTCAAAATGATTGTATCTGTAAACTTTGGTGGTCTATGAACTGAGAAATCTAATTTATTGTTAATCTTTAGGAAATTACTTCACTTCTCTCCCTTTATTTTGTAAATTTTGGTTGTTTCTTTCATTTAAATAGTCCTGACCATAAGTAAACTATGTTATCGACGTATCTATACCAAAATTTGATACAGTTTTTAAGATTTTATTGTTACAACACTCTTAATTAACCCCCAAGATATAACACCCTTACTTTCTTGGTTTACCAGAAAAGTGTCTTTCATTACAGTTAGTTCTAAGTATTTTGTAGAAATAACAGATGTCTAAGATTCTCGTGGTAATATTGTTTAGTTTCCTTTTTTTCTCCTGACGATACTGAGATGCAATATATATATATAGAAGTGTAAAATATATTTTGCAAACCTATACCAATTGTTTTAATTTCTGTTATATTTACTAGCTAAAATATTAAACTAACAGGCGATAATACAATAAGTATAGATTCTTTATATATCTGTTTTTAAGTTAGTGTATTGCTCGATATAAAAGTTTGTAGACTTTAGATTATTTTCATGTTTGTTTTTGATGTAAAAGAAGTCATATGTCAGATTACAGAGCTAAGAAATCTGCCAATTCAGGATTTATTTCAAATGTGGGTACCCAGGACTTTAAAAAAAAAATTTTATTTTTTATTTCTTTTTAAATTATGGCCTTGATAGACCTCCGACCGTTTAATCATCTGTAGTGTAAAGTGTTAATATTAAAAGTTATTATTTAAATTTGTATATTAAAATAATAAATCCATACCTTCCATTTCAGAGATCTAGTTCGAACGAACTTCCACATCTTTTCCAACAGTAATTCTGTAAGTTGATTTTCTTCGGGTGCGTTTTCATTTAAACTTCTTGAGAACTCATCTGACGACAGCGTAATTGTTTTCGTCTTGGTAACTTGAAAATCTCCAATTTCAATTTTAGATTTCTTCAATAACCGATTGAAGTAAGTTATCGCTTTTAACATTAGACATGCAGATACATCTCCATTTGAGCACTTATTATTTAACTTTTCTAATAAGACGTCTTCCCTGGCATCGTATTCTACGGGTTGTACCTATGAAATTTAAATTCTGAAGTTAAATACAGGCTAAAATATTTCGAAATGTTAATTTTGTTGAACGCGATGGTAGACTTTAAATGTAAGATATTAAAAAAGACAATACCAAATTTTCTATATGATTTTTATCATCTTCTATTACTGGCCCGGCATTGGTTAAAACAGACACTGCCACTAATAAACACAACACTAGCGTCTTCATGTTTTTGTCGTGATGGAAACGTGTAATATTGTACTTTATACGTTACTTTTGTTTCCGGAAAAGCTTTTACATGACCGAAGTTCACAAATCTAATGAAGCATCATGTGGAAGTGGTAAGATTTTATATCTGCGGTAAACAGACATGTACTTTTGCAATGTGTGTCGCATAGACCAGTTCAAGTTCAAGAATTGGGGTAAACGTATGGAATGTTATGGATATGGAATTCCGTAGTGGTGATGTAGGCTAATAAAATTTTGTTTTGTTACTATTGTTTACAACGAAATTTTTCTTTTTTTTCACTTTTAATGTTTATATTATAGTCGTTTACATTTTTTTTCATTATTTACATTACTTATTATAGTTATTTACATTTTTTTAAAATATAATATATGCATCATGCATTATTCGTCGCACTTCATGTTTAAAAATGAAATTTAATACATTTACAAAATTTGTTGTATAATTTGGTACGTAGACTTCCGCGGTCGTGGTCCATGCTATCTGCTTCTGGGTTTCCGGGCTGGAACCGCGTCACTAGTATATCTGCCGACGTTTCGTACCCATTTGTATGGGACATCTTCAGGGCTGAACTACTGCACTGAAACTGTTGCAATGTGTGTCGCTTGTTGTATATCTTATAAGACAATATCATAAAAAGTTTTACATTTTCCAAAATAGAAAACTAGAAGTGGAATCAATAAATATAATATTCAAATATCATTACCTTAAAGCATAATTTTTCTACGTACCCAGTTAAAAAAAGACAAATTATTTTAAACATACAGTATTGTGCAAATTAATGGAATCAAGTACAATATAACTAAGAAAACCGTTCATTTGTCATATAATCACGATGAGATGGTATAAAATTATAAATTACTAGTAATTTAATAAGAGATATGCCCTCCTTTGGCTGCAATGACAGCCTGAACTCTTGTCGGCATGGAATCTATTAATTTTTGCCAGTTTTCCTTTGTTTTCTCGTCCCGAAACCACACCTGAAATACTGCTTCTATCAACTTTGTCTTCTTTGTCCAGCCCGTTTTATGTAACTTAGCCTTACCAATTTCCCACAGATTTTCAATTGGATTTAAGTCTGGAGAATTGCCAGACCAGTCGAGGAGAGTTATTCCTTTTTCCTTGAAATATTCGACTATAACCTTCGATTTGTGGCATGAAGCTGAGTCCTGTTGGAAAATTGCATCTCCGTTTGGTTCACATTTCTTTAGATCTTTTCCCAAATACTTATCCAGTAGCTCTTTATATTTCTGGCTGTTCATTATGCCTTCTATAGGCACCAGCGATCCAGTCCCCATGTACGAAAAACATTCCCAGAACATCTTCTTTACAGGATGTTTGACAGTCTGATCGATAGGAGCTGTAGTGAGATTTTCATCTCCACTTTTTCTCACGAATTTTGATTGCTGCCCCTGCACCAAAAAATGGGACTCGTCCGAAAACAACACCTTTCTCCAGACTTCCTCATTCCATCCGGCATATTTCTTGGCCCAAATAAGCCTCTGCTTCATCATTCGTTGAGTGAGGAGTTGCTTCTTCTGTGGTAGAATGGCTTTTCTTCCAGACTCTAAAAGTCTTCTACGAACTGTCGAGTCATGCACTTTCATTCCAGCGTCGGTCTTTTTGTAGTTCAAAACTAGTTTTTCTTGGGTTCAGCTTGCTATTTCTGACCAAAAAAAGTGACATCCTGGGGTGTCATCTTCCTCTTTCTCCCACATTTTCCCGCTCGTTTCACTTCAACTATTCCGGTATTCTTTTTTTGCTTTGGTATCTTGCTTACTACTCCTTGACTAACACCACATTCCTGAGCAATATGTCTCTGTGTCATTGAAGTGTGCTCACTTAATGTCACAATCTTCTCACGTTTTCTGGGCGTGATATCCATATCACGAACAACCGATAAAAGCACAATATAAATCAAATTTTGAACTTTGAAAGAGTGTATGTGAACAAACTCTCCAAAACGAACTGAATAACTGTGTAATGTGTTCCCAGTGATATAGGTTATGTTTTTTGATATGAAACTACTGTCAGAACTGACCTAACAATGTTGCAACATGCAGAAAACTAAAAAAATAGTCATGATTCCATTAATTTGTACAATACTGTAATTTACATAACTATTATCTATAACATGACAGTAAGAGATTACACTAATTACAATATTAGCCGTTTTAATAAAGAGTTATCTCTCTTAGACTGTTGGTGTTCCATAGGAGTCCACATTGGGACTATTTCTTTTTCTTGCTTCATCTTAATGATTTATTCTACGTTCAATTTGTCAGAGTTGAAGATAATTAGAAAGTGTTTGCGATATAGAAGGGATGCCAAAATTTATTTAGTAATCTGCTTCTGGGCTTCCGGGCTGGAACTGCATCACTAATATAACTGCCAACGTTTCGTACCCACTCGTATGTGACATCTTCAGGGCTCAACTACTGCTACTGTCTGTCGCACTGAAACTGATCTAAATCCTATACGAGTGGGTACGAAACGTCGGCAGTTATATCAGTGACGCGGTTCCAGTCCGGAAGCCCAGAAGCAGATAGTATGGACCACAACCGTGGAAGTCTACGTACCAGACTTATTTAGTAATCTTAATCGAAAATTCTTTTATCACCCTAGTCCGGTAAGTTCTATAACTTTATCTTAACGGTGCTGTAAGTATCCAAAAATATTATGAAAGCTATTCTTTGAGAGTTTCATAAAAATGGCTTCTAAAGTTTTAACTGCATTCAACTACATTGGCGTTTCACTGGCAAATGATGCCGTGTAAACTTAAGACTTTTAACGTTAACTAATATTTTACAACAGCCACGTGCGGATGAATATTATCAAGGTGAACGTTTTTTAGGAATATAATTCTTTTTGGCCTACTATTGTAGTAAAATCTGGAGTTTTTCGATAACATTAATCGTTATCTATCAAAAAATGTTACGACCATAACTTTAGTAGAATATATTTGCGCATATGCTCTTTTGGAGGCGTAACAATAACAGTCGTCACCAACTATTCTTCATGTTCTTCTTGAAAACACTGTTTCCGCTAGCTATAAATTGTGACTATTCGCTCTGTCATCCGATGATAGAGAAGATGAAAACAAGCGCTACACATGTTCAAATGCTATTGTAAAAAGTTAAAAGACTTCTAAAATAAACTTAAAAAATGTTAGAAGGTTGCAATATATCATAGTTAGACGAGGATCTGTGATAATAACTACTGTCTCACTGTTGGTTTCCTTAGTTAGCACGTTAATTGGAATATCGGTCTGGTCGATCTTATAATTCTCAGTTTCTCCCATCATTTTTTAACTCTTCATGCCATCGGAGACAAGCGGACTTTGCAAAGACAAATCCACCAGTGTCGTCAAAATCATTAAAAAAAATTCCATGGCTGTTTTTCCTAGAGGATCACAAAATTTGACAGCTTTTTTGGCTCTTGTATTTCATACATTTCGATGTTTATGCAATGTCAATGTCATGTCTTTCGAAATCTGTAAAGCACCAGTAGATGATTTATGGCAATTGATATTTTAAAAAATAAAAGAAGTCTATCAGGATAACATTTTTTGCTTTTTAGCGTTTCGTAACTCATTACAAAAGATCCTAATATTCTCCTATCATCTGCTTGGTCCTCGTACTTTCAATAGTTCAAGACATTACCATGCAAAGTGTTTTCCTTGTCCCTTTCTCTCTCTTTATCTCCCTCTCTCTGTGAGTACGCTTCAAATAATGGTGTTCTCCAAGAGTCAACATTGGAATCATAATTGTTTTTAATTTATATCACTTGCCTTATTTTAAATTTGAAAAGAATTGAACATATTTCAATATATAATCGAAAAAGATCCCCAACATGGTAACAGTTTATCAAATTCGTGGAACATTGTTTCGAGTCATTAACAATATGAAGAATACTTTGCAATTAAGTCGTGCAAAAAATTGAAGTACCAAAAATATGAATTGTAGGATCTTAGCTTCCTTTTTACCAAATCTGGTAATTGAAAATTGGGTAATTTCTGTAGAATTAAACTGAAGAGCGTGCTTTTATTTCAATATAGTTGGGTTGTTTGTTTGGACACTGATGTCTTTATTGTTGATTTGTGTATACAACCAGCAGAAGTTGTTCACGCTCGAAGCACATCAAAACAAATGGTCGCCTGTTTTCTTGGAAAAACCGGTCACGTTGCAACCGTGCCTTTAGAGAGTTGTAGAATGGTTCAAACAATTGAATATTTGACTGGGCAAAATATTGAATTGATGAGCCGTCCGCCGTACAGCCCTGATCTAGCACCGTGTGATTTCTTTTGTTCCCACACATGAAGAATAAACTTCGTGATCAACAGTTTTCTACGCCGGAAGAGGCAGTTGAGGCATTCAAAACTCATATTTTGGAGATACCGCCTTCACAGTGGCAGCAATGCGTTTCGTAATGGTTTAAACGAATGCAAAAGTGCATTGATTTTCAAGGAGAATATTTTGAAAAGCAATAAAATTATTTTTGATAATATTCCCGAAATATAAACGGCTACCCTCGTATACATAGTACGTGAGGAACTTATTTTAAAAGCCCCAGTGCAGTGTACGCAGTGCATTTTTAATGCCAAGTTTGCAGAAAGATATGTAAATATATACTCAAAAGTATGGTAGAGCTGGCCTAACATGTTTTCATACCATATTCGTTACATACATTTACTTTCAGATGAATTACAAAAATAGCTAATTTAAAAATGGGTTTAATCAATTAGAACATTTTAAATATGTCTGTAAAGAAAAAACTTCAAACATGAATTTCATATCATGCGATTTTACTGGAAAATTTAAAAAATTTGTCGTAAATCAATAACATCTCTTACGTAACTGTGCGAGTCATTATTGTAAAACTGTCTAGTGTTTTAATAATATTTGCTTTGAATTCATCTAATTTTTTGTATACTTTCTCTTAATGACCGCTTTGATATCCTCAGTTTCTTGTTTTTACACGACGGAACAACCATTATAGCTTTTCATATGTCTATATCAACTAATTGTATACGGTGTAATATTACTTATTAGGAACCCTCAGGGGCTCGCATAGTATGTGTATCGGGATACATTAATGTGCGAGATAACGTGTCAAAAGTTGCGTGACCGCAAAAAAGTATGGTAGTTAACGTTTCTCCAGAGGGCATCAGGCGCAACCTTTTTATATTTTGCCTTAGTCGGTCACGTAGGGTTCAGATGGGGCGGACTGTTATTTCTCTCGTGCTACTCGTGGAAACAGTACAATAAACGTACAGAGCAAAACAGAATTACAAAAAGTAAAAAGGAACACATGGGAGATTTTAAAGCTGTTAAGTAAGGATTCGTCACAGGAAGAACAAAAAGACGGATGAACCGGGGTCAACTCCATAGAAGAAATATAATAAGAGAGATCCATTCAACTAGATAAACTAGAATTATAATAGCAACGCGCGTAACTTCAAATAGGTTTAATGCTACATAGAGGCTAAAGTCATAATCAGCTCTAAAAGATCGCAATAGATCTGAAAAGATAGCAGTATAAAAGGTTTTATCACCTCCTCAGAAAAATTTAATCTAATCTAAGAAACCGTATACATGGTAAAATTAATGGTTTTATTTTGCAATATATAGTCTTAAATTATTTTTATCACTACATATTAGATAAGTTGGTTAAAGAACATGAGAAACGACTCCATCAACATAACGAAGAAGCCTTGCATTTTCCTGAAAATCGAAATTCAATGCGCTGGTATGAAGGGACGAAAATGTGTCAGTGTGTAACAGTATGGTACTAGCGCAGTAGCGTCATTATTATGTAAATTATCCTACAACCAATACGAACCTCTAGATTAGCAAGTGTTAAAAATTGAAGTGAAAAGAAATAAGTTTATTAATGCAGAACTAGTATATTAAATCTGCTTCTGGGTTTCCGGGCTGGAACCGCGTCACTAGTATATCTGCCGACGTTTCGTACCCATTTGTATGGGACATATTCAGGGCTGAACTACTGCACTGAAACTGTTCAGCCCTGAAGATGTCCCATACAAATGGGTACGAAAACGTTGGCAGATATAGTAGTGACGCGGTTCCAGTCCGGAAACCCAGAAGCAGATAGCATAGACCACGACCGCGGAAGTCTACGTACCAAATTAGTATATTAAATATTTAGTAATAATATATGTAAAGACTTAAACAAATATTTGAATTAGTGCGTTACTACGGGGTAGAGTAATCAAACTCCATGTTTCGAAGAAACTTCCGTGATAGAGTAAGTATTGTACTTATATGAGTATGGTTCATATAAATACGTATGGAATAAATAAATATTGGAACAAACAAAAATTTCGTAATCGTAAAGGTGATCGAAATTGAACTTCAGAGTTTAAGTTCCGAGTAAAAACGAAATATTGTATAAATTTGAATTCATTGCTGTCAATATATAATACAAACTGAGCACTTAGACATGGAAAATGATATCATTCAATTGCCCTTCATGATTCTGACGATATGACACAATTCTTTTACTGAAACATTTCATAATTCTTTCCCAAAGTTACAGCTCCATTTCAGCAATTGCATCCTTCATCTCCTCCTTTGGATCTGGAGCGTAGCAAGTTTATTGCCGTAAAGTTTTCCATCAGATACTTCCACAACAAAAAGTTTAGTGGGGTTAGATCACAAGATCTAAGTCATAAAAAGTAATATGTAATAATCCGTAACTGGTGTCTGCTCAAGAGCACTAGATTTTCAGCTCTTTCCTGGTGTAGACTACCTATAAATTAATAACCATGCTTTTATCTGGGTATATTTGGTGAACCCGATTGATATGTTTCTCGGGTCCAGTCTATGTATGACCTTAGTCTAGACTTTTAGTTATACCAAAAGTATGTTCTGGTGTGAAAAATATTTCTGCTCCTCGCCTAGCGAGTTCAATAACTTTGCTATGGCATTCAAATCCATGGAACCTTGAAGTCCGCCAGTTTTGCCTTTTTCTGGTTTACCAGTTTCAATAGTTTTTCAAAGAACTCCCCCATTAGTTTTGATACTGATTTTTGGACTCAAAAAAATCTGCCTTTACCTCTTTTTTATGGCAGTATGACATACACGTCTTCCTGAAACCTTCTAAGGCATATTTTCCAAATGAATAGCTATAATTCACATCTGTTTTTAAAGAGTGGAGTTTTGTGTCAGTATTTTCAACAATTTTTGACCTTTTGTATATCAGGTTTGTCCTTGTTGTATGAATTTAACTTATAGTATTTCCACCCGCTGTAGTATATTATATATATTCTACAAGTAATGGTTTATATAAAAGAAGGGTTTATGTATTCTATCAAAAATCAATCTGATAATAAGCCTGTGCATTATATGGTTTTATTTTTTCCGCTTAAAAAAATATAATCATGAATACCTCCATTATTACCTCCATTTTCTAAAAATTAGCCTTAATACGATTTTCACATTAAATATGGGCAGAGTTTGATGTTGTATTGTGAATTGCTACTTCTTGTTTAATAAATATTCCCTGCGTTCCAATTAATTAAGCATTTCTCCACGGTTATATATAGCACAGAAACAGAATGAAATAAGATGAAATATTTTCTAAGTAACGCATTTGCCTTATTTAATCTCGCTACTTTAAGGACCGCATTCTTGGTACTACGTAAATAGAAGAATAAAAATAAATTCCTAAAATCCTAACAAGCGAAAATGAGCGTATTTCCTTCTGTTTTATATATATATTCTCGATATGTACCTCGATTACAGGGTAGTGCAATAATAAGGAAACGATGTAAATTATATGTAAAAAAAATTACTAAAGAGATAGAAATTGATAACCAATACATAACTTAGAGTAAATTATTGGTGATTACATACACATACAACCAGCAAAGTAATATGTACGATATGAAATATAAGTATTATTTATTTTCTTATTTATAATTTATAAAATTGGCTCATGTTTACATTCCAACTGCAAACTCATTTATTTGTTGTTATACTTGTTCGTATGAGAAGCAGTATATATTCGTAGGCTCATAATTAAATAAGGTAAAAGTGCGCGGCGATGCATAAGGCGTGCATCAGGAAAATTCGTGAGTGCGGTCAGCAAGGTTCATCTGCATAAATATATATTCTGTCGTTGACTATTGTGTTACGAAGCTTTGTGCCCTCTTTGTAATTATGTTGCATTTATGTAGGCCGAGAAAACAACCATTTTATGATTAAATAAATAAATTTATTGGTGAATTTCCGGATATAATTTACGATGGTGCAAAAATTAAATGTTAAATTGGCAATTCTTTCATTTCATTATTCTTCTAAAACATATATTTGAGACCAAATGATGGGATTATATTTCACGCAACCTTCTGTAAAAAAAGATAACATTGCTTTATTTCTTTATTCGTAAAAAAAAGTTTGGTTATAAATGCAATATGACAATTTTTACGTTCAGACTTTTTAAACATAGCTTCATTTTTCTTTGTTTATTGAACCTTGTTGATTGTATTTAAATTTACGAAAGTGAATATAAGTTTTATTTTATATTTATGGCTAATTTATGAACAATACTTTCACAATTTACTTTATGTAATTATAGTATAAGATGGCGATAGATATTCAACTGTTTGTATTAGACATTATTAATAATTTCAATTAAATTTCTGTGTGTAAATATGTATACATGTGTATATACCTTTTTACTTGTATGAATTTATGTATGGCTGGCTATTAGGACTAGTTAATTAAAATAATTCATACGTAACCCGCGATTTTAAATAAAAGTTTTTAAACAAGTCTCGATTAATCATATTGTGCTACAAGGAGTATGCGGCTTATTGACGTAGGGAAAGTATAGAAATATGCAGGAAAAATTAACAGCTTAACTGACAATACAATAGAGGTATACCTAAAGATTATAACCAAAATTACTTGCAAATAATATGAAAGTGAGTAAAAAAATACCTGTCAATGAAACCAAAACAGAAGGGACGCACGAAATAAATTGTCTAGCAAAGGGTTGTTGAAGATAGGATCAGATTTGCACAGGGAAAATTTAACTTGTTGCCTAGAATCCGGCTATCTATGGCTATTATAAGAAACTTCAAGTTAAAAATCTTCAGAAGCAATGTCAATAATATGCTATTATATGGATCAGAGACGTGGAAATCAACAATTTATTTAAAAAAAAGCCTCGCACTGTATGTCATATCTTCTAGAGCAGAAGAATGGCCAACGGCGGATTACTAGCAGATGAAGCAAAAATTGATCCTACTGTAGCAAAGCGTCGATAGAGGTAGACCAGCCCATTAAGTAACATGAAACAAGCATTAAGTTACAATATAGACCAGATATGGGCAACCTTTGACATGTTGTGGGCCAAACTTCAATGTGCAAATTCGTTCGCGGGCCGCGTTTAAAAGTAGTACATTTTAAAGTGGTGTTTTAAAGTAGTGTTCATAATTTTTAGCAATAGTCTCACGGGCCGGATCAAATCTAACAGCGGGCCGGATCCGGCAAGTGGGCCAATAGTTGCCCACGACTCATATAGGCGAAAAGAAAAGAAGAGGTAAACTCACAAATATTTGGAGAAGAATAATTGAAGAAAAAATACACCAAATGGACCTTCATTGGAGTGGAAAAGTAGTGACCAAAGAGATACAAGATGGAAAATATTATCAAGCTGAGCTAAACCTAACTCAAGACGACTTACTAAGTTACCTCACTGTGCGAACTCATATCTAGCGTGACACCTTAGGATTGTAGCATATATTATTTTTAGTTGTGGTTGGTACGTTAGTAAATTTTCATTCATTAAATTCATCGGCAAGTAGTAACAGGCTTGAGGTAACTGGGATAACCTCAGATCTTCTTTTGCCCATACGATTATTTAATAACTCGCCGTATATTCTTGTCATTAAACGGAGAATTTTTTTTGTTAACACCTAACTTGCTTGTTAATAAGAAGTTCAATAGCAAAGAAAAGAAGTCTGGTCTGTATTATACCGAACTTTCATCCTTTCACTTAAGATATTTCGTTAAACCACTAACGCACCTAACATTATTCTATTCATAAATATGAATAGTGTAGCTGTTCGGTTTTTATTCTGTTTTTTAATTACGTTAAATCTTATATTCTACGTAGTCTCAAAATGTATCCTCAATTATTCTGACAATACAATTGATATTAATAAACATTGAAGATGATATTAGAGAGTGATAAACAAGAATCGTCTCCAATAACAGCCATAATTTTAAGATGGAATTCTAATTATTTTCAAGTATTTATAGAGCAACGGTATTTTCATATTACGACATCAGTATCGTTCTTTTTGTTCTTCTAAAGAAGGTGGTCAGAATCATATACAGATACACAGAGGTAGAAAAGAATTTTATCTGTGGTATATTATAAAAAAGAAAGGAAATTTGACCTAACGGATGTATCTAACTTGTTACATTCATTATCAACACAACACAATATTAAAAAAATGTTTTGTTGTATTACTTAAACCGGTATTTTAGCTTTCAGTTTGAATAAAAAATGTGTTACGAACAATAAACAAATTTGAAGGATTGTGTTTGTATTTCAAGAATCTGCTTTCTACTAATAAATAAAGTCTAATGTACTGTCTTCATTTGAATAATTGGTAAACATACAATTTAGTATACAAATTGTTTTCTAAAATGGTTTTGGAAATGCTACTATAGATAGGACGATAAACAGTATGCATAAAAATTGTTAATAAAGTTGAAGTTTGGTACTTTTTCAAAGAAAGTGTTTTACATGGTGGTAAATTAAAATTCTTAGTTATAGAAGTTATTATAAAGGGTGTTTCAAATTTCGCGGTTTTCTTAAAGAATAAATAAAATACATAATTTGCATTCACTTTCAAAAACATTTTATTGGAAATTCAAATATCAGTTACGACATTTATATGCGAAAAATAATATCTGCCTCTTGCAGCTCCACAGACGTCCACTCTTTTGTTAAAATTTTCAATGACATTTTGCCATAATTGAGGCTCTATCTCACCAATGATAGGAATAATTTCATCTTTCAAAGCAGGAATTGATTGTGGATTGTTTTTATAAACTTTACTTTCCACATAACCCCAAAGAAAATAGTCTAACGGTGTCAAATCACATGATTTGGTGGCCAATTAACATCACCCTTTCTTGAGATTACACGTCCAGGAAATTTTTCTCTAAATAAATCAATTGATTCCTCTCCAAAGTGAGGTGTAGCGCCATCCTGTTGAAACCGCATATTCTCTAGATCAATATTCATTAATTCAGGCCACAAAAATTCAGTTATCATCCAACCATATCGATCACCATTGACAGTTACAGTTTCACCAGCAGCATTTTTAAAGAAGTAATATCCAATTACACCGCCTCACCATAATTCACACCAAACAGTAACTCGTTTAGGATGCATAGGTTTCTCATGAATAATTGGTGGATTTTCCTCATCCCAGATACGGCAATTTGATTTATTAACATAGCCACCAAATTCAGAATGTGCCTTATCGGAAAACATTATTCTTTGAGAAAAATCAGCTGGTTGTTCATTGATGAAATTGACAAATGAACGACATTTTAAATGATCTAATGGCTTTGGTTCCTGTGTTATTTGAATCTTACGAGTATATACCTTCAGAGCTAAATCCGTAATTTCGAGTACCTCGTCTTAGCATCCAAAGTTTTATTTTCTTGTGTACCGTCGTTGAGTAAGAGTGACATTTATCATGAATTGAGACGCCTACCAAACAACGATGCCTAATGACATTCTTAATATTAGAATTTTGCTCGTCCATCGAAATATACAGGCTTTGAAAGCTGCTTAGCGCAACGACTATATGGATGCGAAGAACGTTCGCCAGTAGATTCGACGTTCAAAAGTCTGTCATAGCGGCGAAATGAGAGTGTTTGACGAAAAGCGATCAGGTCTACCAGTGTGTGATGTATAAGAAGTATCAAAGAGATATGAATGCATCGATTCGAGAAAATTACCGGCTCACACAAAAAAGCATTGCATGGCATTTGTCAAGACAGAGACCATTACACTCTTCAGACGTTGAATTGTAGAAAGAATGGCGCCAGATGTACCGCGGAATAATTAATGGATGTCATGGAAGAACAAGAAAACATTTATCGAGAACTTCTTAACCAATAGCGATGAAGATTTTCTCATAAATATTACAACCGGGAACGAATATTGAGTTCATTATGATGACACTGAAAACAAGAACTAGTCAATAGAATATCATCTTCTTGATTCTCTACGTGTACGAAGATTCAAAGGAGTTCCGTCAGCGGAAAAAGCTAACCTCACCATTTTCTGGGATGCAAAAGGAAACGTTATATACCGAATATCTACGGAAGTAATCAACGACTAATTCAATACGATACTACAAAACTTTACAATCATTAAAGAATCGTTTCCGTAGAATAGGGCCAGAAGGAACCAATTTTTTTATTGCACCGCGACAACACCAGACCGCATTGCAGTAACTAAACGATGAAGAACGACGAGCCCTCTCTGCACAGTCCTGTAATAGCTCCCTCATGTTGCTGGTTGTTCTCGAAGTTAAAGGAGGTATTGGAAAGTCAACATTTTTCATCAAACACTAAAGTTCGAATTGCTGTTCACAAATGAATGAATAGTAAATAAAACAGATTTTGATGGATGGAATGTAGAAATCGACTTAGCATTTGGAGGAACATATTGCAGTAAAGGATCATTTTTTTTAAAATTTATTAATATATACAATGTACATATACACGTCATGGAACAATCATGGATAAATAAAAAAAACACTATTAATGCGCTCACAACACGTTAAAAACCGCAAGACATATACAAAACAATACACCAGAGTACCAATTAAAATATAAAAAAATATAAAAATATAAAAACACATTAGGTGGATATATAACTATGTACATTGGTAGCACAATAAATTTACTTTATTTTGACACTGGCGTCATTATTTTGTTCTTTCTTGTTCTTATTTTACAATTGAAGGCCTTGTCTGTTGTATTATTTCGTTATTATATTTCATATTTATATTCTCTGTCTAATGTTATAGACAATATATAACAGAAATCAACGATATTTGAATAATTTCGATAATATGTTTACATGCGTATATTTACTGAAACAACTTTCTAAGTACCTCATTTACGAATACAAAAAAAATCACCTGACAAGCGTTTTTAAATCTAGGGCGAACAACAAAACGAATGATGTTATTAAAGCTTCAGTAGCTAAAGGGAATAGGGACAATAAATTTCAAAGTCACGACGGAATGAGGCGGCCAAAAACCTAAACGAATCTTTTACAATATAGTACAACAGTTTAATGTCAAGCTGGCCCTGATGTAAACCTGGATCATAATTAATCGACCATTTTAACCAACGCAATATTTATATAACGTGAAGAAATTGAATGGTGTTTCAATTATAAATTTTAAAAGAAACTTTAAAAATATGTACCACTAATATAATAGTAGTACTAACAGGATAAAACATTATCTTAGATGTTAATATACTAATAGCATGTAATAAGTTAAGACTGTATAAAGTGTGCAAGTGGAGTCGTCAGGTAAACTTCTTCATTTTGAAATAAGGAGGACGACAATAACGAAACTTCATGTGACCTAATAAAGTTGAAATACTACTTTTAATGGAGAGTTGATTAATTAAATTTATTCCAATTTCTTACTGCAACGCAGATACGGTTTATTGATGTATTGGTTTACTTACATCTGCTCATCGGAACTTTAAAACAAATGACTGGTGTCATTTTTGTTACAACTTTTTCCATGTCGTTTCTAATATTGATTTATGGTCTTTTTGACCGAATTTCTGTGAAAATAATTGACTTACGAAAAATACATTGAGAACTGATATACGAGGAGAATCCAAAAATAGCCGGAATGGCAGCGCTACGGGTGGAGCTTCCCTAACAAGCGTTTGGTGCAGTTGGTTCTTTGTAACAAGACACAACTTTATTGTGTCTTGTTACAATGCATTTTTTCGTAAAAGTATTTTCCTTCTCACGTTGTTTCTTGTAATGTCGGATTTAAGTGAAGAGTGTGCCACCCGCTCAGACAGTAAATCAGGCATTCTATTTGGAGGTTCTGAGAAGACTGCGATGAAAGAGACCAGATATGTGGCAAACGGGGTAGTTGTTTTTCCACCGTGACAATGCATCTGCTCAAACAGCCTTATCAGTTATTTTCTCCATGATTCCTACTCACTTGATCTTACTCCCCGCGATTTTTTTCTGTTTCCAACAATGAAGAGAGATATGAAAGGACATCGTTCTAACGACTTGGAAGAGGTGAAATAAAAGAAAGAGGTGAAGAAAAAACTACACAGCAGCTCGCAGTCATACAGAGAAAGGAGTTCGAATAATGTTTCCAACAATGGATTCATCCATTAAATAAGTGTATAAAATTAAATGGAGAGTATATTGAAGGTGTCAAGGTTGTTTTGTAAAAGAAAATGAAATAAAGATTTTTACAGGAAAATTTCGTTTAATTTTGGTACCCCTCGTATATATATATATATCATAAATATTACAATATTTAACCAGTAGTTCTAACGATCACTTTACTACTTCAAATATGAAATTTATTAACACTAATAGCATCCATAGTTTCAGTAATAGAGTAGAAATACTTTCAGAAGTATATATGACGTCATCGAAATCTATCAGAACCAAATGGACGTCATAGGCGTCGACAATTTAACACGCAAGGGGCATTAGAGGTGGATGAATTTTAACGTTATTATGGAAGTAATTTGCAATTTGTATAATGAAATATGCTTTTCGGCTGGGTTCAAATAAAACAATGAATAGCAATATAATCCATTAGTATACATGCTTGGATTTTATTGGCAGTACGAGCATCCCTTAAACGAAAATGATGGGCTAAAATGAACTCACCCGACACAAATTCATTCTCTGCATTGATAAAGTTATATGTAATCTGGTACGTAGACTTCCGCGATCGTGGTCCATACTATATTCTTCTGGGCTACCGGGCTGGAACCGCGTCACTGCCGACGTTTCGTTCCCACTCGTATGGGACATCTTCAGGGCTGAATTGACGTTTCATTGCAGTAGTTGAGCCCAGAAGATGTCCCATACGAGTGGGTAGGAAACGTCGGCAGTTATATCAGTGACGTAGTTCCAGCCCGGAAGCCCAGAAGAATAAAGTTATATGTACTTGTGAAAGTATTTCTACTATAAAAATTATAATTTTAGCATGTTTCTGATGCCATTTAGTCATATGTTCTGCTAAAGAAATATATTTATTGCTCTGGATATTTTTGTTGAAGATTATGGGCGTTAGACATAAAAAGTGGGTGTGTTCTCTTAGTTTTTTTATGAATTAGTGTAATGTCTTGCCTATTGTATGTTATTGCGTGATATGTGAAAATACTCAGCTAATATCTTTCGGTTTTATTATCCATTACAAGATAGTATTTACTACAAGTTTAATGATGTTTTATGCTCTTGTTTTTATAGTTACTGCTTTTTATATATTTGTGTGTGTATGTGAAACTATTTCTAGATTTTTATGTCGTCGAGAAAATGTTTTATAGTAATACCTTTTACTGACATTGCAGCCAGTGCTATTGTTACTGCTTTTTGAGTCCAAAGAACTTTTAATTCGATTGGAATCGTTACATATTTTATTATTATTGTTCTATTTGTGTAAGATTCTATGTTACTTTCCTTATTACGTTACTCATACTTTGTGTATCTGCGTGCATTGTTCCAGTATATCTTATAATCATTATTTTCAAATTAAATTTACGATTTGATATTTGCATGCCAGTTTTTTATGTATAAATTTTGCTGCAGAATTGTACCTCTCTGCATAATCCCTTCCAGCAAGCAGTTTACAACCACCTGTTATGCGTTTTACAGTTTCTTTGAACTTATGAAATACTCTAAAATTGTCATATTTTAAAGGTTCTTTAATTACGTGTTTTCTGTAGTTCCTTTTGGCGAATACATTATTTTGTAATGCTGATACAAACCCATTTATTTCAGGGAAAATTGTCCCCTTTTAGCCACTGACGTGCTTATTTTATTCTATATTTGTTTTGCATGATATTGTAATGAGTGCTCTGCATTATTTTCCGGACCATTTATTATTACTATTATTATGTCGCATATTTCTCGCACTTCCCCAGTCTAACGCCGCGAAACTTTTCACTCAACCCACATATCTAATAGTTTCAGCTCGGATTATACGCGGCTGATATTGTACTGTTTTATTACCCATCAACAAGGGTATTTACTACAAGCTTTATGATGTTTTGTATCCCTATTAAAGCTGGATATCCTAGCTGCGATTGTGTTGATCGAACGAGGAATATTCGTCAGGTTATGAGATCTTCTATTGTTGATTGAGATTTCTGATCCGATATTGCAATGTCTGTCATACAAGTTTTATTTGGTTTTTCATCAATAAGTGTAATGTGTGACCTGGTACTAGAAATTTGTATGTTTTGTGTGTATTATCCTGGCCCAGTATAGTTCGTAATCATTATTTTCCAAGAATTTCTGGGGTGTATTTGTAATATACCGTGTTATCTTCTACGACAGGCATACATAGCTGAAAAAATTTATGGATTTAATTTAAAGAATTATGATAAATCAATAACAAAGACTCTCAATCATTTTCTATTTAATTAAACGTATTTAAGTGGAAAGCAATTATCTGTAATTGTCATATATGTACATATAGAACGAACAATAATTATATTCGATCTGTATCATCTCACAAAAGTATCTTAAAGTATTGTCTTCATCGTAATATCTTAAGGTAACTGAACCAGACCAGACAGATATTTTTCTCTTAAACAAGGCCGTGAAAGCGAGGTGAACCCTTTTTTAATTTTATGGAAAATAGAAAGTGGAGTACCGGGCCGTGAGACTTATATTGAATAGTATTAAGCTTAAACAATAGAATTGCGTATTGTTTTCATTCCGGATTATTGTAGTTCGTAATTAAACTAAAAAGTAAATACCGAAATTTTTAATTACTAACTAATTACATACTGATGTGCCGTGCCTCCGGCGGAAATAACGTTATTAAATACATTGCTTACTTGAGCGCGAAACGAGATAGTTAGTAAATGAATTAATGGTTAACGTGGTTGCATAAATTATTGTGTCAGCCAGGAAACAGATAAATTCAAAAATAATTTATGCTTAATGTCACTTAATGCAAATGATATAAATGAGTCAAATAACATTAAAATAAAAGCTATTATGATTTTATTAATTTTATATTATACCAGGAAACGTATACAGAACATAAAACTTAATCACTATTCGCTCTAATTCCGTTAAAAAATAAAAGTTTTATCGTCCGGATACTGCCACAGTTTTTAGCCTTTTCCTCTTTATTATTTTCTCTTTATTTCATTAATTCGTTTTATAAGTTCATCACTATTGAAGTGTTGACTCAATAACCGAAATTCACGTTGTTAGGCACTTGAAAATCAACGAAAAACTAGATAATCACATTTTAAAAATAAATTTTCGGTGAATACAAAGGCTAATAGGAAAGTTTTGGAATATGACGCAACATTGAATCGTAGGAAGCTGCTTGTTGCTGCATGTTGAGACATGTTCGTACGTGCCTAATAGTCGCCGCGCCATGTCGATGGGCTCAGTTATTCATTAGCAGTGAGAGTGTAAAGTGCTTGCGATGGCATCGTGGTCACGAAATGAGATAAGGGCAGTTTTGCGTTATAACTTCGTGCGTGGTTTAAACATAGACCAATGCTTCGAAGAAATGACTCTTGCACTAGGTGGTGTTTGTCCACATCGCACAACGATATTCAAGTGGTATAGAGAATTTCAAAGGGGAAATTTAACTGTGGAGGATGCTGAGAGGTCGGGAGGGCCACGAACGTCAGTTACGGAGGAAAACCTTACTACTGTGAGGAAAATGCTTGGCGAGACAGGCGAGTGACCTACCAACAGATAGAGGGTACGGCAGGCCTAAATCCGCCAGCAATTCGTTCGATTCTACATGATCATTTGCACGTGAAGAAACTTTGTTCTCTCCGGGTGCCGCATCGATTGACTCAAGAGCAGGCGACACGACGTGTGATTTGGTAATGGGAGATGCTAAAAAATTTAATAAGGGACATTCTCGGTATGTGAACAACATCGTGACAGGTGACGAGACTTGGCTGTACTATTACGATGTGCTGACCAAAACACAAAACAAAGTTTGGGTCTTTGATGATGAGGACACACCCGTAGTTGTCAACAAATCCCGATCTGTAAAGAAGAAAATGATTGTATGTATTTTTCAAGTCGAGTGGAATTGGGGAACGCGTCGTTTCGGACACACAGAAGACAGTCACAGCTAAATGGTATACTGAACAGTGCCTGCCTAAAGTCATTGGATCTATGAAGAAGCTGCGGCCAAAGTCAAGAATAGACACCTGGTACCTCCATCACGATAATGCTCCAGCTCACTTCGCTAAAGCCTGCACCGAATATTTGACCACGACGCAATTGAAACTTCTCCAGCACCCTCCCTACAGTCCAGATCTTGCTGCCTTTGCACTGTTCCCGCATGTGAAAATGAAGTTGAAAGGGACGCGGTTTTCCAGTGATGAGGACCTTCTGCGGTCTTGGGACAACGAGTGTGCTTTACTCCCTAGTGAAACTTGGCACAACTGGTTTAAAGATTGGTTTCAGAGGATGGAGAGGTGTATTGAGTGTAGAGGAAATTACTTTTAAAAATTAAATAAACGAAGCTGTATTGAAAAACTTTCCTAGCACCTTTTGTATTTGGTGTAGCATTAAGTTATTTACGTTTCCGGAAAATAAGCTTCCAACATTACTGAATGACGTTCCTCTTAATGTAAAATGACAAATGTATACTTTAGAATACAAGTAGTAGATTTTCTTAATCATAATTATAGAAACCATTTGATTAGAAAAAGTTCAACATTGCTTGGTTGGTCACCAGACTTAAATCATCTAGACTATTTTTTTTTGGAAGGCTAGCAAATTTGCTTTGTACAGAACAACTTAAAAACAGAGAAGAACTTGTTGCTATAATTATGGATGCCGCAGAAACTCTTCGGGCTTATCCTGGGACTGCTGGCAGCGCCACGTCTTCTATTCTAAGAAGAGCCAATTTATGTATAAACAAACCGGGTGGACATTTTGAACAAGTAATTCAATAAAGCGAATTCTTTTCAAATGATTTTCATTGGGATTTTTTTGTAGGGGTACTTAATACCTGCTTTAGCAAGAAAGGTTATCTAAAACTGCAAATGATTGTAGCCCAGTTACGATAGAGTTTCGGACATATGTTCATTAGACATTTTTAATGTGGAATTGTTTCCGTAACACATCCTTAACCTGTGACAATCATGTCATGGGACACTCGATATATATGCTCCTGGGCTTCCGGGCTTGAACCGCGCCACTAGTATGAGCCGACGTTTCGTACCCACTCGTATGGGGCATTTTCAGGGCTCAACTACTGCTACTGTCTGTTGCACTGAAACTGATACCAGTGACGCGATTCTAGTCCGGAAGCCTAGAAGCAGATAATATGGACCACGACCGCGGAAGTCTACGCACCCCGATATATCTTTGTTTGTCTTCTTTTTTTTACATGATTTATTTGTTATGTACTTTGCCACAATAAATAAGTAACCACTACAGCACGTTGATTTAGTTATGTAAATAGTAGATGTGTGTGTTTCACGACAACCTACACAAACATCTACAATTTACATAACTAAAATGTACCAAAATGGCAGTCTGTTAAAGCAGTAAACCTTATAGAACACCCATCGTTTTTTAATTTTTATAAATATTATCTCCATTTCAGCAAAACAATGTCCTTCCTCATGTTGCAGCTGTTACATTACAATTTGTTCGGGAAGCCAACATCAATAATCTAAATTGGCCTGTGCGTTTGTCTGACTAGCCCATAGAACATGTCTAGGATATTATAGATCGAAGTGTTGGTGTGTTTCTTAACTCCTTAATAAACTTATAACAGCTACGTGATACATTACTAGTTGCTTGAAATAAACTTCTATAGGAGTGCGGGTTAACAGCTGAAGTTGTTCGTTCACGTAGAGCGGCAACTTATTATTAAATTGTCTTTCTAAAGGGTATGCATTCTTTAATGAAAAATAAATATTTACTATTCTCAATGCAATAAACGTTTGTACAAAAATTTGGTCAAAAAATGTAGTTTTACTGGATGATTCTACATAGTATATAAGTAGGTAACTGTCATCTGTAGTGAATTTATCTTTTACACATTTGAGTATGTACTTAGAAAATGTCACGATCGATAACTACTGTTGTTTTAATTAATAGATAAGTTGTAGGAAGAAACTGTAACAGGAAAAGGCTAGTCGAAATCATGCACAGTAGATATAGAAATGCATGTTACTACTAGCACAAATAATTTAATTAAGAATATTCATATTATTTCTCGTGGAGTAAACAAAGTGCCAAAATTGGATTAATGGATTTCCACAGCTATACGAGGGTGGTCTGAAAAGTTTCCAATCTAAAAAAGATACAAGACATTTTTTCTTAAAATTTATATTTATTTTTCTCAGCGATGCTCCCATCTCTTTAACCCGTCCAAATAGTACTCGGCGTTTTTCTCTGCAAAATAATTATTCACGAAGATGATTGCCTCTTCATTTGCTAATAAGGACACTACTGAAGATGATTTGCTGCCAAGTTTCTTTGTCCGCTATTGTCGATATGTTTTCATAAATGCATTGTCTATTATCAATGGTACCAACTGGTACGAAGTATAGAGTCTAAGTGTTTCATTAATATTTGATTCTTTGTAAAATTATGTGGATATTTCTAATTTTGCAGCTGCACGTTTGATTTAAATCGCAATACTGTAGTAGCATAAACGGTTTTCTAACGATTCTCCAATGATTATTCTTTATAAAGGGTTTTCCAATAGGGACTTGACAACTTTTAATTCAATTTGTGAACGCACCCTTTCACTAATCATCGAACTGTCACTGTCAATTTATTTAGTAAACTTAACATTTTCATCATGGTAAAGTACACGAACGAACAACGTCTGCAAATTATAAAAATTTACTACAGAAATTCGGAGTCGGTGACCGCTACTTTAAGAGCGTTAACTCCGATTTTCGGTTGTCGTAATTCTCGCCCTAGTAGACAGGCAGTAACAAGTTTAGTGCAAAAATTTGAGTCTACATATTCGTTGTGTGATGTTGCCGTGCCAATGAGACAACGGGTTGGTCGAAGTGTCGAAAATATCGCTGCCGTTGAAACGTCCGTAGCAAATGATCCAAATCAGTTAATTCCACGGCGTCCTCAAGAGTTGGGCATCGCCCAGACCGCTTTATGGCGAATTTTGCGTAAGGATCTTGGTTTACACCCATACAAGATCAAGCTGACTCAAGAATTGAAGCCGATGGACCATTTGAAGCGACGTATGTTCTCCGATTGGGCTCTGGAAAAGATGCACCAGGATGATCAATTTCATCGCAAAATCATTTTCAGTGACGAAGCTTATTTTTGGCTAATGGGTTCGTCAATAAGCAAAATATGCGTGATTGGCCGGATGAAAATCCACATGTGCTTCATGAAACACCACTGCATCCACAAAAAATTACTGTTTGGTGCGATTTGCATGCCGGCGGCGTCATAGGGCCATATTTTTTCGTCGACGATAATGATCGTCACGCTACTGTGAATGGTAATCGTTATCGCGCCATGATTACCGATTATTTTTGGCCCGAATTGGAAGATATGAACTTGGACAACATGTGGTTTCAGCAGGACGGTGCCACAAGCCACACAGCACACGTTACAATCGATTTATTGAAGAGTAAGTTTGATGAGCGTGTTATCTCAAGAAATGGACCAATCGATTGGCCGCCTCGTTCGTGCGATTTAATGCCTCTAGACTTTTTCTTTGGGGCTACGTCAATTCATTAGTCTATGCCAACAAGCCGACAACGTTGGAAGAGCTCAGAGCCAACATTCAACGCGAAATAGCAGCCGTTTCGGCCGAATTGTGTTGCCGAGTCATCGAAAATTGGGTCCAACGAATCGACCGCTGCAAACGTGCCCGCGGTGGCCATATGAACGAAGTCGAGTTCCATTCATAAATGTTTTGATTGTACTTCAACCCGATAATAAAGTTTTTGAAATATCTCAAATGGTCTGCATTTTATTTTGAAAAAAAGTTGTCAAGTCCTTTTTGGAAAACCCTTTAGAAGCTAATACTTCAATTACTTCCAAATTTAATTTTTATGAATCATATGCACAGTCAAAGAAACATCACGTGCCTTGCAAGCCTTATTTTCTGGATTTTTTTTCAGCATATATCACACAAAGTTAAATTATAATGTGCATTTACAAAATTCATTTTTATTATCTACGTAATGCGCGAAATCTTTTAAATTAGATATCAAAACATTTACCTCAACCAGATTTTCAATAGATTATAATTTTTTGATGAAATTTTAGCATGTTATATTCGAAATCGTAAAAACTTTTGAACTATTCTTTTATTATATTAAAATAAAGTAAATTGAAATTAATTTTAAATGCTTGAACAATTTAGACGATAAAGTATAAGTATGAGGACTTATTTATTTAATTACATCATACTTTACCCAACAATATAATAACATTATCATTTCGGATATCCAACAAAGAGACTACCTCAAAGGAGAATCAGATAATCTACTTACTTCCTATTGCTACCGTGGCTTTCTCAACTGGTAATGTCGAGGGCTGCTGAAATTACTAAAACTTTCGTATATGTTTCATTTTATTTATACCCATTAATATTAATTTTTAAATAAAAATAATGAATAATAGTAAATTTGAAATTATAATAATAAATTATCTTATCACATAACTAAATTTAAGAAGATTGCACAGAATAATTTGCTGACTTTGTATACATATGTCTTTCTTCAAGAAACTAGTGCATCAAGTAGAAAGAAAATGAGGAAAATATGAAGAAAAAGTCTAAAAGCGACATCTGCTGTTGCATGATGTATTAAGACTCTGAAAATTTATATGATAATGAATTTGGCAATAAGATATAAATTTAGCTATGAATAACAAATAGAAATATAAAAGTTCTTGAAAACTCGAAATTTCCTGCTTATTACACCGTTTTAGTATACAGCGTGTTTCAAAAAGAATATACGTATTACAAAGTATTATTTTGTAAAAACTATCGATCGCTGCGCCTCAGTTCGGCTATTGGAGAAACGAATACATAGTCTAGTTTATTTAATAGCCGCTAAATGTCAGTTGTCTTCTGTTTTTCTTGGTAACCGTCACATGTTTCAAATGGCTACTCCGCAGCAGAAACCATTTTGTGTTCTCGAGTTTGCGAAGTGCAATTCCGTGATTACAGTGCAAACACGTTTCAGGTTGAGCTAGCAAATTGATACTCGGAATGAGTGAAATATTGGCAGATGGTATCGACAGTTTGTAGATACAGGATGTGTATGTAGAGGAAAGAGTTCTGGCCGCCCTCGCGTTTCTGAAGAAAATGTTGCAAGAATTCAAATTGCTTTCCAGCGTAATTCTTCAAAAGCAACTCGTCGTGCTAGTCGGGAGTTACAACTGCCTACAACAACAATTTGGAGCGTTTTGAGACGTCGGTTGGTTATGAAGCCATACAAATTACAGTTGTTACAAGCTCTGCGTCCTGATGACAAACGGGAACGTGTTGCATTTTGTAACGAGATTCATGATGCTATTGACTATGATTACACTTTCGCACAACGCATCGTGTTCAGTGATGAAGCGACTTTCCATGTTAGTAGTCTGGTAAACAAACACAATGTTCGAATTTGCGGTCTACAGAACCCACATGCAGCCATTTAGCATGTAGGAGATTCGCCTAGAATCAATGTGTTTTGTGTGATATCCCGATCATCTGTTTACTGCCCATTCTTCTTTGATGGAAACACGGTTAATGGTCAGCTTTATCTCGTTATGTTACAAAACTGTTTGTTTCCGAGGCGAAAACAACTTTTTTAACAAGACGGGGCACGCCCTCACTGGAGTCGCCTAGTGCGTGTATATCTGAATGAAACTCTACCGAACCGTTGTATTAGTCGTCAAGGAGCTGTCGATTTGGCATGTCTCAGCTGGGCTCCACGGTCACAGGATTTGACACCCTGTGACTTCTTCCTGTGGTGTTTCGTTGAAGACAACGTTTATGCACATAATGCATACGCATATGCATAACATCAGTGACGAAAGACATGCTTGCCCGACTATGGGAGGAATTTGAGTATCTATGTGATATTGTTCGTGTCGCTGATGGAGGACATATTGAACATCTGTAATCTGAACTTAAGAGGTTCATAAATATGTGTTTAATAAATATATGCATTCGAAATACGTATGTTCTTTTTGAAACACCCTGTATAATGATGCCTTCGGAGGGGACTCGAACCCTTGTCCACTGCTTACAGAGCAGGTGCTGTACCATTAAACTAGCAAAGACCGTAAGACTAGATTCCTTAAAGGCGTCATACAGTTCATTATGGAACAGATCTTTAATTAAAAATCCACAAAAGGTCTTATTATTATCGAATGCATATGTAATTGTATATATACATACGAGTATATATCCAATTACGTGCGTTTCTCAATTCAAATTAATGAAAACTCGGAATTTTCTTTTTATTACACCATTTTAGTTAAATTAATCAATGGAATTAATGGCGCCTTCAAGTAATCGAGTCTTACAATCATTGGTAATTTAATGGTAAATCACCTACCCGATAAGGACTGAGCAGCGATTCGATTTCTTTCCAAGGGCACGACTGGTTCATCAGTTTCTGCTAATCATAATCAACTAAGGTTAATATAACCCCTTTCCAACATAATTTTTGTATTTTGAATACGTCTTTCGATAACTAAGTTGTCATCATCAGTAGATAATTAATCACAATATTGCACCTATAACCAGGGCAAAACCCGTACAGAAACAAAGTCGGTATCAGACTTACGCCGTTGAAAGCCAAACGTACATTGTAGTGCATGTTTACTTGCGACTAACTCCATCGGAAGCTGAACACACGCGACGTACGACTGATAGAGCAAAGTTGTAATGTCACGTCGGAAGTGACCTATGACCGGAAAGGGTTAAAGTCATCACGTTGTTGTGAAAAGTAGACATTGCCAAAATAAAAGGTGAAGTTCTCCACAAGGACTTACGCGTCTTATCAACGCAGGTCATCAGTCCTGGTTTTCTAGAGCAGTTCTTTTTTAATAATAATATGGAATTACAATTTCCCAAGATCATCATAAATAAATATAATGAAACGAATTAGTTTTAATTAAGCTTTGCATTTGATAGTGAATCAAACTGTATATCAAGCGTCTTACAAAGAATTTTATACGCTTCATGCTCTGTATCTAAGAATGCGAGACGTAGAGAGTTTGAGCAGATATTCACTTCCTATATTTGCAAATCCCAATTAGCAATTTGTTTCTAGATAGAGGATGTGAAACTGGTTCTTATTTTACGCACAGCGTATCTGAAGTGTGTAACATTAAATCATAGAATTCAATTTGATGGAAATGTTTTCTTCAGATGTTGCGATTTTCCATAGTATCTTAACCTACATTTCACTTAACACCATTTCACCAGTTTACATTTACTACAATTTCTTTTTTACATTTAAAATTTATAAAGTTATATGTCGCTAATAAGTTACTATTACTTCTTGAGGTGCTATGTGCGTAAAAATTGTCTTGGAGTAATAACACAGGCCAACCATGAAAAAACTTTTTTTATAAATTTGGCTCCAATTTATGTTTTTTGATGTGCTGAATCCGAAAATGAACTTTAAAATACCACAAGACGTAAAGTTTAGTAGCATGTTTATTTTACGTTATTTATGCATTGTAAGCGTATAATAATACCTGTTTTGAAGGTTTTAGGCAATCAGGAAGACCTTAATTACGAAAATATAGTTAGAAAATATTTCAAGAACTTGGACGTAACACGAGTGTGAAGGTGCACTTTTTACGCTCCCATTTAAATTTTTTCCTTGACAATCTTGGAGCTGTAAGTGAGGAACAAGGGGAGCGTTTACACCAAGATATAAAGGAGACGGAGAAATGGTATCAGGGTCGTTGGAATGTCAAAATGATAGGAGATTACTGTTGGGCCCTTCTGCGAGCAACTCCAGAAGCATGATATAAAAGGAAAAGCTACACTCCAACTTTTAACGTAAAGAGGTTGAGGAAATACACAGCTTTAGATTAATAAGTAAAAAACTGTTCATATTCAAACTTGCACTACCACTGTAATAATAAAATGTAAAATTTTTCAATTATACTCTATATTCAATAAATATTTTTGTAAGAATTATATTAATCCGCTTTTACATTTCTCCCTAAAAAATATTTATGAAAAGAAAACAAATTTTCCCGATCTAGAAATGTAGGATAATCCCCTAATTGCTCTCCTAATTAAAATACATAGAGCATTTGCACGTACCAGTTAATTAACATTGAATCTCTTGTTTCATCATTAATCTTGCAAGCAGTAGAAAAACTTTTGGAGGTAAACTGTTTAATAAAAAATTAAACGTGACAAAGACAAATTGATAAAGAAATTAATTAGTCTATAATCTTCAAGAAAACATTTTAACTAGGTAAAACAACCAAATTTTTATTGAAAAATTAATCAAACTGTTCTCATGTATTAGTCATTCTATTCCTACTGAATTTTGCTCAATTATAAAATTAAAGCAGTATAAAAAATTATATAAATGTGTCGATCTCACTAAATTTAAAGTTTGTACTCTTTATTTCATTAGATTTGTTAAGATTTTGAGAACCCTATGTAATTAAAAGAAAACATATAAATATTTTAAAGAATTTCTTTTTGAACAGCAAGCAAGCATTACTCGGTATGCAGAAATGCATGTTCATATAGTTCTATAAGCATAAATAAAACAGTTCAAATGCTAAATATTGGGTTGGCAACTAAGTACTTTCGGTTTTTACTGATAGAGAGCGTTGCTTTATTTTTTGTATAACGTATGTTATACACAATACCAATGCATAAAATGGACTTATTGAGTAAAATTTCTTGTCTAATTCTTTAATAAAATTAAAGAGTCTTATGTAGACATATGTACAGGCATTTATACCCATTGATGGGCGATTTCTTGCTATACTGTTTTATTCTTTAGGCTTTTGCCATCGGTTTTCTATTTTATCTGTTATTACAAATAGGTCTTCCATACTGTATCTCTCCATTTTGCTTTCCTCGTTTTCTTCAGTCGAGAGAGATTTTCCAGGGTATATTTCACTCTGCCGTTCTTTCAGCCTTTCTTCCCAGAGGAATTAACCATTATAGTATTCTTCCTCTAACTATTGGTTTGGCAACTAAGTACTTTCGGTTTTTAGATATGATAGAGAGCGTTGCTTCATTTTTTGTTATAACGTATGTTAGTGCTGTACTTTACCGTTTCTCGCGTGATACTAGTCACATTGACGCAACTTCAGAAGCAAGTAGTGCGTGATTTTTATTAAAGCTATTAGTTGTGGGTTAATTTTAAATGGAGTGCAGAAACGAACATTTTCGACATATTTTACTATTTTATTTCCGTAAAGGAAAGAAAGCTGCTGCGGCTCACAAAAAGATATGTGAAGTTTATGGTGCTGATTGCTTAAAAGAGCGCACGTGTCAGAATTGGTATAAAAAATTCCGTTCTGGAGACTTTTCCCTCAAAGCTGAGCAACGTTCTGATCGGCCTACTGAAGTTGATGATGACCAAATCAAAGTCATAATTGAAGAGGATCGTCATATAACTGTTCGAGAGGTTGCGGAGAGGCTACATGTATCGCACACAATAATTGAAAAACATTTAAAATGTCTCGGGCTAGTTAAGAAGCTTGATATTTGAGTACCTCACGAATTGAAAGAAATTCATTTAACACAAAGAATCAACTTTTGCGATATGCACCTTAGACGAAATGAAACCGACCCTTTCTTAAAAAGAATCATCACTGGTGATGAAAAATGGGTCCTGTACAGTAACATAGTTCGAAAACGATCATGGAGCAAACACGATAAACCAGCTCAAACCACATCGAAAGCTGAATTGCATCCAAAAAAGATCATGCTGTCAGTTTGGTGGGATTACAAAGGTGTTGTGTTTTTTGAGCTGCTTCCAAGGAACCAAACGATCAATTCTGACGTTTACTGTCAACAATTAATAATACTGGATGAAGCAATCAAAGAAAAACGGCCAGAATTGTCAAATCGGAAAGGTGTAGTTTTCCACCAAGATAATGCAAGGCCTTACACATCTTTGGCAACTCGTGGGAAACTATTGGAGCTTGGCTGGGAAGTGATGCCACATCCCCCATACAGCCCTGATCTAGCACCATCTGATTACCATTTAGTTCGAAGTTTGCAGAATTCTTTGAATGGTAAAACTTTCACAAATGACGATGACCTTCACTCGCACCTGGTTCAGTTTTTTGCTGATAAGGACCAGAAATTTTATGAGCGCGGAATCATGCAGCTGAAAGAAAGATGGCAAAAGGTCATTGAGCAAAATGGAAAATATATAATTGATTAAAAACTATTCTTTGTTTAAAAAAAGTGTTTTATTTTATACTACAAAACCGAAAGTACTTAGTTGCCAACCCAATAGAAAAGCAGTCCAAATGGTTCTAAACGTACAAATATCGGTTCAACTACGTACGCAACGAAACAATTGTACCCCCAATAGGGTGGAAATGTTTGACATTGTCAACCTTGCATCTGCCTATTAGGGAAGCGTCATCCAACTACCCGGCAGTGGCACAGGTGGTCAGGTAGGCCGATCTCGGTCCCCAGACATACAATATGTACACGACGACAAAAGTTACTGCCGACCAATATGGGCGTTAATTTGCGCAAAAGAAAAATAAATATAATTACTACATAAAATACATTACATAAAACAATAATAATAATATGCTTAATATATATATATATATATATATATATATATATATATATATATATATATATATATATATACATATTCCAAATAAAAGTAAAATATTTTAAATAGAGACAATATTCTCTCTAACAAGAATATTGCATTATTTTTGAGTGCTAGTTATTGATCCAAATGATTATTAGAGAATTAAAATGAAAAGGTATCACATTGTTACCCACTGTTACGGTAACGTTGCATGGTTTTATAATTGAGAACGCTGTCGCAATTATATTTTGTGGAATCTAACCTTTATAGAGGTTTTTTAAGATCTTCGATACCTTAAAATCTATTCTATAGAGTTATAGAGTATCCTTAACTTAGAAAATTGTCACTTGTTAAGTACTTCATTCCTAAATGACATAAAGCAGTATTTGACATATCAAAGTAGATAATAATAATCTTTATTAGTTCAACAGCAATTGTCACTTAAAAGGGACAGTAATAAAATATAATTTATAGTATGGATTATTACGTATAGAAGCAGTAGAGAGTACATTTTGGTTCTCAACGGTACGGATCGCGTATGAAGTTTGTTTTCGTAGGGGTATTTTTCGCCGTAGTTTACCAGGTGCAACACTTTTTAATTATCTGCTAATGATGACAACTTAGTTGTAGAAATACATATACAGAATACGAAAATTAATGTGGCAAGAGGTTATATATCAACCTTCAGTGATCATATGGAAGCAATATTAAATATGATAGTATCCTAAAAAAAGAAAAAGGGAAACAAATTAATCGAATATTGATTGACTATGTACATATCTATATAGTCATGTAGAAAATAAATGTAATTGAAAGATTTGTTAACAAATTAAATAGAATACTGTATATCATTATTATCACATTTTATTATCACATTATACAGTAACAAAATAGAATATAAATTATTTATAAAAATATTCGCAAGTGCAATAATTATAAGACAAAGAATAATTTAGAAATCATTTTGAAAATTGCTAAAATTTCTACACATAATGTGCACAGGCGACTTTAATGATTCATTTGTTTTTGCCCTGAGTAATTTGAAAGTAACACCGTATGGGGTATTAGAAACGAGTAAATTTAATACCAATACAGGCTAGTATTATTGGACAATGTTTTGAAATAAGTTTGGACAAGAATTTACCACTGTAAATGTCACGGCGACAAGAAGAAGACTGTACATTATAGCAATGCAAAAGGCCATTGTAGTTCGTTTCTCGCTCAGAATAAGTGCCAATCACTCTGTAGGAGTAGTTTTTCAGGAACCTCTGCCAGTCTCTCTCAATGAAAAATTGTAGGCGTGTTTAATAATAATAAGCTTTCATTTCAAAACAACATATAATAAATACAAAAGAATGATAACACAGGCCAACCAATAAATATTTTTTAAAAAATTTTTCAAAGTTCAACCTGTTTCTTATTTATTTTGGTGTGCTGAATCAAATTTTCAATCAGTTTTTTTCTACCACGTACCAATTTCTCGCAATCTTTGTAGCAAAAGCCTCTATGTTAACATAATTTTTCTCTTCCAAAATTATTATAATGCACTGTTAGAATTTATTCAAAAATGCATCCTGAATATTTCAAACGCGCGGAGATACAGACGTAATTTTCAATGCCGAGTCAACGAGTTTCTACTCTGACTATTGTCGTTCAGGTCTTGTAAGGAGTTAGCTACTGGTGATGCGGTGAGAATAGCTATTTATTTATATAGGTGGATAATGATATACTAGCACTAGTTAGAATGTATACCTGCTACTTGTGCAATGTAAGGTCGCCTGTGCTTGTTGAGTGAGATCCAGGGACGTCAAATCATGTGGAAGCATTTAGCAGGTGTATTCGAGATATCGCCTAAATATGGTATACAACCATTCTTGGTAACCTTCTCTAGAAACCATTGTTATGTCATCATATTTTATCTCTTTTTAATAACCCCTTATAGTCTTTTTCGCTGTTGTATTTAAAATTCACTAGGTGAGAATTTTTAAAAATTTTGTTGAAATACGTACACAATACAATTTAAATTAGAAATTTATTTTTATTTTTGAAATAGAATAACATCATGTATTTGCAATAAGCTTTTTTACACAAAATAAATAACAAGAACAAAAATATATTTCTTTATATAATAATCTATAGAAAAAACCGAAGATAATAAAAAATTTTTTATAAAAGACAGAAAAGAAGCGAGCTGGAATAATACTTTGCACTTTTCGATGTTTCTTTCAGGCGATTTATCTTCTTTTCGTCTTTATAATCCCATTGTCGCAAAGCAGGGAAACCCTTAATAAAAAGTTTCTTTTTATTTCTTTAAGGACGTTATGCAAAAGGAGAACGCTCAGAATAATATTTATTGAAATTGGGAAATATATGTGATGGTACTATATTATTTTTAGAAAATAACGCGCTTTTAATATACTTTATTTTTAAATATTCTAATTTATACATACATATACGTAATAGAAAGTATTTGATTTTCACTTCATGTTAAGGACTTAATCACTGAAGGTTGAAATATAACCCCTTGCCACATTAATTTTCGAATTCTGTATAGGTAAAATTACCTTCACGTTGAGGAGGTTTTTAACCATAACGATTTTCTCTTTCATAAATTTGTACTGTTTCAAAAATTAACTTAGGATGCCACTTTTAACCCTCAGTTAAAATTTGAGTCGATGATTAGTGTGCTAAAAGGAAGTTTCATGGGAAAAAGCACATCATTATGGTGTCATTTAGGTCCTATACTCTTTGTAATTTAATGGACGAGGAGACGAGAAGAGAGAAATTTACATAGCCATGATAGAAACGAATATTGTACGTTGCTTAGTAACGTATAATAGTGACATTTTTCTACTTATGAGTCAAATTTGACTTCAGTTTGTTCATGGTATTGTGCTTTATAAAGTGTTTCGTGTTTAAAAACGAGTTCTGTGAAATTTGAACATCGCAGAATTCTTCTAAATCTATTCATGAACGAATAATTGCAGTGTACGCGGATGAAGCTGCGTCATATTTTAAATTTGATCATTAATCTAGACAGTTTCAGTGGGTGTAGTCATGTCTCTTGAAATCAAGCGGGAGTTATTCTTTTTGAATACGTCAGTTACCTACGGTAATACATTAATCAAATTACGTATATCTATTGACCAACAATATCCAGGCCTGTATTACAAAGTTATCTTTTCACAAGACAGTCTAAGTCCAACCCATCCGTTGCGAATGTAATTCCTTCGAGTTACGTAACCTATCATATTGTCCAGACATGGCTCCTCCCATACTTTTTTAATGTAAACATTTCAAAAAGCAACTTGAAAGACGGCCATTTAAAAGAGAGCATTGTTGCCTATATTGAGCACCTATCATTTTGTCTGATGATGAAGTAGATGCGCTAGTGAAGTTAATGAGAATTACATTAAAAAATAAAATAAAATTTGCAAAAAAACACTAAGTCTTTTGTTTTATTGTTACGTAGAAAACATTTCTACTTCCCCTGTAATTAATCTTACTATACTGTGTGATAAAAAAATAATCACCCAGTGAAAGTAAATATTTTCAAATCAAACTTTGTTCCTGTTGTGTTGAAAACCAGGACTAAATTTTCATTTAGAAATTAATGCCCTTCATAGAGAAATTTTGTTAGTGAGCTGCCATTCTATGTGAACGAGTACATTGATTTCAAGCAACTTATAGGGTATCATGTTGCTCTTGTAAGTTTAATGGATAGTCAGGAAGTACACCAACACTTCGACCTATCATATCTCAGACATGTTCTATGGGCAATAGCTCTGATAACTGTGCAGGACAATTGAGAATATTGATGTTGGCTTTTTGCAGGCATAGTATGTAAGAGCTGTGAACATGAATACAGGCATTGTCTTGCTGGAATATGGTACTTTACAGTTCTTGAATAAATGGCAAAGTGAATGGTTCCAGATCTTCGTAAATGTACCGTTGGATATTTAAATGAGTTTCAATGAATACTAAAGGAGATCCTACTTTCTATTATAATTCCACTCCAAATCTCAATCATCTAATAAATGCATTCTCACTTTCTATGGCAAAATTCAAAGACTGCCTTTCTCATCTTCAACGACAAATAAGATCGAGGTTCTACACTTTATCCTAATCTTGACGGACACCATTTCGATCTGAGGACACGATGCTGACTAGTAACGGACAGTATCACTCTTGCACGATAGGAAATCAGTCCAAAGGAACAAATACAATCCGAGCTTAAGCATAGATATACACTCCGCGCAACATGAATAGGACCACCCGACTTGTTGCAAGCTTTCGGTGGTTTGAAAAACAATTCATTTACTAAAAATACAATGCAAGTTTGTAATGGTATGATATGGCAAATAATACGCATTATTGCGCAATAGTGCCTAACGTTATGTATTGGGTGACGTAAATACCACATACATATAAAATGCACCGCGCCGGTTGGATACGACCAGTATTTAATAGTAAGCTACCGGATGAGTGTCGAGTTACAACGTGTATCCGGATAAACAAACATCTGTAATTAAGGGTATTGTGCAACGATGGGACGACAGAAGTGCTTAAGTATGGAAGAAATTGGAAAAATTAAAGCGTTCCATCAAGAAGGGTATTCCTCAAGGGCTACTGCAAAGAAAATAAGTCGATAACACCAGGTTGTGAACAATTTTATTAGGGATCCCGAGAATTATGGAAAACGTTTTAAAGGGCGAACAACATCCGTTACAACTAAGAGAGAACGTCGAGCCATATCACGCGAAGCATCGAATTCAGCATTAACGGCAAGACAAATCGCGAATAACGTTGGAACGAATGCATCGGTAAGAACTGTACAGAAGTTACTGAAGACCTGTCCGCATTTAAAACGTTTGAAAATTAAACGACGGCCTCCTTTAAGGGAATTTCAGCGCACTGCACGTCTTCAGTTTGCTCGAGCAAAAATGGGGTGGACAAGAGAATGGCAAACTGTTATTTTCAGTGACGAGAAGAAATTTAATTTAGATGGCCCGGATGGGTTTTCTTATTATTTCCACGATTTACGTAAAGATGAAGTGATTCAGTCACGAAGGCGAGCCGATGTTGGTTCAGTCATGGTATGGGGAGCTGTTTCCTATAACGGACCTGTTTTAGTAATAGTGAAGGGCAGACAGAATTCGGAAAAGTACGTTCAGCTGCTGCAACAGGTGAAAGACAAATTTTCCAACGTTATGGCAGGTGGGCCATTTATTTTCCAACAGGATAATGCCAGTATTCACACCGCGCGCATTGTTCGACGCTGGTTTCAAGAACAAGGCATGGAGGTTCTCGATTGGCCATCACTCTCCCCCGACCTGAACATCATAGAAAATGTTTGGGAATGGTTGTCGCGTAAATTGTACTCCAATGCTACCCAATTCAGTTGCGCTGACGAACTAGAGCAGGCGCTGAAACGAAGTTGGGCGGAACTTCCCGTTGACTACTTGAGAACCTTGTATAATTCCATTCCATCCCGACTATTTGAGGTTATAAGAAATAATGGCAAAAGTACTCATTATTGAACAATAAAGTGTTTTGTTATTGCAAACGAATCTTTTATTTTGTAGATTGGTCGTATTCAAGTGGCGTTTAATTACTCTACTTATTGTCATTAGTAACGTACATTTGCACTGACTTTTACAAAAATTATATTTGGTACCTACATACATCTTTTTATCAACCCTCTTATTTTCGAAAATAACAATTCCAGCGCGCTACCATGTTTATACCAACTACAAATGTCATATATGCAGTTGGTCCTATTCATGTTGCGCGGAGTGTATGGTGAAAGTGAGAAATTACCAGTCGTTAGGTCAGAGGAATTGCAAGAGGAATCTACGTCATAATTTTAATAATAAAATACTTTATTTCTAAACCAAATATAACAAAATAATAAACGCAAAAATGTTTATATGTTAATAAAGGAGAGACAGAATAAGGTCTATTAAATTTAGAACAATATTTCTTAACTTTACTGGTATACTACTTTAAAATTTACAACAGCATAAATGAATGCAGAAATTTGTAATTTCTACTAATTATCTAATAATTCATTAATAGAAAAAAGAAAATGTTTAACAGTTGTTTTAAATTTAGTAAATCTTAATTCATTTATAATTTGTTATGGTAATTTCCTGAACTATTTTAACATTTTTTGTCTTCAGATCATTTTCGGAAGGACACTTTGTTTTGAAGGCACAGGGTAGGAAAGGTTATCAATATTTTAAAAATTATTAGTGCACTCTAAATAAAATTAGGGTAAACTGAACTGGACCCACCGAATACAAGAAACACACAGGAATGCGTTTTTATATTTTCAATAACATTCCGATTAGAAAAAAAAGTTCATTACGTTTCTGTTGTGACTTGTCATTTTCCCTCTTTGAAATTTATCAAAATTCATTGTGTCTCGTATCTTTGTTTGACAATCAAACTTTCCTTATTGAAGCTTTCTAATATGATCGCCATATAAACGCGTAGATGACTGATATGCATTTTACGTATTGTTTTGCCAATGGGAATTCGTTAAAGGTTAGGCGATTGTACAGTAAACGATTTCCTAATTATCATGTATCTAGTAAGAAAACTTTCGAAAATATTCGTCGACATTTTTATGAAATAGGCACATTTGCACGAGTACTGGGAGAGCCAAACACAGGAACAATATTAGTATTTGATCAAAATATGCTGTACATGGTAAACGAAAATGAGTACCTCTACCAGTAAAGTAGCAAATACTTTCAAAGTAATACAACCGTTTGGAAAATGCTGAAGCAGCAGTGCTTGTATTCATACCATATTAAACGCCTCAGAGACTAAATCTTACCGATTTTCCTCAACGTATTGCATTTTGTCAATAGCTTTCACATAAATAGTCTTAAATCCCTAAAATTTTAGAGACACAACATATTTGCCAAGAGAAGCAATTAGGAAGTTCCAAAATAACTGTGTGTAGACTGATGAAAAACCACATGCCATACTAGAAAATCGTTTTCGACATCGATTTTTATTGAATATTTGTGTTGTAATTAATGGTGACTGACCAGTTGGACCTGCATTTTTACAAAGAAAGCTTATAAGTGAGTTGTATCGAAATTATTTGAAAGACTCACTACTTGAGTTCCTAAAGAATTTAATAATGACTATATGAAATATATTGTTTGATACACGATGGTTCACCAGCATATTTTAATGTGGTTGTTCGTGAATTTTTAAATGCAACATATAAAAATTGGTCGAATGGATCACATTTATGGCTGTTCGATCCCCAGATATAAATCCCTAAGATTTTGTTCCTATGCAGACATTTGAAGACATTAGTGTACACTACTCCAATGGAAAATGAAGAGATTTCAGAAATTGTGATGATGGATGTAATGCAATAAGAAGCAACCCCGGTGCCTTGAAAGAGCTTGGCAATCTATGAAGAGATGATTGTAGAGTAAGAACATTTGCTTGTAGTAGTAAGTGATAAAATATTGTCTTTTCGGAAACCTTTTTCGCTCTCTATCTTCGAAGCAAAGCGCGTTTTCGAAAATTATCCGAGTGTAAAAAACTCTTAGAATATCCCAAGGACTAACCCCCTGAATTTTTGTCACATATTTAAGTAAACGCCCAGTGCAATTTTCACGGCCATAATATACAGACACTTTTGGAAGAACAGTTTTATGTGCATAAATAAATGGTAATTCAATTTTTTTTTGTATAGTATTGTAGTTTGAACTGGAATCCGTTAAAATTGAAACTTTAATTTGACAACAAAGCCAGCTATTTCTAATACATAAATTTTAAAAAAATTAGAAATTTGAAATTTTTAGAGACATCTTTACAACGAGCCCCTCAATTCATGTCAAACATGACTCTCAGAACTCTCTTCTGCAATAAGAAAATTTGTTGCGCTTGAATACATCTACTCCAGTGATCTTAATTTCGAACAAAGATTATAATACTATTTGCTTCTGGGTTTTCGGGCTGGAATCGCGTCATTGGTATAACTGCCGACGTTTCGTATCCACTCGTATGGAACATCTTCAGGGTTCAACTACTGCTACTGTCTGTGGCCAGTCCGGAAGCCCAAAAGCAGATAGTATGGACCAGGATCGCGGAAGTCTACGTACCAGATTAAAAATTATGATATATTAAATTTTTATGATGTTAAAATTACAATTTCCCTTCAACTGACATTGATTTATTCAAGCATAATCTATTTTACTCGGTATGTATTTTAAGAACAATATTAATTTTGAATACAATATACTAAATGCATATATAAGAACAAAATGGAGTTTCTGTTATTGCTTCAAGGTAACTTGAAAAAATGGAGCTTCTGTTATTGTTTTCAAGGTAACTTGAAAACGATAACAGAAGCTCCATCTTGTTCTTTTAGCTGAAAGAGTTATATACTTACAATATATATCGACACATACCTAAAAATATTACCTGCATGAAAATACAAAACTATTATCTAAGTATGTATAATAAAATTTATTTGGAAAGTTAACATAATTGATGCTAAAATATAATCAATAATTATCAACTTTACACGACACAATCTTATTTTATGAATTGAAATTGTTAAACGCTCCCAACTACTACGAATTAATCCACCATAATAAATCTATCCGAAAATTTGATGGATTAATAAGCGAAATTATATAATAAATTATACTTCATGTAACTGGTACGTTCTGAGCGATTGTAATATCACATTTCTTTATGTCTAAGCTAATGTTTTTCTCTTTTATATACAAGAACAACTTACCACCAGTTCTTGATTTCTAATGTACCGGATGTAAACTTAAACGCAGGTTCCTTAAGGGGTCAATTGATTCAAAGCAAACTTTCATTCGAGAGTCAGTCGTGTGTAGACAATAATATAGGACTTTAATTCAAGGTGATCTAGTGAAAAGAATTTAGGTCAGATGCTGCACCCCTAGTGCACGGTCAAGGCCACTCATATACGGTTTGAAGTGACTGTATATGTTCCACATTTTTCTTTATGTCCTCGTTGATTTCATTAATTCTTCCAACTTAATATGCATGTATACTTTACTCTTCATTATATTATCAACACGGATAGCATTATTAATGTAACGTGTACGTGGTTTTTAAATATAACTTATTAAAATACCTTAGCAGGTGGTCATACATGAATAAACAAAAAAGAAATGAGGCCTGACAGGATTTCTTATATCACTTTTAAAATTATGATTAAGGTGGAATTGATGTAAAGTAATTTTCTTAATTTATTACTAATAGATATTAGTTCGCTCATATGGGAAACTCTAACAGGTACGTATTTCAAGGAATCACCATATTCAATACTTGTCTTTCTTTTTTCAATGTAAGAAAATCAAGAAATATTACACTAGGACAAGTGTGATGTAGAAACTTCCTTTACTAGAAATAAAGAATGAGTTTCTAACTTTCATTGTTGTTCGTTTTTCTTGCTAAGTTTTCCATACTTTATTTTAAATAATGTTATAGAATTTTATATAAATCGCAAATTCGAGTTCTGCCAGATAGTATACAGTCATGTGTACGAAAATAGCACTCCTAAATTAATACTTTTAAATAAAATTTACAACGGACAATTCTGATGCAACTATATTGAAATTATGTAAATTCCTGAATATATACATACATTTTCTGGTAAAGTACCGAATATAAGGGGGAATTTTTGAGTTCTTTATTCATGCGCTGTTATTTGCCTGTGCATTAAAATAACAGTGCCATAGCTGGCGGCACTAAACGCAGACGTATAGTATAAAGTTCTGTCTATTGCAGCATAATTTCACAATTTTTTAATAATCCATTTTTGTTGTAATATAGGTCGAGCAAAACATTATTCGATCTACTTAATAGTGGCAAAAGCTACAAAATACGCTCTCATGTTTTGCGAAAATGATTGCAAACGCTAAGAAGTAGAGAAAACATAAAGAAAATTGTGGTGAAAAAAGGAAAACTAGCCCTAGAGAAGACAGAAACATTATAACTTGTGCAAAGTTCATAAGTTCAACTGCAATTAAAAGTGAGTTACGCCTTTGTATAAGATTGACGAAGATTGATTCAAGGAAAGTTGCATGCAAGGAGGCCTAAGAAGGTACGATTATTAAATAAAAGGCAAATGCCAAGTAGATAGTCGTTTGCTCATGAACACTTTCAATGGGTCGAATAAAAGTGACGTAATGCACTGTAGTCCGATGAATCGAAAATAGTTTTATTTAATTCCGGTGCATACCAATAGCACGCACGAAGACCACCATTGATGATAAAATTCGAGGGCTGAATCATCATGCTGTGGGTATGTTCTTCGTGGTATGCCGTAGGCCTTCTATACAAGATTGAAGCCGTAATTAATGCTGATGTCTATGCGAGCATATTAAAAACTGTGCTTCTACCATGTACAGAGGGGTAGATGCTACTAAGTTGGTTGTATATGCAAGATAACAACCCGAAATATGTTTATCGTAAAGCGAAAACATGGTTTCGAGATAACAACGTTCGTATTTCGGGTTGGCCGGCACAATCGCCAGACTTAACCTCATTGAAAATTTACGGCTGGATCTGTGGAAAATATGCCAAGCTGAATGCCAATCAATTTCAGCAGAGACATGTAGGGGCAACTGGTGAAATCGTTCCCGCATAGGTGATAAGAGGTGATAAACAATAAAGGTCAAGCAACAAAATGTAAAGTATTCCAATCCTATTAAGTAAGTAAAAATGACATTTGGTTAGTATTTTGGCATGACTGCTATTTTAAGGGCTCACATATACCTAGGTAAATTGGGAAAATCGATTTTTCCAAAAGGTGCTCATTCGAAAGTATTATCCTTCGAGTGTCTACCCTGAAAATTTCATAAAGAAATTCGCAGTAATGACGTAGTTATAGCATTTTGTAACCGACCGGGTAAGTAACGAATAATGGTCGGGGCGCAGGTAGACGCGGCCTTTGTCATCTGTTTGGCTATAGTCTATACATACGATCCGGGTGTTCTCGCTCCTGTTGGATTCTACGTATTTATCGCCCTTTATATAGCAAGCATGTTCCGAGAAGTTGATGGGCCTTAGGTTAGGTATACATACTTTAAGACGCTCAGTGCCCAGTCGTTCGCTGTTCGTTGAAAGTATAAATCACGTTATCTGGACAATTGCGCCAAAAGAAGTGCACAGCGGCCTTAAAATTGCTGCAAATATCGGTGCATGTATCTTCAATGAGGACGCGAGAAGTATATTGCGAATAATGCAAATATTGGACGTCAAGACAGGGAGAAACGCACATTGTTGGGCTGAATCTGTAGCATGCGGTTTGCCGAGCGCTCTGCGACAAGGGCGTCAAAAGAAGCAAGAACGAGGTTGACACAGCAAAAAAGGATTTAATGGAAGCATCAACGTCTAGAGAAGATCCGTCATATGGCCCAGGAATCGATGATTTCATGTAAGTTTAAAAATAAACCAGTTATTCCATTGTAAAGTGAAGTCAAAACTTTAAAAGCGTTTTACTCGAAACAGTATTTTCAAAATCGGTACCAGAAATATCTCCGCAACTACTGGACCGATCGGGATCAAATTTTGCAAAGTTATGCTTCACACAATAATCTAGTACTTATCGAGCCCTTTTTTCGATATTTGACATAGTTTTTTTTTTTGTCATAATTACTCAACAATTATAAGGCGAAAAACCGCCAGTTTTATGCAAATGACTGCCATGACCCGAAAAAATTGAATTCGCAAATTCCGGCTCGATAAGTACTAGTTCTGTCTATCTACTTTAAGAAAAAAATTTTTTTTTTTTTTCAGATAAGAAATGGCAGAGGCACGTCTGGTACCGCGAACGCTGTCGACAGAAACACACCCAGGAAAAACGACTGCAATTTTTTTACCGTTCGAAATTTTCGAACCCAATTTTCACACAATTTATAATAAATGCCATACTTCAAAATGCTTATTGTCGTTTTAAAAAAAATGCAGTTTTATACACGAAAAAAAATCTTAAACATGACCCTACTTTTAGGTGCTCAGCTATATGTGAGCCCTTAATGCACAATAATTTTGCCCAAAAATATCAGCAGTTTTATTTTCTCTTTGGTATTAAGAAACCTATTTATTTATTGTTATAGTTATGTAACATGTTGGAATAAAGAGTTCAATACACTAGAATTTCTTTTACCTTCTTCTAGGCTTCCGAGCTGGAATCGCGTCACTGGTATAACTACCGACGTTTCGTACCCGCTCGTGTGTGACATCTTCAGGGCTCAACCACTGCTACTATCTGTAGTGCTGAAACTTTTCAGTGAGACAGACAGTAGCAGTATGTCCTCCCTTACTTTTTTAAATTTTAGTGTTTGCTGTGTACCTTTTCCATACTGTTCTCACGAGCAACAAACGAAATAATTCCATCATGAGACTGCCGTTTCATTGGGTAATGTCAAAGGCGAGGGAGTTGGGTCCAATTCCCTCAGGGGAACGTTTACTATCGCACTTTTTTAGGTTCGTTGCTTTACACTTCAATTAGAATTTAATTCGGCTTTCACGGAAAAGATACGTCCCATACACACATATTAGATTTCATATTAGTTTGCTGAGGGAGAAACTGGCACAGGCTTTATTAGACCAAAGGCAAGTATGAGGAACCTAAGATAATTTCATACCAAAATTGTTGAAAGCAAGGAATTTCTCAGTCTGTGAATACTGTTTGACTCCCTCGATACATTTATTAAAAAACCTAATTTTTCCAAAACCGAAGCATATCGATATCAAATTTCGGGTCCATAATTTTTAATTAATTGGCATATACAATGTAAACTCATGTAAATAAACGTCGAAAAAGTATTTATATTTACTTAGTATCTCCGCGATATAAAAATAATTTCACATTGCTTTCATTTAAGTTCGTTTATATATTAATTTAGGTTAATAGGGTGCTAATATTTGAAATAAAATGCCAGTATTATTTATTAAAAGCGAAATTTCCGTTCACATGTTAGAAAATTGCGAATAACGGTGACTAATAAATTTTAATCAGATAGGCGACCTGATAGTTAAAGAAGTAGTGAAGCAAATCAATAGAGACCACATGAATATGCGTTAATATATATCGAGAGCATATTTATGTATACATATGTGATGTTTATCATCATAATTCTTTATACATACATTGTTACGTTCTCCTGTTTTAAATAAATTGTGCATCGATCGTGGTCAGAAGATTAATTTTATGAGGGAAGCCCTTTTATTTGTTAAGAATATATATATATATATATATATATATATATATATATATATATATATATGAGTAAGACTTTTAATTATGTATACATATACTAGTACTGTAAGGTATTAAGATATTATATTTCATTTAATTTATATCTCATTTACTTTTATGTATAAATAAACTTAGCCCATTCTCGTTTGTTTCTCACCTTTTTCTTTGCTTGTTGCCAAGACGTTGTTTCAGAGCATCCGCAAGAGCAATCTTCCAAGTTTTCTTTGGTCTTCCTTTAGAGAGTTTTCGTATAATATGCTTGTCATATAATTTTTGCTTGCTGTTTGTTTGGCATTCGAATAAGTTGTCCAAACTAACTACCTTAATTGGCTTCTTTCTATTATTCTTTCTAAGGGTTACACTTATAGTTCTGCTGGATTTTGGTATTTCGGATTTTGTCCCTTCTGATCACTCCCATTTTTCCCCAAAGATATTTCATTTCCACTACCTTAGTCGTCTTTTTGTAGCTTTTGTTAAAACCCAGCTTTCTCTCCTGTATGTCAGCTTTGACTTTCTAGATATTTCTTTTATATGTGTAAACGTGCGGCTTAATGCGTAATACAGTTTCGAGGCATTTTATATTATTCTGTTTATCTTTGCTTCATTTCCATCATCCTTCTGTATTTTGACCCACAGATATTGAAATGTGTCTACCTGTTGTATATACTATTCATCTATGCGTATTGACAAGTATCTGGTTTCTTCTTCTATTACTTTCCTATACTTTTGTCTTGCCTGTGTTTACCTTGAGATTCATCCCTTGAAGTACCGTATTCCACAAGTTCATATTTTTCTGAAGATCGTTTTCGTTTCCAACATAAAGACATCGGCAAAGGCATTTTCAGCGAACTTTATCACTTCCATATTTCTGTAGCCAATTTCTTTTTCTTGTCCTCGACTTTCTTAGTTCTATCGTACATTATCACTGCGAAGAGTATTGGGCTTTACACACTTTCCTGTCTCAATTCTTCTTTTGAACGTTCTAAAGTGCTTGTATGCACTTTTTACACAAGTTCAGCTATATGTGCAAAATGATTAGGTTAATCTATAAATCAGTATTAAGACTAAGTAAATAAATATTCATATGCAAGTGCGTACAGTCTTAATTTAAAAGTGAATCAATTCTGCTTCACCATGGATTGTGGATCCTCCTCGCATATGCAGTTTAAGAAGCGTTGCAGCATGAACGTTCGGGTAGCGGAAAGAAGCGAAATTAAAACCGGTTCTAACCTTGCGATAGTGTTGCTCGACTCACGATCCCCCAAATCGTTCTCTAAAAATGTCAATTCGATACTATTTACTTCTTATCAATTGCTCTAATTGATGGTCCGTCATGTAAGGTGGTCTACCTTACCTAATATTCGGCAACGCGTATTGTGTTGATGAGTCACGTTAAGAAAATGGCAAATTTGAATGACGTTATTACAAGTTCGCATCGATAATATATTTTATCAATGGAAATACGTATGGTAATGTTACAAAGCACTGCATTATGCAAAGACACTATTGATCTATTCTATTGAATATACTTTGTTGTTTTAGATACGTACGTATACAAGAAATGCATTAAATAAATATGAAAAAATACACATATGTGAAACTAACTAAATATGAACTATGAAAAAATACTAAGTCCTTGACGAAAATATATCACGTACATTTACATTCTATTTTAGAGGGTGATTAAAAGGTTACTGCATTCAGGCCAAAGTTTGCCCATTATGTGCCCTTTCTAATGGATGACTCTTTAGGTGTCATCCAGCTAATGAAATACTAACAGACTTATTCAAGACTGCTACCGCCTGTTTGCTATCTTTGTATATTGTTATATCTTTGGCCTTTACACCAACATTAGCTATTGTTTAGCCTGTCACATTTAGTGCAACTATCTCTTCCTGAAAGACGATTGGTTCCTTCTTTGGTGGTAAAATTTCTTTGAATTATATTTCTTTTAAGTGCAAACCAGCTCAAGTACCATCATCTGTTTATATACATTTACATTACTAGCTTCAACTCTACAAGGGTGGATTAATAGTGACCTGACGGCACAGGGCAACATTAATAACTAATCGTATTTGTTTATCAATTTGTCAAACATTAAAAGCAAATCAAATTATTTTTAACGTATTTAAAACATGGAAAAAATGGGCTACTTATCAGTTCCTATTTTTAAAGAACAAAAAAACAATGAAATGGAGCTTCTTCGCCGGGATCGATGTCTATCAATTGAAACCATAAAATGATGGAGTTTAAACGTGGCCGGAGCAATATATTTGTTGAACAACGTCGTAAACGTACAAGAGACATACTATATGTACCCCAGATGTGCAAGATGAGTGCGGTATTTGTTGACTATAGACCACAAATGCTTTTCAGTTCTAAATTTAGCGAAGTTAAGGCATAATACGAGACACTTTCGACGTCGAATAATAACTAATGAAACCTGGATACACCATTATACACCTGAAATGAAACAATGGAGCGAGGTTGGAGCAAGTGCTCCAAAGGCAAAGACCTACAATTGTCCGAAAAGGCTATAGTACTATCTTTTAAGACTACAGTGGACTTTTTCCCATCGATTGTCTTAAAAAAAGACAAAACTATAACAGACGAATACTATGCATCCGTTTCAGAAAAACTTTACGACGCAATTCAAAGTGAATGGCGCCACCTAAAAAAGAAACGAGAACTTTTTCTCCAAAGTAATGCACTTGTTCACATTTCTACTGTCTCAATGGCAAAAAATATCATTATGAACTGTTGCTGTATCCAATTGGTTTATTGTTTTGTTTGCGAGATTTGGCACTCCCGAACTTTTTTCCCTTTCCAACCTGAAAATTTGGAGCAGTGGCAATAGTTTTGCGTGGAATGCTGAGATAACTACTAACTCATTTCTAACGGTTTCATACAACTATAAAGAGAAAACGTTTAAAATATTTTTATTTGCAAGAAGTTCGTTATCTTGTCTAGACTCACTAATTAAAAATTAACCCTCGTATTTAAGTTATTTACCCTAGTTTTCTAATTTAAGCTTACAATTAAAAATTAATCTAGTTTTTTCTGTAGGTGTCATAAAAGAATAAAACTAATAATTTAACCTCAAAATATATTTGAACTAAGCTTTAATTTTATAACTGCTTCAAGCCATTGAATTATATAGTTGCAACGACTTTAGCTTTCAGTTTTAACAACAGACCCGCCTCTTTCAACTAAATTGCCCGAGTGCAAGAAAAGTAAATTGAAAGTAATTTAGACACGGGACAGCGAATATTTGTCAGACTTGTTAAAAAGGAATCATTCTATTATTAATAACACCCTATCAACTACATATGTTTCATCGAATTCACGAATCGTCAGGTTGATTTGTGTTATTAATGAACGATTCCTTCAGAGTGTTTATCATATCTTTCGATACAGAAAATAATGAATAATAATGAATGAAAGATATGATAAACACTCTGAAGGAATCGTTCATTAATAACACAAATCAACCTGACGATTCGTGAATTCGATGAAACATATGTAGTTGATAGGGTGTTATTAATAATAGAATGATTCCTTTTTAACATTCTTTAATTGGCATAAAGCCTAGATGTAAGTTTCTGTCTATTATACACTGGAAACATAGTCTCCGATCTGTAAGATAGAAGCGTTCTTGCTTTGTCGGTCAATACATTTATGTATTGGTCGAGAAAGGGAGATATGATATTATTCATTTGTCAGACTTATCTACTCTAAGCTTAGAGGATGATGGAAAACATTAATTTTATGTAAAAACTTTTTTAATAAAGTATTGAAACTGTGTAAGTAAATATTGAAATTGAAAAGAAGTAAAATTTTTCTCTTAGATATTTAATTTAAAAGTTAATAGTTTCTTTCAATAGAACTTAAAAAGAAATTTCGAATCGAAAATACGAAATAAGAAATGTATGCTGGTAGATATTTATGAAATACCTAATTAAAGTTAACAAGCATTCTTTGATAGTTGAAAAACTTTCATTTTACAAATTCGTTTCTTAGAAATCATCAAAATATGAACATACTTTTTATCCAATATTATCTTGAACTGCTTTCTATAGAATAGAATACAAAAGGTACAAGGAAAGTTCTGCAATATGAAGCAACAATGAATCGTAGGAAGTTGTTGCCTGTTGCTGCATGTTGAGACATGCTCATACGTGCATAGTAGCCGCCGCGCCATGTCGATGGGCTCAGTTATTCATTAGCAGTGAGAATGTAAATTGCTTGCGATGTCATCGTGGCCACGAAATGAGATAAGGGTAGTTTTGCATTACTACTGTGAGGAAAATGCTTGGCGAGGACAGGCGAGTGACCCACCATCAGATAGAGGGATACTTCGGACCTAAATGCACCAGCAATTCGTTCGATTCCGCATAATCATTTGCACGGGAAGAAACTTTGTTCTCTCTGGGTGCCGCATCGACTGACTGAAGAGCAGATGACATGACGTGTGACTTGGTGCCGAGAGATGCTAAAAAAGTTTAATAAGGGACAATCTCGGTATGTGAACAACATCGTGACAGGTGACGAGACTTGGATGTACTATTACGATGTGCCGATCAAATCTCAAAACAAAGTTTGCGTTTTGATGATGAGGACACACCCGATCTATAAAGAAAATGATAGCTGTATTTTTCAAATCGACTGGAATTGTAGAACGCGTGGTGACAGTGCCTGTCTAAAGTCATTGGATCTATGAAGAACCTGCGGCCAAAATCTAGAGTGGACATCTGGTTCCTTCATAACGATAATGCTCCAACTCACCGCACCAAAGCCTGCACCGAATATTTGACCACGACAGGATCGAAACTTCTCGAGCACCCTCCCTACAGTCCAGATCTTGCTCCCTGCCACTTTGCACTGTTCCCGCATGTGAAAATGAAGCTAAAAATCAGGTGATTTTATAGTGATGAGGACCTTCTGCGCGCTTGGGACACCGAGTGTGCTTTACTCCCTAGTGAAACTTGACAGAACTGGTTTAAAGATTAGTTTCGGAGGATGGGGAGGTGTATTGAGTGTAGAGGAAATTACTTTGAAAAAATTAAATGAACAAAGCTGTATTGCAAAGCTGTTCTAGTACCCTTTGTACATATACATATATTATATATATATATATATATATATATATATTCTGTATACAAGAAATGGCTTAGTACAAATTTTCTCTCCTGAAAAAGTTGCGGCAATGGTTTCACGAAAGAAAGTAATAATTGCAATTCTAACTCAACGTTAAGTTAAGCAAATCAAATGTATCGATTTTTCTAGATAATAGGAAGATAAATATTAAATAAAATAAAGTCTCAAAACATGAAATAGTAAGCAATTTTTGTATTAGTTGTATCCAACGAAATCTATTATCGCTATGATCAGTCGGTTCTTGTTGTAATTGAACATTATAGATTTCACAATATTACTTATGAATTATAACAGTGTTAAAAATTTATCAAAGCGTTTTATATGTATTTTTCTAAAATACTTTTTGATAACTTTATTTATTAACAACTGCATTTCCTGTATTTTGAAAATTTAGCTTTCATTTAGATATACTATAAACGACATATCAAAAATCCCACTTTCTAAGATCAATAGCTATTAAAATAAGTTTTCAGATATAGTGCAATTATAAAGTTTATTAAAGAACTCAAAACCATAATACGCATATCTTCCAGAAATTGAAAATATCTCAGATCGACGCAGGAAATTTATATACTCGGAAATGATGGCACTGGTTTAAATTATTAAATCATTATAACGGAAGCATGGAAGCCTTTGTGTCTCCAAAACTGAAGAGTTCATTAGCAGAATACTGTTTCGGAACAACGGAATAAGCGATTTTATAAAGTTTGGAGAGAGGGAACTTCCTCGAGTATGAGATCGTTAGGGGCGATATATTATTGTTCAAGGAAACTATGAAGGTAACCATTTCAATTTAGAATATCTTGTAAATAAAATTGAATAGCGTAGATACTCGAATATGTCATAACTTTTATAGTATCTGGACATTATGGAATAATGGCGGTTAGTATGGCTGGATGGATACAGGGTGTTTCAAAAAGAATATACTATATTTCAAATGCATATATTTATTAAACTTTAAGACATACTCCTATGAAACTACTTTACACACATATCTACGAACCTCTCAAGTTCAGATTACATATATTCAATATGTCCTCCATCAGTGACACGAACACAACATCGATACTCAAATTCCTCCCATACTCGGGCAAGCATGTCCTTCGTCACTAATGTTATGGCAGTACGAATTCGGTCCTTCAACTCTTCCAGGTTCTGTGGGAGTGGTGGTACATGAACGTTGTCTTTAAAGAAACCCCACAGGGAGAAGTCACAGGATGTCAAATCCGGTGACTGTGGATCCCAGCTGAGACATGCTAAGTCGCCAGCTCCTTGACGACCAGTCCAACGCTTCGGCAGAGTTTCATTCAGATATTCACGTACTTGGTGACTCCAGTGAGAGGATGTCCCGTTTTGCTGAAAAATGAAGTTGTCTTCGTATAGTCTCGGAAACAACCAGTTTTGTAACATAGTGAAATACTACTGACCGTTAACCGTGTTTCCATCAAAGAAGAAGGTTCATGTTCAATGGCTGCATGCTGGTTCTGTAGACCCTAAATTCGAACATTGTGTTTGTTTACCAGACTACTAAAATGGAAAGACGCTTCATCACGAGTTGGTTTTGAAGGATTAGGTTGGAAAGCAGTTTGAAATCGTGCAACATTTTCTTCAGAAACACGAGGGCGGCCAGGACTCTTTCCTTTACATACACATCCTGTATCTACAAACTGTCGATACCATCTGCGAATGTTCCACCCATTCCGAGGATCAATTCGGTAGCTCAACCTGAAACGTCTTTGCACTGTAATCACGGAATTGCACTTCGCAAACTCGAGAACACAAAATGGTTTCTGCTGCGGAGTAGCAATTTGAAACATGTGACGGTTACCAAGAAAAACAGAAGACAACTGACATCCAGCGGCTATTACATAAACTGGACTTTGTATTCGTTTCTCCAATAGCCGAGCCGAGACGCAACGATCAATAGTTTGGATAAAATAATACTTTGTAGTACATATATTCTTTTTGAAACAAACTGTATTTTAAAATATGAACATAGCAAAATCTATTAAAAGAAAAAAGACTATATCCAAGAAATTATGTATTTATTCTAGTATATTTTATTTCAAAATTTAACACACATACTTTTTAGATACTGGGAATAATAATTTAAAGTTAGTCATTATTATTAACCCTCATATTTCAAGACAACAAAATTATCAAGTTTTGGCGTTGGTGACGGTATGTATGTTGTTTAAAAAGTATGTAAGTAAAAAATTAGAGGTGGAACTGTTTAGTTTCAAGCTAACTGTTGCGTTTAATAACAGTGAAAGAGTTAATAATTAATAACAGTTGGCAAGGAGCATTAAAAGTTCAGGATTTTTGTCAAGTTGAAAAAAATTATTAGCGGAAATGAAACAACGAAACGAATTCTTAAAGCTTGGATATTTGAATTAAAATAATTACTAAGCGAGAACAATAGACAAAAACAAAATATAAGCAATTGGAAATGCTGTAATAATATAAATTTAGTAATTAATTTACTTGGAAGTCCATGACCAAATTAAACACAAAGACTCAGTTGTGCACCACAAAATTCTTTATTAATAAATCGTAACAATTGTTTCGCCAGCAGTATGGCTTCTTCAGACGAAGAGGTAAATCTAACACAAATGAAATATATTCTAGTCAACCAAACCATTTTCAAAGTGGGGATGATAGACAATTACAAGGAAATAAGTTTAATAGTGAAGAATTATCCAAATCTACTTGGTCATTTAATAAATTATTACATCCTTTATGTTTGTTTATTTCTATATTTCTATATTTTCCGAATATAGAATGGTCAACCCTGAGTTAAGAAAATGATTACAAATATTTAAATGTGCTGCATAGTTGGAATCATTTTTGTTATGATAAAAACTTCTTTTGTGTTCTGATATCCTTATTTCCGTAGATCTTCCGGGTTGACTGATATAGGTTTTAAAGCAATCACTGCAAAATAAGTTGCGTAATAAAGCTGTGGAGTAAAATATACAAGGATTAGAATTAAAGTGAATATCGAATGATACACAGTGTACTTGTGTGTGTGTATCTATCCTTGGTCAGAGTATTACATATATTTCGCAATCGTGAAATAAATACGTAGAACATGCACGAGTTACAGTAAAAACTTCACTGACGAGGCTAGTGTTTGAATTTTTATTTATAATTAGAAATTAGTTAAAATAGAAACAATACTGAATCTCAGTCGAACGTTATCAAGAATATTCCGGGAATTGATCTAGAGATACAAATACGTTCGTTCTAGGAAAGGGACAATCTTTGGTTTATTTTATTAGCCTGATAATACGTGATTAAACAAAAGAATTTCCCGTTCGAATATTCGTAACTCGCAAACGCTGATACCCTGTTTCAATTAATAATTTTCGTGTTTAAAATCGAATTTAAATTAAATGAAATGATTTACAAACTTAAAAGTTTATTACAGACGCGAGAAGTGTAACATATAATGAGAATTCATTAAAGACTTGGCGTTTGTATTTCCCAATTATAGGATTTTTTGAACCATTTACTTTACTAGTCAATTGAAAGGCAAATTAATATCTATTTACATAAAATCGTTCGTTAGCTAATTATAAAAATCGAGGATAAAAAAACCGCAAACAACGTCAGAGTAAACTAGCTGGAGGCAAGTAATCTCCATTCACTTTTACTAAAATGAGATAAAACAGAATACAGAAATAAATTTCTAAATGTGTATAAGTACACCAGGCTTATGTCAATTCTAGAGTTTTAATTAAAAATGAAAATACCTATATCCCCTGGTCGGTATAAAGTATGTGAGTGGCTACAAATTTTATAAAATTAAAATTTGTTTACTAGAGAAAAACCTCTGTGACAAAAAACAAATTATCCAGCAAAAGTATATATTTTAAACCAAATTTTATAGAAATATTTACTGGGTCAAGTATAATAATTGATACAATTTTTAATGAAAAATTCATATTCTCTATTGCCGTTCCACAAAAACGAATACATTCTGCTATTTATCCGAGCATGCTTCCAATAAATTGTTTTATGGACACTTGTGGAAGTTCATTCCAAGCAACTTGTAGGTCATAAAGTAACTATTACGCACAAATATTTCTCAGTCCCAAATGCTGTGTCAAAATACGATGAATTGACTCTCTGAAATGAGGATTTCGTCTCATTTCTGATAAATTCACGCACAAGTTCGACGTTACTTTCGGTAACCAGACTTTTTTGCACCAGGATATTCGTCGTCATTTATGATCGTACGATCGTCTTTGAATCGTTTGTACCATTCATATACACTCGCATGTGATAAACACTGTTTAAAATTATGGAAATTGCAATAAATTTATTATCTGGCATAATCCCTCTATAGACAAAAAAATTAATTTTATTCCAAAATATAATTTTTAAGAAGTACTAACGTCCATTGCAAAGAAATAAATTTCCATCTAATTTTACTGTGGTGGATGTATATTACTGTCCGCGTCCATTGTTAAGAATGTCCTTTGGTGAGAGATATTTTCTTTTATAGCAAAGAGTATACTGAAGGTAGGTGCATTAGAAACTGTCCATTGGTTAGAGATGTCCATTGTCGGGAGCTGTCCGTTAAGGGAGCACGAGGGCAGCCGTTTATATTTCGGGAAGTGGCAATACTGTTAGTGTTGCCTCCGATGTGATGATTGCATCGTGAAATTTGTTATTTTTGACACTATATTTACCTAGACAGTTTTATTATCCGGTCGCTATTTCTATTTTTGACAATAACTTGGAAATTTTATATCCGCGAAAAAATGGAATTAACTCGCGAACATTTTCGTGCAATTCTTTTTCATAACTTCCGGCGTGGATTATCTCAACAAGAATGCACCGACGAGCTGAATTCTTTATGTGGTGATACAGCAACATCGCAAATTACAGTATATTGTTGGTAAAGTGAATTCAAACTTGGACGGCGTTCTTTTGACAATGAATTTTGTGAAGGTCGTCTCACAAATGTCGTTGTGTCGGAAAACATTAATGCAGTGTCTGAATTGATAACGCAAGACCGTCATGTGACATACCGTCAGATCGAGGCATCTCTTGGTATTAGTAACACCAGCGTGTATAAGATCCTCCACGAATATTTAGCCGTTAAGAAGCTGTGTTTACGTTGGGTACCAAATAATTTGACAACCGCTTCAAAAAGGACTCGCGTCGATTGGTGCCAAGAAATGCACAAAAAATACAAAACCAAGAAAAGTTGTTCCCGCTCGAAGCACATCAAATTAAATGGTCGCCTGTTTTTTCTGAAAAACTGGTCACGTTGCAACCGTGCCTTTAGAGTTGTAGATCGGTCAATTCCGAATGGTACACAATTATTTTTTGTCAAAAGTTTTTGAAGGAATAAAGAAAACAAGTCGAAAACGACAGACGATTCTCCACCATGACGATGCGAGCTGTCACAGATCGGTTCAAACAATTGAATGTTTGACCGGGCAAAACATTGAATTGCTGAGCTATCCGCCGTAGAGCCCTGATCTAGCACCCTGTGATTTCTTTTTGTTCCCACACGTGAAGAATAAATTTCGTGGTCAACGGTTTTCTACGCTTGAAGAGACAGTTGAAGCATTCAAAACTCATATTTTGGAGATACTGCCTTCACAGTGGCAGCAATGCTTTTCGGATTAGTTTAAACGAATGCAAAAGTGCATTAATTTTCAAAGAGAATATTTTGAAAAGCAATAAAACTTTTTGATATTAAAAAAATTTTGTTGTTTGCCATTCCCGAAATATAAACGGCTACCCTCGTATATGAGATTTATTTTATAATTTTATCTCTTACTTAATTTTACTCAATAATCGCAACTTTTTATTTACAAATTTATTTAATTTAGGTAATAAAAACAATACACAAAATAAATAATACTATATACAATAATGTTCTTATAAAATTATGATCTCAATATAAAGGAAAAAGATTATGAGTCTGGTAAAATCGATTTTTTTGTTGAAAACTCTCTTTCTGATTCAATATCACCCTCGTTATTCCTGTAATGCGAGTATCCAGAGTAAGCCAACTGCTGGGCATGATCTCTATCATTAAAAGAAATGTCTCTGTTATGATCTTCATAGTAATTTTCACTGTAGTCGTTCGCGTAACCAGAATTTTCTTTATAATAGGGGTTATAACCAACTCCCGCTGGCGTGTATTGCGGTGGCTGATAATTGTTGTGGGTAAATGGACTACTCAAGTTCGGTTTGCACAGTTTAAAGAATCCGATGAGTCCCGGTATAATAATGGCGAAGAATCCAAGAAGTTTCTTAAACGATGCCAAACCCAGAATAAGTGGAAGGAAGAGTAGTAGCTTCAATTTAAAAAGTTTTAGTATGATCAGCATCGGAATGAATAACTTTTTCAATTGTTTACGATCTGAAAAGATAAAAATAATGTTGTCAGCAGTTACATTTGCAATTTAAGTTTTACAACTTAATTTCACACAAATTGACTTACTAGTGACGCTATTTTGTTAATATTGGAATAAATGAAACAGAGGTGAGCTATAGTTTAGAAAAAGTTTATCTTCAGAGATATATACGCGATCATTACTTCGTTACTTAAATGTTATTTGACCCTAAGTGTTATACAGTGTGATCCAAAAGGATAGACATAATTTTAATTGGTTACACTTCCACACTCTACACTTTATTTGAATTCTGTCAATTACATTTGAAAAAGGATGCTGGAAAATTTCGAATCTGTAGTAAGAGCAGTCCAGAGCTACACAGCAGCGTCAGTTGTAAGCAAAATGCGGCTATGCGAAACAAGATTTTTGCCATTCGTAAGTACAGTAAACATTGAACTTCCAGCAAGGAATAAACAACGGTTTGAAGACCATTTTTTTTTTTATGAAGACATGAATACGCGTAAATTAACGAAATTCGGAAAATTCCATTTTCCAATAGGATGGAACAAATCCCAATAGCTTTTAAATATTTGACATTTCCTAAATATGTCTATGAATATATCGTAGTAACAAAACAATGAGGAGCAATTTCTACATTTTACTGTACTGTCGAAATCAAAATGAAATTTTAGTGTAAAATACAACTAGTAGTTTTAAAAGACTTAACTATGCTTTATGTATTTTGAAGATTGTTTAAGATCTCAATATATTTTCTAAAATTCTAAGATTAGAGATGTAAAATCGACAAAATTTGCTATAAAGGGACGAAGACAACCGAAGAAGACGAGTTCCGCTTCACACTTCAAGCTCTTTAGTTCTCAATTAAATCATTAAATTTAATTTCGAACTTTATTACATACAAGGTTGTACATAAAAGGACGGATGGTAACAAATTCTTGTAAATTTTCTGACATTAAATTTGTACTTGCACCACACATGTGTTTCACTGATGCAGGTTTTTGAAACAAAAATTGATAATGTAACGACTTTTTGGTCAAAGAGCCTATGATAAAGGTTTTGAGATCTTTAAGGTATAGACAAATCTTCCATATGAAATGTAAATTAAAATCTTGGCCAAGCAAATCTCTGCAGATCCTTGAAACAAAAATTGACCCCCATAAGATTATCTCAACGCTAGATAGATCGCATGGGGAGATTTCTGGCCACAGAGGCCCCCCGATCTCACATTTTGCGACCTCTTCCTGTACCGATTCATGAAAGATACAGTTTGCGTACCGCCTATTTCCACAAATTTAAATTAATTAAGAAACACTATAACAACTGCGGTGAACTAAATATGCAATGAATTCAACTATTCTCTAGATGTTATACGTGCAGCCGAAGAAGGATGCGTTGAACATAATTTTATTTATGTATAATCAAATGTATTTTATACACAACACATAGTTCAGAAAGTACAGCCTATTGAATTGTGTCGTCCTTGAATCTCCATATATATACGAAGATGATTTGGCGGGAGAGTGACTTTCCAGAAGTCGATGATGAGTTTATTGTTGACTTCGGACAGGTTTTAGAAGCCCACTGACAAAATTTCGCCCAAATCTATTACATAGATAAGTTTTTACAATCGTTTAAAACAATTTGTTGTTTTCGTGTTAATATGGAGAAAAAATAATTTCCTTTGGTAATTAAAAATTGTTTTTTAAAGAAACTGAAGAAAATTTTCGTAAATATCAAGACGAATCTGCTGCCCTGGAATAATTTGTAAGTGGTTCACTGCTTTTTAAAAGTGGTCGTATGAAAATAAGAGAAAATGCTGGACGCACAAAGTCTTCATTTACTTTATAAAAAAGGCATCACATAACTGTCATCCACTGGTCATGTAATTGCTGTTGTGTAAGAGTATCTAGTAGAAAAGGAGAAGAGTTTTTTTATAGAACTTGTTTTACTTAAAATCCTCATCTTTAACACGAAACCCAACAAAGTCCAACAAAATTGTTCCTTGAATTTACAGATACAATCTTTTTAAAACTACCATCACATTGAAAATGAAAAAATGGTGGACGAGATTGGGCGCCAAGTATGAATGCTTTGATATTGGTGCCAGAGAAGTGCATGGTAAGGAAATTAAATTACTAGTTATTTTAGAAAATATTAAAAAAGAGGTCAACAGAAAGACGATTTGTATTTATTTATATTTGGACGTTAAAAAGCCAGAAAGAGAACCGATCCCTGACAGTTACAGATATTGAAAAAAGATTATATGAAAACGGAGTGGTGTCTGAAAAACGAAAAAGGAATTTTAATCACGTGGTTGTATGTATTGCCTGCTTTTCGGATTACAAACATACACTTACCCGTGAACGCAAAATTTCTTATGGAAACTATACATACTCAGCTCAGCGAAGGGATGAATTTTTGCTTACCAAGAGGTTTGACTATCTATATAGTATTAATTTCGTCAGAGTATGCGTTTAGAAATGGATTAGTGAAAAACACTCCTGCATAATTTACGGAGACGTTAGTTTGATGCACTTCGAAGTCGATGCAGAAAGAACAGATAATTCAATTACAGAACCAAATTAAGATTTACAAAAACTATTTGGTACATTATTTAATGAAAGAGAAAAAATTCCCGTATACCGAGTTTCCAAGACAGTGTCTAATAACACCAGATAAAGAGAAACTCTGGAAAAATGTACAAGATTTCGATACAGACAGCATTAGAGACTCACTACATTCAGATGAGCAAAACTGGAATTAGGTAAAAGTCTCGATTGACTTATAGAGATTTGCGTCCATAAATGTAGACCAATTGAAGGAATGCATTTGTGAGAAAGAAGATTTTTTAAAGCGAAAACAAATACACTCCGCGCAACATGAATAGGACCAACTGCATATATGACATTTGTAGTTGGTATAAACATGGTAGCGCGCTGGAATTGTTATTTTCGAAAATAAGAGGGTTGATAAAAAGATGTATGTAGGTACCAAATATAATTTTTGTAAAAGTCAGTGCAAATGTACGTTACTAATGACAATAAGTAGAGTAATTAAACACCACTTGAATACGACCAATCTACAAAATAAAAGATTCGTTTGCAATAACAAAATACTTTATTGTTCAATAATGAGTACTTTTGCCATTATTTCTTATAACCTCAAATAGTCGGGATGGAATGGAATTATACAGGGTTCTCAAGTAGTCAACGGGAAGTTCCGCCCAACTTCGTTTTCAGCGCCTGCTCTAGTTCGTCAGCGCAACTGAATTGGGTAGCATTGGAGTACAATTTACGCGACAACCATCCCCAAACATTTTCTATGATGTTCAGGTCGGGGGAGAGCGATGGCCAATCGAGAACCTCCATGCCTCGTTCTTGAAACCAGCGTCGAACAATGCGCGCGGTGTGAATACTGGCATTATCCTGTTGGAAAATAAATGGCCCACCTGCCATAACGTTGGAAAATTTGTCTTTCACCTGTTGCAGCAGCTGGACGTACTTTTCCGAATTCTGTCTGCCCTTCACTATTACTAAATCAACAGGTCCGTTATAGGAAACAGCTCCCCATACCATGACTGAACCAACATCGGCTCGCCTTCGTGACTGAATCACTTCATCTTTACGTAAATCGTGGAAATAATAAGAAAACCCATCCGGGCCATCTAAATTAAACTTCGTCTCGTCACTGAAAATAACAGTTTGCCATTCTCTTGTCCACCCCATTTTTTCTTGAGGAAACTGAAGACGTGCAGTGCGCTGAAATTCCCTTAAAGGAGGCCGTCGTTTAATTTTCAAACGTTTTAAATGCGGACAGGTCTTCAGTAACTTCTGTACAGTTCTTACCGATGCATTCGTTCCAACGTTATTCGCGATTTGTCTTGCCGTTAATGCCGAATTCGATGCTTCGCGTAATATGGCTCGACGTTCTCTCTTAGTTGTAACGGATGTTGTTCGCCCTTTAAAACGTTTTCCATAATTCTCGGGATCCCTAATAAAATTGTCCACAACCTGGTGTGATCGACTTATTTTCTTTGCAGTAGCCCTTGAGGTATACCCTTCTTGATGGAACGCTTTAATTTTTCCAATTTCTTCCATACTTAAGCACTTCTGTCGTCCCATCGTTGCACAATACCCTTAATTACAGATGTTTGTTTATCCGGATACACGTTGTAACTCGACACTCATCCGGTAGCTTACTATTAAATACTGGTCGTATCCAACCGGCGCGGTGCATTTTATATGTATGTGGTACTTACGTCACCCAATGCATAACGTTAGGCACTATTGCGCAATAATGCGTATTATTTGCCATATCATACCATTACAAACTTGCATTGTATTTTTAGTAAATGAATTGTTTTTCAAACCACCGAAAGCTTGCAACAAGTCGGGTGGTCCTATTCATGTTGCGCGGAGTGTATTCGTTGCAAAATTAGTTCCTCAGATGACAGTTGACAAACTTATTAATATAAGGAAAAAACGTGAGAAACTTGCGTAAGAAATTTGAAATAGAAAATAAAGTAAAGGTAAAAGTATTATCATGGTTATAAGTTTATAAAGCTGCTATTTGAACTACGATTTAGATATACATATAAGGAAAATCCTAGTTTGATAAGAGACGACACAAATACCATAGTAATAAACGTCATAACAAGAATAACGAAGGCTAATATTTTATTAATTCCATTGGGCCCCAAATCAACTAATCTCTAAAGGTAAAATGAGAATATGCCACATATTATCAATTCTAATATATTTTTTTAACATTAGAGATTCTGAAGTTCTACAAAAATTGTAAAAGCAATGTAATGCTTTCGAAAGAACAAAGTTGGTGGGTATACATCGAAGAAAATCGTTAAATATTTATATCGATTCTATGCTGCCAGATTTAATGGCTTAAATAGATGCCCTCAAGATCTGCTGATCCTATGGCATCGGATTCCTTTTTATTTAATTGGTTTCATTTTCCACACTAACACACATATATGTATATCAGTGAGTTCATTAATGATTGAGATGGAACCTTATGCAACCAAACATACACTATTGGTAACCTTACATTCAAAATTCCCTAGACCCTAGAAATCTATAGTTTTAAAAAAATTATCCAACACACTTAATATGAAATTAAATTCAACTTACCGCTCTAACCACCAAAAATTTACCAATACTTCTGAAAATTACTGATAATCGATAACACGTAATTACAAATCAAATAAGGCAAAATGTCAAAGAATTTAGTAGGGTTATAAGAGAGATCTGTCACGATCTAGTTACAAGGATATTTCATACCAACTGTAATCTTTGTTGTTGTATACTTGGTTGCATAATCCGTCTCAATCTTTATTGAACACATTGTATATGTACATATATATTCTAATTCTTTCTTGAATTAGTTTGTCAGGCGAATTATTTGGAATTCAACTCGTTTTGAATGGTTTGGAAATATACCTTTCAGGTAGGAGATTAAAAGGAGGTAAAGTTATTTTGGAAGTCTTAGGGCTTTGTGGTGTAAATTACGAAGGTAATATTCTTCTATTCATTTATTATTTAATTAATTGTTTACGCAAGCATTTTTAACATTTCTTTCATGTTATTAGATTATAAAGATCAATTAAAAGAAGCCATTACATCAACTTTTGTAGAAACTGCACTACAAATTTTGGGTAATGCTTTTGATGAAATGAAATTAGAATTTCTGAAATAGTAATCATCTTAAGAGAAATTTGTAAAATAGAATATGTGATTATGTATGCCGGTTGATTAGCAAAATATAAAAAAATTTTACAGATGCTTTGCAAACATACCATATTCACTCAACAATTATTTTTATGCGTAAGCAAGGAGTATTTTGCCTACATATACGAATTCTTTCAAACTAATGGCATATAAATATTTCCAGAAAATATTTTAAAAATAATACTAATTTAAACTAAAGGCATATTCCTAATTTATTACCTATTTTCCTGAAATACTAAATTTTGGCAACGAGATAGTTTACAAATCTCCAATAACTATGCATATTTAGTTGCCTATCTATTTATTTTCTATACTAACATATATTTACGTACCTTTATGAGAGCAATTAAAAGTAGAGTTATATTTCAAGACGAGAATTGTGATAGTATCATTACACATTTTCCATTTACGAACATTAAAAAAACGAAAGTAACAGCAGGAAAATAATGGAATAATTCAATGTTTAATGTACATAGAAATCGAATACTTCTACTACGATTTGGTTTCCTACTTATTATACTTTCCACAATTTTATATGCATTTGTACATATATGAGAATTTAATTTTGAATGTATTTTCTATTGACTTTCGTTAGACTTAGTGTAGCGAAATATATCTTATGTCCCAAAAGTAAAGCAAGTAGTTTGATTTTAATAATTAGTAGCGTCATCTACTGGGTCAAGGTAGATTTATGAAATGTCGAACACAAATATAGTCTAACCAGTACCAAAATAAATGCTACAGCCTTATCTAAACATGCTTTAGAGAAAAAATATAAATTCCAAAATCTCCAAATAGAAAACAATTACAAAACGTATAATTAAATATGTGATATTCATAAAAAAAGAAGACAGATAACAATTTGGAAGTAATACTAACATTCGATAAATTGGCGGAGTGTAAATTATATGAGTTAAAGAGAGATGCGGTTGAAGAGTTCCAGCGAGATGAAATTAAGCTTAAAGAAAGAGAGCAAGCTATACAAATATTAAAATTGTTATAGTTCTGTAACAAAGATGCTAGATTTCGATTCAATTTATAAAGAGAAGTGGACTGCCCGAATCCCGTTCGTGGTGGTGCGGTTTTTTAAATCGTTTCTTACCTCGGAGGTGGTTAGCACACTTAACACTTTATACACAATAAATTACACACTCCTACGATCCAGTTGATCTCATATCAAAAAGAATAAACAAAAATAAAAAACATTGAAACTCGGCGAAAGCTTCCTACACGAACTATCCATAGTGAATGAATCATTACGTGTTAAACTTTTACGAAATCCTACCCGCCTACAGCAACCACAATTCATAGTAAAGCTAGCAGTGATTTTATACGTTTTATTGGTGCTATAAATAGGACGACATAGTAACAGTAGAGAAATGGATAAACTTCTTACGAGAAAATGTAATTCAACTTCCAAAGTTTAAGAGAAAATCAAAAAGGAAGTTTTCTCCAGATGGATCCCGGGAATCTTGCAGTACTATCGCCTATGCATTGATGACTGTTACTTAATAATTCATCTTCTAATCGTTTGTTAATTCTTACTGTTTTTTTGTATACCATTGCAATCGCCAACTTAAAGCAATCATAATCACTTAGGTTGATATATAACCCCTTTCCACATTAACTTTTGTAATTCTGTATATGCATTTCGACAACCAAGCTGTCATCATCAGCAGACTAACCGCAAAGTGTCACACCTGGTAAACCACGGCGAAAAATACCGGTACGAAAAACACACTCCGTACGCGGTACACACCATTGAGAAGATTTTTGAAAATTGTTTTACTTAAACTAAGATGAATGACATTAGAAAAAAGGGAACACGGACACGACCAATAAGTACATGCATGTGATTTATTACTGTGTTTCTCTTCTTCGGACATTAAGCAGACCGTAATGGGTCGTCTGCAATGGCCCATTGTCGCTATTCACTGCATAGCTTTTATTCTTTAAGATGTGCATGCTTTTATACGTGTGTAATTCACGATAATTATACACGTTCTTTATCAAATGTAAACAATCCGTGTTAACACTGTGGTTCTTTTCTAACACGTGCCTTGCTATACCTGATTTTTCTGATCGGTTGAATTTTATGTGCGCAAGGTGTTCTTTATACCGGGTTTCGATCGATCGTTTAGTTTGGCCGATGTATTGTTTATTGCAATCTAAACATTCAATTCGGTAGATTCCCGACTTTTTATTATCTTCGATTTTGTCTTTTGCGTTTCCTAAAAGGGTTTTAATTGCATTATTGGAGCGAAAACAAACTTGAAAACCGTGCTCTTTGAAAATACTATTTAAATTTTTCGTCATACGAAGATAAGGTAAACAAACAAACTGCTTTTCCAGATTGCTCTGTGGTGATAGACATGTGGTATCACGGATTGTTTTTCTTATGTTAGCCTTTCTAATTAATCCATTGATTATTACCGAATCAGAACCATTGTATCTGGCGATATTCTTAATGAAATTCACTTCTCTTTCATATCTTACATTCGTTAGTGGGAAATTAATCAGACGATTAATAAGAAAGTTGAATGAAGCCATCTTTTGTTGCATGCTATGATTTTAATCTATTGACATTGGTTTCTTTTCGTGAATTTCGTGGATTAGACACGTATGAAAGCATGCACATCTTAAAGAATAAAAGCCATGTAGTGAATAGCGACAATGGGCCATGGCAGACAACCCTTTACGGTCTGCTTAATGTCCGAAGAAGAGAAACACAGTAATAAATCACATGCAGGTACTTATCGGTCGTGTCCGTGTTCCCTTTTTTCCAATGTCATGCATCTTAGTTTAAGTAAAACAATTTTCAAAAATCTTGTGAAACGAACATTTAGTGTACGTCTAGGTTCTCAATGGTGTGTACCGCGTACGGAGTGTGTTTTTCGTACAGGTATTTTCCGCCGTGGTTTACCAGGTGCGACACTTTGCGGTTAGTCTGCTGATGATTACAGCTTGGTTGTTGAAATGCGTGTACAGAATTACAAAAGTTAATGTGGAAAGGGGTTATATATCAACCTAAGTGATTAAGTTAATCAACCACCGGCTCCATCAAATACAACTGAAAACAATCATTTGACGCACTTCTTGAAGATGCAAGTCCTGGTATTTCTCTGTAGAATGAATATATTTTGAGATTTTTACCAAAACTTCTCAGAAATTTTTATGTTTTCCAAAGCCATTTCGTTTATTTTGAGACAGGTATATCATAATAAAAAAGAGTAAATATTCTAACGAATGGTTTACAATCCCATACACTGCTCATATCATGGGCTGTAGAGCTGTAGAAAAACTATAGGAATTTAAATTTGTTTGGAAAACATATTTTTGTAATTTTATAATATATTTATTTAGTTTCTGTGTCCTTCGTTTGGGAATATTTTCCGTATTTACAACTTTAAAGGTCGTTTATAATGGAAAATTTAAATATTTTCTTTTAATTATTACACATGTAAAACTTATGATATATAATGCATATGTATTTCCAAAAAAGATCTATAATATTATTATGAATATTTAGAATATATGTATATACAATGTCCAAAACTTTAACGTGAAGAGTTTAATGCGATATTACTTATTAGCATTAACACAGCGAATACAGTTCTCGCGAAATATTGGGTCTGGGAAAAAGTTCGTGGCGTTTTTTCAGTAAAATTCAACTGGTCCCCGCATGGCGCGTGGACGAATTCATTTAAACCGAATATGCTCCATTATTATCGACAATGTTTCGCCATTTTTTTGGTAGATCCATGATCCCATCGGTGAAAAACTTCTGTGGTTTCTGGTCGAAAAACTGAATCAAGTAGTTTTCACAGGCTTCTTTTGAAACCAACTTAATTCCATTGAGAGAGTTCTGCAGAGATCGAAACAGATGATAGTCAGAGGGTGCTATATCCGGACTGTAAGGTGGGTGCATCAAAACTTCCCAACCAAACTCTCTCAATTTTTGACGGGTCATCAAAGAAGTGTGTGGTCGGGCGTTGTCATGATGGAAGACAACACCTTTCCTATTAATCAATTCGGGCCGTTTTCTTTCAATCGCCTGGCGTAATCTCTCTAGTTGTGCACAGTAGAGTTGAGAATCAATCGTCTGACCAGTTGGAAGTAGCTCGTAGTGGACGATTCCCCTCCAGTCCCACCATACACACAGCATCACTTTTTTTGGCGTCAATGTTGGCTTAGCGAACGCTTGTGACGGCTCACCATCCTTTATCCACGATCTTTTACGCTTCCGATTATCGTACGTAATCCATTTTTCATCTCCGGTTATTAAACGTTTCAGAAACGGCTCGACTTCATTCGGTTTCAGCAGCGCATCGCAGATGTTAATTCGGTCAATCATGTTTTTCACGCTCAACTCATGAAGAACCCATACGTCAAGCTTTTTTTTGTAACCAGCTTTGTGTAAATGGTTCAAAACAGTTTTGTGGTCAATGCCTAGCTCCATGCCAATATCGACACTGCTGATATGCTTATCTTGTTGGACTTTTTCAAGAATTTCATCAGATTTTTCAGTGATTGGACGACCGGAGCGTGACTCATCTTTCACATTGAAATTTCCAGAACGAAAGCGAGCGAACCATTTCCGCGCAACAGATTTCGATAAAGTACCTTCACCGTACACAGCACAAATTTTATCACAAGCCTGCGCAGCGTTCTTCCCCTTATCATAATAATATTGCAGAATATAGCGAAATTTCTCATTATTCTTCTCCATTTTCAAGTGCGAATAACTTTCCAACCACTGCACCGATTACAATGTTTCTACGCTCAAACTAACGTTCGGAAGGTCATCTAAAAAACGAGCCGTCGGTGGTGTCGCTGTGACTTGTTGTTCTTTAGTTATTGGCAACCAATGCCATCTATCGGGAAAAACGCCACGAACTTTTTCCCAGACCCAATATTTATAACTTCGGCAATTTGTTTACCTCCTAAAAGACCATATTTTTCGGCTTTTCCCTTGTCGTATATTCGTGTTTTTATTAACATTTTCGCAAAATTAATTACAAAAGATTTCTTCACGAATACTTACTGAAGAGCGAGTCTTTTTTGTCTTCGATAATATCGATTTCATCGGAAATTTCGTCAACGAATCTTGGCGAATATCGACCTCTTTCGGTAACTTCATTTGAAAAATCCACTTCGATCGCTGAAGATTTCAGGAATTTCTCCGCCTAAAAAATATATTAATTATAATAAGAAGCGAATTGAAATGAAATGAAAAACAAAGCATACCGAAATGAGTTTTAAAAATCAAAAATGTAAACCATACAATGTGAATGAAAATGAGGAAAATGCTCTAACTACTGCAGATTCATCTTCTTTAAATTAAGAGCTTGGGGCATCAATAGTCGTCACCATATCTAATGGAACATTTGTTTTTTAAGTTTTTTTGGTGCAATAGTAATAATAGTTCCTAGTGAAAGATTTATAAGGTTATGGCATTAAAATTCTGTTACGACTTGAGTCACGGGATACTCCAGTGACGTAACTTCAGTAGAATTATGTATCAATCACCTGTTACAATCCTTGAAGATTCGTTGTTGTTAGATTTATATAATTCGTGGGCCCACCACGCTTTGTAGACCTGTTTTAACTTAAACCCGATGGTATGCTAAGTTAAAAAGGCTACTAGTGCTACATATTTATTCCTATTGTATACCAGAGGTATCTAGAAGTACTTATTTTGTTAGCTCAATTCATGCTAGAGCAACGAATGCACTATTTATGTTGCTAATGTGCTCAAGGTTTCAAACGTGATTCGTCAGATTTATAACCTCGCAGCTACTCAATAGACAAACACAGCCTCTATCAATGCAATATTTGTCAGAATTAAAGTATTCAAATTAAAAGTAACAAAGTCTATCGAAAGCAGAAACGGTCTGTTGTCGAGAATCTCTCATTGATTTACAGAAAATTTTCAACGATGTTGTCCAATTCTTCGCCGCCTAAACGATCAGGTTCAATAAATAGCATCTTATTAATATTTGAATTATTTTCAGACGTTCACCAAATTGCATATGCCAAGTTTAAAGGTGTTCTGTCTATATTCGCACCAAGACAACAGGGCTGTACATGTGGCTGGATGAACACGAACTTCGTTATTTCGGACAATTGCATGTTTGGACGATAGAGGGGGGTACTGTTTTTTCAATAAAGATTAATTTGATATAGAAACGCGTAGACTATTGATATTGAAGTCACTAGTATAGCAGTATATTCTTAAAAACCAACTGCCAACTAGTATAGTATAGTATAATATTTGTTAGCATTTCCATCAAAGGAATTTTCTTAAGAGGCTAGGATTGGTCTAATAAGAAGAACAGAACCAGGAGAAAAAGTTGTAAATTAATCGGCAGGTTCTTAGATAAAAATCTAACACATTTCCAGCTTACTCAGTGCCCCATTTATAGTTGCATGTTACTTTTTTGTGAAAGTTTCCTACAATCGCCACCTTTAGGTGCATAAATGCCTTGTTTCTTAGGAGAGATATACCTAAGAAAACGCTTTTGTACTACTTTGTCACGGCAATCTATTGATGCAGGTAGAAGAACTATTAAAAATTTGCTTCACGTAGGAGTTCCTTGAAATACTGACATAACTTTATAACAAAATCTATTGTTTCTAACTCCAGTTTTCCGCTGTAATTATAATTGTTCCAGGGAGTAATACATTCAGGATTTCATTGAATGGAGTTATTTTGAGTAAGTAATGCACATTATTGAATATTTTTCTTGTGTATTTGAAAACAAAGTCATTATCATGAATGCACGGTGTAAGGAAGGAATACTCTCAAGGTTACGTGAAAAGCAGTAGATCTTCAAACAAATATTTGAATGTAGAAAAAAACCGTAATTGTATTCAATTTTTATTACTGAATATTGGTGAACTCAACTTGGGTTTCTGGGGAACACTAGAGAGTAAAAGATTTCGAGTAAAAAGCATTGAAGAACATGTGATAGGAATCAATATAAATTCCAAAGGATTTTGAGAAAAACCTGACCAATTATTTTCTTGACATTTTGTTGTTATGTCTATGGCAAAATATTTTTGAAGACTTGTTTGGATCTTTCACAGATCTTAGTCTGTATTAAATCCACAATACAAATGCGTCTCTTAACTTTAAGCGACAATAATATTCAAAATTTATATAGTGTACGTAATATATTCTCAATACCAAGATAATTTTGCTTAATCGTATTTCCATAGCGCGGTAATATAAAACCACATCATATAAATAGGTGGGCTGTACTCACTTTACGCATCGCAAACTTCACTAGTTGATCCCACTCAGGTTCATCAGAACGGGGAGTTTGAGAATATTCATACGGTTCATGAACGAGCTGTCTGAGTTGTGCTTCCGGCATTCGAACAATCCTTGCATTATCATTGATGTGGTAACGTGGCTAAAATTACAGGATTATATTAAAAATATTATTATTGAAAGTTGGTTGAATATATTAAATTAAATATATGGCAAAAGTTTGTGAAATTGCTGTTCTCGTTTCGTCGGAACTTTTTTAATAAAAACCGATTACGTGAATATTCATATGTATTAATAAAGCAGTGTATTTCATTATTGAATAAACGTTACTTTGATTATGCAAATTTGGATTATTTTTTTATTAATTTTATTTTGAATATTCGTTCCATTCGTTTCAAGTATTTAATATAGAAATTTAAATCTATTGGATGACCGTTGGTTATTAAATTTAATAAAATAAATTTCATAACATTCTACCAAATATTAAAAATAAATACTTAAAAACAAGCAATTAACATTTACAAACATATTAGTTTTAAAAATCTATTTGTGGAAAACTACAAAATATACATACCTCTATTCGACACTTACAGCAGTAATTAGATATTTCTTACCTATCTACGCTATATTATTATCGTTTGCAAGAGACCCGTAAAATACTTCTTGTAGATATACTTCGAAAACAAGAATTTTATAAACGATTTATTAATAATTTCAATGTTAATGATGAGGCCATGAAAAAAATTATGTTTGGCGACAAATCTTGGTTCCACTTTCTGGCTTTGTAAACACTAAAAAGTGTCAATGTGAAGCATAGATAATCCTTAACTTTATGCAGAAGTTAACTCTTGTTAACTCCTAGTAAAAGACAAATTATTGGATCCACATTATTTGAAAAAAATATTAAATTCTAAATGATATCGATTGTAAATTTTAGTACTATTTGTAAATATGTGGTACGATGATGAACAATTGGAATATCATTTTCAGAAAGATGGAACTTGAGCACTTACTACAAGCCTGTTATTTATAGTTCCATGGTTGGTTGGGTTAAAAAATTTTAAGAGACCGGTTCCGTGGAAGATCAAAAAAGTGAAAAATACAGTCGTAGTGGTCGTTCACAAGAAAATATTGGTTTGGTTCGTGAAAGTATTGCTGAAGATCCTGAAATGTCCATTAGACGACGTTCACAACAACTTGGACTTAGTGGATCAACAACATGGCGTATTTTACACAAGATTTAGCTCTGAAGGCATATAAGGTTCAAACAACACAGAAACTGAAGCCATTAAATCATTTAAGACGTCGTTCATTTGTCAATTTCATCAATGAATAACCAGCTGATTTTTTTCAAAAAATAATGTTTTCCGATGAGACACATTTTGAACTTGGTGGCTATGTTAATAAACAAAATTGCGGTATCTGGGGTGAGGAAAATCCACGAATTATTCATAAGAAACCTATGCATCCTAAACGAGTTACTGTTTGGTGTGTATTATGGTTATGTGGTGTAATTGGACCTTACTTCTTTGAAAATACTGCTGGTGAAGCTGTAACTGTCAATGGCGATCGATATCGTCGGATGATAACCGAATTTTTGTGGCCTGAATTAATGAGTATTGATCTAGAGGATATGTGGTTTCAACAGGATGGCACTACATCTCACTTTGTACACAGATCAATTGATTTATTGAACGAAAAATTTCCTAGACGTGTAATCTCAAGATTGAAATTGGCCACCAAAATCATGTGATTTGACGCCGTTAGACTATTTTCTCTGGCTTTATGTGAAAAGTCAGGTTTATAAAAATAATCTACAATCAATTCCTGAAAGAAACATGAAATTATTCGTGTCATTGGGGAAATAGAGCCTCAATTATGTCAAAATGTTATTGAAAATTTTAACAAAAGAGTGGACGTCTGTGGAGCTGCAAAAGGAGGCCATTTGGCAGATATTATTTTTTGCATATAAATGTCATAACTGATACCTCAATTACCAATCAAAAATTTTTGAAAGTGAATGCAAATTATGTGTTTTATTTATTCTTTAAAAAAACCGAGAAATTTGAAACACCCTTTACATTAAAAGGGTTGGTCTTACTTTGCAGGAATATTAATGTAGATAGGTAATTTTCTAGACATCCTGATAGACTCAGATGGGCAAATATTTAACCAATCCTTGAGCAAAATATCAAAACACGTTGTAAATAAATGTCATCGTTCTTAAATTTTGTCCAAATTAAAAAATTGAATAATTGGCAGCTGAGTTTAGTTAAACTTTTATGTATGAATTTATTGTTTGGACGACGTTCAGTGTACGTCATTTGATTAAGGTTATATTGATAAAAAATATTTACAAAGACAGAATATCACAAGAGGAAATAATTTGAAATGGATGTAGCTTATAAAATTGATTCTCTTATCATTTTCACTGAAAAAAGCTTTTTATCTTTTTTTCGTACATTATACTGTCAGTAAACAGTATGTATATTTGAAACACATAATATTTTAAATCAAATCACACATGAAAGGCCAAAGAAAATTAATGAAAGGTACTGAAAATGTGGGCATAGGTCAGAACCATATATTCACCTTATCAAAAAACTCGACGAAAGACGAAAGGGCGTGGGATTTGAAGCATTCAGCTAGGTCACCATTTAAACATCCGGCGTTTGTTTTCCTCACATACGGGTCAGTTTCTGGTCCAGTGCCTAATCCTATCCATTCCAGTAATCCCCGTCCTACATTTTAAAAAAAACATTAATTTTATCTTGCAAAAAGGGAAAAAACATATAACGAGTGCAATATTATATGAAAAAAAAAAGATTTTGTACGATTTTCGTATTAAAGAATTTTAATTAATAGCTGCGATAATTAATTTAAAAGTAAGCATTTTTATAAATAAAATTGAATTTTGGAAATTCAGCTACATACATATAAGTAACCATTTAAGGACTTCGCCAGTTTTAAACTACCTTATCATAACCAGATACAAGGGTGGAATAAAAAGTCTAGTAAAAATCAAAAAAGAAATAATTTTGTAGACAAAAAACATATCTAGGAAATAGTGGCTGGGGGTCAAGTATAGAGAATATGATGAATGTGTACACAATAAAAAGTCTAATTCATGAATTTTGACCTTGACGACAGTACAAGCGTACAAGTTTGTATCATCGTGACGGAAGGGACTCTTCCTTGCTAAATGTGGTCTTTTTTTCAAAAGTCGTTGAAATGGTCTAATTACTTTGACTAATACATATTAATTGCGAATTTTTTTCGTCACCTCAAGGTAGTCGATGTGTATCATACCGCGTTATATCTCGTTAGTTGAATTGCAAAAAAGGCATCTAGCTATGATCGCAAGACTTGTCTATAACTAAATATAAATAAGAATACATCTAGAATAATGGGTATGAAAACAACCAAATCCCGTTGAAAATTCAAATATTCAAGCTTGATCTAAGAATTTAATTATAAATAACATTTTATTGAAGTAAGTAAAGATAACTTCTTGTTCCCTTATTCGCAAAAAATACTAAACAATCGTATCTTTATTATGTCGTTTATATTCTCCATAATATACTGTTTCTGTATATTATAAAGTAGCTATTATATGTCTATATAATTTCGTGGATTGTTAAACATAATGCCTGTCGTAATATACTGCGGGCACATACATATATATATATATATGTATGTATATTACACAGTATAACAGTTACCCATCATAACCATAAAGAGAACTCTATTTGCATTGCTGAATTTTACATTACGTTAGAATGGTTCGTCAAAGAATTCAAATAACGTGAGGGAGAGACATAATTTTTTGTGTTAGTCGAACAACGTATTTGACTAATGCCCAATTAAATGTCACTATGTTATAGATCGAAATTTAAATGTACACTACTTTCTAGAACTAGGTGTGTAAGTTTAAACTAATCTATTGTATAATTTATTTTCAATTTGATCCTTGATTGAGCTACTCTCCAAAGGAAACCTATACGAACTAAAGTTGAATAATGATTTTGTATATCTTTTTCTAATATGATATATATATATATATATATATATATATATATATATATATATATATATATATATATATATATATATATATATATATATATATATATACATATATATATATATAGTCTGTTCCAGAGAAAACCGAACTTTTTTAAAACAAACACCAAAGCTTACAATTTCGGTAAAATTCATTTATTTTATTCAAAGTATTCGCCATCAGCTTCAATATAATGCTTTGCACGATCAATGTCGAATAAATTTTCAAGTTCATCTTTAGAAATATCCTTCAAGATCGCTGTCGACATTTTTCTAATAGCTTTGACGTCGCCATAACGCTGTCCTGTTGTCGGCAAATGTAGTTTGGATAATAGATAGAAATTACAGGTGGCCAAATCCGGTGAATACAGTGAATGGTTGGTGATTAAAATTCCATTTGTAGTTGGAAAATCAGTGATAAGCGTCGAGCGATGAGATGGCGCATAATCATGTAACAAACGCCAGCTACCATTTTCACGATATTGAGGGTGTACACGACGAATGCCCGCCAAAAGATTCTTCATAACACCAAGATAATATACAGCATTGACTGTTTGACTAGTTGGCACAAACACTTTGTGCACTATGCCTTTCATCATGATAACAAGTCAACATTGTCTTCAAGTATGACTTTTCCAAATGCCTTTTTTTCGGTCTTTCTTCGCTTGAACGCTTCCAATCAAAGTTTTGACGTTTGCTCTCTTGATCATACTGAAAACACCAAGTCGCATCGCCAGTTACAATAGAATATCTGAAGTTTTCGTCCTTTTTTGAGTCTTTAATCAAGTTTGCACATTGTTGAATTCAGTTTGCTTGTGTGGTACAAACCTTGCATAAATCTTTCTCAGTCCCAAATGCTGTTCCAAAAAGCAGTGAATTGAATCTTTAGAAATATTTAATTCCATTACCACGTATCACAATGAGAATTTCGGCTCATTTCTGATAAATTCACGCACAAGTTCGATGGCGCCAATAAGAATTACTATTTTAAAAGTTTTCTTTTCTCTGCGACAGACTGTGTGGATTTGTATATTTAAAATAAGCGTGTTATCAATAGTCAGCAACCACAAAAATATTTCAGGCAACAGATATTGTGTAGACATTGATGAAAGATCCACTTTGTCGACGCATATTTTTTTAATAGATGGCGTTACTAAGAATTACTATTTTAAAAAAGTTCGGTTTATATGTATATATGTATATATATATATATATATATATATATATATATATATATATATATATATAAAAGACATAATATGAACCAGTAATTAATTTATTATGGTTAATTGGTATTAGCTTTTGAACACGCTTTTCAGTAGATAGCATAATAGGCTTCAAATTTATTTATGTGTTACGTGTATAACATTTGGCTGAAGGCAAGATCCTTTTAAGGCAAAAACGGTATTATTTCAATTATTTCCACACGAAGACACTTTTTAATTAATCCTTAGCTGACTCAATTTCAAATGCAAAGTTGATACTTAACAAAGGTGTTCTGCTCTTTGTAAATACTATTATATAGGTTTACGTATTGTACCTTCACAAAATACCATATTACATATGTATAACACCTTCATCGTTTTTTGAAGTTTACCCGTGAAAACATCGTTTATAAATTAGTGAGAGAAGTAAGAATCACAGATGTATGTTACGCAAATGATACAATACCATTTGTTAAAGACGCAGCAACTTTAAACAAGAACTTTGGCATGTCATGTCAGAGCACTCAAATAATATATACAGAAGGACCAACAATGTTATATATATATATATATATAAATTCACTTTGTCTAGTTTTCTTGTTTTGTTAATACATATACCTAATTACATGTATAGCAGTAGTATATATACACAAGTGCTTGACATGCTAAATTATTATTATATTGAGACGTCCTCTTTTCACTAAATATAAACCAAACTTACAGATATTCTAATAACGTTTAGGAAACAAAAGCAATGATATTAGAGAGGAAGAAAAGCATCATCGAACAAAACTAGGACACAATGGATTTCAACAAGCCGACACAATAAAATACGTAAAAACATAAAATGCAAGAAGAACTTACAATGACTGCATTTCTTATGAAAACGTTGTTCCTTGAGACAGTTTATCTTCATACAAAATAAAGATATGACAAAACAACTTCAAATCTTCAAAAAGGTTGTCGTTCTTACTTTAACATACGAATCAGAACCAAGAAAAACTTCAGTAAAGCACTGAAGCAAAATACGAGAAGCAGAGATGAGGTTCTTATGAAAACTAGAGGTAAAAGCGATGATGACTCACATTGTAAACGAAATTTTATGTCAAAATCTACGAATAAAATCTACGGAATAACGAAGTTTAGTTGAGGTGGTTTAGACATGTAAAGAGACTTTAGACATGTAAAGAGAATAAAAGAAGAAAAACAACGTAAAAAGAAACGCCAAAGAATACCCAGAAAAACATAGCGTGAAGAAGTCAGGAAAGTTATCGAAAAGAATGGGTAGAATTCATAAGAAGACCTACATCGTACAGGTTAGGAGGATTTTAGCACAGAAACTCTCCTCGTCACCTTGCACCCTTAAAGGAAGTGCATAAACTCAAGGGCAAGTACAAGGTATATCCAGAAACTAAAGGTTATTTCCCATTGTATATCCGAGGGAAATCAGTCACTTAAGGTTGATATATAACCCCTTTCCACATTAATTTTCGTATTCCGTATACGTATTTCAACAAGTAAGTTATCATCAGCAGATAATTAAACAGTGTCGCACCTGGAAAAGTACCGTCGAAAGCCAAAACCACAGGCTCCCTCGAAATTACCTTAAAGTAGTTGGCTTTCTTAGGAACTGCAGCACCACCTCAACAATGTTAAAACAGTCAGAATAATAACATTTTAAGATGAACATTTCGAATTCCATTCATTGAAGTTCGTTCCGTCATTCATTCCTTAGCCTTAAAAAGCCCTCAAAACTGTTGAAATTCATCAAGAAGTTGCTTCCAATGTAGACAAGATGAGATGGATGCAAATAAAGTGAGGAAATCGGTTTGCAAATCTAAGGAAAGAAGAGTAACAATTTGGTCGAAGAAATTAAGTAACCTGTTCGTGAAGACGGACCAATCCCATGAAATTTTTCCTTAAATTTCTCTTCTTCATGAAGCAGTCACTAACAAAATAATTGGATTATCGAAAGCTTTGCGTGCAATGAGTTCCAGAACGGTTAACTCAAAATCACAAAACTATGAGAAAAATCGCCGCTCAAGAATTTTTCCAACGTTTCAAGACGAAAATGAAGTTTTTCTCAAGTCAATTATGATTGAGGATAAAACATGAGTTGCTCATTATATGCCTGAATCAAAACGTCCGATCCTTGAAACGGCGTCATATATGCTTTTCCGGCAGTAAGAAAGTTCAAAACAGTTCAGTAAGTCCGAAAAATCATGGCTTCCATCTTTTGGGATGAAAAGAAGATTATCCTGATTGATTTTTTGAAACAATCGCTGCCAATCACTATTTGTAACAAAACTGAATCGGGCGACTTAAAATAAACGAAGACTTCCAGAAATTATCTTCTTCACGACAACGCCCATCTTCAACTCTCGACTCACAACTAAACCTCTGTAATCATTTGAATGAAATATCTTACTCTATCCATCGCACGACCAACTTGGCACCGTCTGATTAATACCTTATTTACTTCTTAAAAGAAGAAGCTATGAAGAAGTAGATAAAAGAACTGTCGTAAAACTCTTTTGAGTCGGATATAAGGCAACTGGTAGATTGGAAGAGGGAGCAACTACGTGGGAAAATAGTTTATTATGCATATAACATACTCTCTAAGGTTTCACTAACAATGGAAACCCGATTTTTTAAAATTAAACAACCCTTACTTTCTGGACATGCCTCGAAATTAAGTAAGAATGAATACATACAGTCGTTGCGAGCCTTTTTATTTACATTTTTAGGGCTTACATTTTCACTGTAGGATTGTGCGGTTGAAGTCTTGTGTTGTGTTTCTAAATCACCTTCGGATATCTTAAAAGGCAATAATAAATATTAGGTCGTTCGTAAGTCTTTGTGTATTTTCTCATATTTTGACAAAGAGTACGACTCATATTTGGATAAAATATTAACTATACTGTCTATATTTGTAACTAATAGAGCACTTGTTCCTAATTATTATGCAGTGTTGAATGTGAACCATTTTTAGATAAAATAAGAAAAAATAAAATAGATTGTCTACAATAGTGGGGTTGGGAAAAGATATTGACTATTTAAGGACCAATTTTGACTATTGTCAAAGCTGATTTGCATACAAAGATGGCATATTTTATCAATAGAAAAGGAGTAATTCTTTTACCAAGATTTGAAAACTAAAAGAAATGCTAGAAGACAATTGTATATTGCAGTAACGGATATGTATTTGTTTAGAAGTATACACATATTGGAAAAAATTTTAAATATTTCATGAACCTGTTGCGTGTGTTAGAGGCTATTTTCATCCAAAAGCTAAAGAGTCTTACAAAAATAGAATATTTATTCATTGATAAATAAAGAAAGGTTGTTATTGTAGATGGAAGTTGTATCATTGAAACAAAAAAGCCTTTCTAATAAAATATTTGCCTTTCTCTTAATATTTTATTTAATGCGAAAGTCTACGAACAACCTAAGATAACAAAAGAAAGCAAGTGAACAACGGGGGAAAATTATTCATGAAATCAAATTCCCAAGACCCTCCAAAATAATTTCGTTGTCGGAACGTTATATATTCAATGGAACTAAAACTAAGTTTATCCGAAGCTACTTTTAATGAATTCGAAAAGCGCTTTTGAATTTTTTTAACATTATCATGTGTAATAAATGTTATATGCATTATTAAAAGAAACAACATCTACATCTCTTTTGAAATTAAACCGATCTAACGAAAGTGAAACTCTCACGAAATGTTTAAATGACAAATTATTATTCTATTCTAAGATCTTACAAGCTAAAATGCCAAGATGTCTTATGAAGGTCAACGATCTTAAAGATTAATAAATGTTGTAATGATATGCGTAATCTTTTGAATAAAATATTTTTATTTTTTTTATTCATTTTATTTTTAATTTAATTTAAGTAAAGGTGCTCTTTAATTGGTATTTCCAAATGTAAATGCAGTATACTAATTCTGAGAAGGAAGGCCTTAAGTAACACATTGTGGTATTTATATAATTTACTTACGTGTACTTTCGCTAAACGTATCAGAAAGGTTCTAATTATAAAAAGGATATAAACGCATTGTATGGTCGGAATACATTTATGTTTGTGTCCTTCATATTATAGGTTTTCCCATTTTTATATTGTATGTTTAATTTTAAGAGAGTGTAATAATTGTTTATTTTATATAGTCATTTAAGAACTGTTTATAGTTCTTTTAGATACTCTTATTGTATCTATTATGTATAATATCTCAGAAGTATATTTGGATTTTCCATAATGCTTTTCCAGAAAGGTTACAATTGTACAAAAGATATAAATGCATCGCATTATCTAAATGCATTTATATTCGTATTCCTTATATCACAAATCTTCCAACTTTTGTACTTTAGATTTCGAAGAAAATATTTAATTTACATAATCCTGTACTTATATTTTAGTACAAACTTTTGCTTCGTTATAAAATCTACTATGTATATTGTCTCAGTTTATAATATACACTTATAAAAAGTGGACTAGGTGTACGGAAAAGGATAATTCCTTTGTCTATAAAGTGGGTAATAAAAAACTGGTAAATAAAGAATTTGTATTTATGTAAATAGTCGGGAAACTTTAATCAAAATAGGTAGATAAGTTTAAGGACTCAGAGATATATGAGCTTAAGAGCTCAAAAAGAGAAGAAGTAGAGTTAGATCTAGATAGCAGGCCATTCTGTCCGGAGTGTGTGTGTCGTCTGGAGAAGAATTAATGCGAGTTTTATATATATATATATATATATATATATATATATATATATATACTGTATCTATATATATATATATATATATATATATATATATATATATATATATATATATATATCTGAAGGAAGATTTAACGACCGTACTGATGATAATAAACAAGGAACTAGTAGGTAATTCGGTCTTTGAACTGAAAGACTTGATACTTTTTTTTAGACTCTCTATATTTCGCCACTGCTTGGTGGCTTCTTCAGGAGAAGAATTATTATTGTTTAGAGTCGCGATAAATTGGTTTAATAGGTGTTAAGGTTATATGAGACAAAATATAATGTTCTTCGATCGTGACGGTATATGTTGTGTATTGTCATGTCTAGTTAGTGTGTGGCTTTGATAATATTCTTGGTTCTCCTGAAGAAGCCACCAAGCAGTGGCGAAATATAGAGACTCTAAACAAAAAAAGTATCAAGTCTTTCAGTTCACAGACCGAATTAACTACTAGTTCCTTGTTTATTATATACATACATATATATATATATATATATATATATATATATATATATATATATGTATATATTAGTCCCTAGTGAGTGCACGAATTAACGCGGTTGGGTGAAAAACGGTCCGAAGCAGAGACCACCCTTATTCAAACAACGTATATAGGTATAAATAAACAATAATAAAGAAAACAATAAAATTAACATTAAAATTTTACAATTACAAATACAACTTTTTACCTTAAAATTGTATTTGTAATTGTAAAATTCTAATGTTAATTTTGTTGTGTTTTCTTTACTGATATTTCTGAGAAAGATCCTCCTAAAGCAATTTTGATTATCATTAAACGCGTAAATATTTTATGAAATTTTTCCATTATTTTAATTAAAGGGTGTTTATCTATCTGCAGCCTCTCAGTAATTTGAATTGTTATTTATAAAGAGAGTAGTATCTACACATTTATTTGTTAAGTTCCATTTTTATTTCAGTGTGTAAGCCGGTGAATTCCGTTGAAATATGATAAATCGTTACATCGCCTCAGGCCCTTATATTTTTTATATGTTTTTCAACATTAATTATTATTTAAGACGTCCAACAAAATATAGCGATGCTTAAATACTGAATAAAAGTTCCATAATTATTAAAGGTAAACTAAATAAAACGGATTCGAAACAATATTTTACTTAGATATTTAGTATCAACACATTTATGAAAAGCACTGGATATATAATAACAGTTCTGTCTTTGAACTCGATCATTTATTTTCATTTTCTTCAATAAAATTCTATCCACAAAGAATTTCATCGAGACTTGGATCTGATATTTTTAAAAGTTACGAGAAATCAATTCGAAAAGGCTATTATATTTATACTTTTCATGGTATTCTAAAATTGAATGAAACATGAAATATATCTTTCAAAAATATTGCACTAAAATAAATCTAATTTGAAAGAAAAAGGCAAAACCTGGCAAATATCAACTAGTATAGTTTGAAAAGTTCAAAATTCAAATAGCAGCGAAGTAATAAGCAATCGAAAAGCATTGACAAATTAATTCTATACAAATATTATTTAAATTTGATTCATATATTAAAATTGTAACACATTATGTTTAAATACAGCTTCCCATGGAGCAATGTATTTACGAATAGATCATAGATATTACCAGAATTCATCTGCCTAATATATAAGAGCAAAATTTTTACATTAAATGTTCTACAAAGAAAACAGAGTTGCAAAATATCTTTAAATGAATTATGATTTTAGACAAGATTCAGATTGAATAATAATATTAATATATGAAATCAAAACAAAAGCGTAATAAGGAAATCTTACCTTGCGCTTTTTCTTGAGGAGATACAATATTACTTTGTCCGCTTGACTGAAGCGCCACCAACGATACGGTGGTCACTAGGCACAACCATCTAGCTACATATAGCATTATCGAAAAATTATTTTTTAATACAACCGATAGAAAACCGAATAATGGTTAAGTGAGCCTCTGAGTGGATTCTCTTTGGTCGGTTAGGTAGGTCACTTAACTGTAAAGTTATTACGTTGCCGCGATGATATATACGTGCTTCAGTTCCAATTAAAAACGCTTTGTTTTTATATACTTCTCCGTAGATATAGCAAGTTTGCAGTTTGTCTGCCTTTAGTTGAATGTGTTTTCGGGGTCTAGGAGATCTGTTTTATATTTGAGAGTTGTCGCTATCCCTCTGGATATTCCAGAATTGGGTAATATGTTTTCTGTGTGACGGTGCATTGGACGGAGAAAGTGATTTCAACGTAAGCGGACTTAAACGCGACTAAAACTACATAGGAAATACGCTCGATTCTTCAAGTTCATTGTCTTCTTAATATGGTACATTCCTCTTTGTGGTAAATTATTCCATGCGTAGGCGACTCACACATTTGACTTCTTTTCTTACGAAATAATCACGCGATTAAATAAACATTCTTAAATCAAGATATTGTAATAATTAATAAGATATTATAGCGTTATTAGGATCAATAAAAGAAATCAATATTTAATTTTCATTAATATTTAATTCTGTTAATTTCATTATTTATTTAGTTCCACCAGGTGACCCCTCTTTTAAGAACCGTATATTACAAAACTGCTTCAAATTTGAATATATATATATATATATATATATATATATATATATATATATAATCAAATTAGGGCCGCCATATAAAAGAAACATTTTCATTTCTTTTTGTAAGAAGTAAGACAAAATAACGACTTGGTGGGAGCAAATGTTTATTAACATTATAATATAAAGATTAACATATACATTTAAATAGTATGATTTAATATTTTGTTAAGCTACCCTTTGCTTTGATCATGACAGCAATTCTTCTTAGCATGCTTCTGGTAGATGGCGCAGCCAATTCCTTCATATACTGATTATTTCGCCAAGTATACCCAATATTTTGTTTTAAAACAGCTAGGGTTGGATTTGGAATTGAGTTGGCAATCCGTTTTAAACTATTCCTTAAATTTTTGATTGAGTTAAATCTGAAGAGTTGCCTGGCCGTGACAAGACCTGCAAGTTACTGTCAGAAAACAAATCTTTTACCGAAGTTGAATTTAATGGAAACTATGCTTGATTGAATTAATCAAAAAAGGTAAACAGAACCTCCTACCACCAATGTATTCTGCATACGTGTTTCGACAATTCAGTTGTCATCTTCAGCAGGTAATTAATCACGGTATTGCACCTAGATCCGCGGTAAAAGTCGCACAGAATAAATCTGCAATAAAAGCCGAACATACACAGTGAGATTGACTTTCAACGGTTAAAATTTCAGTATGGATTTATTCTGTAGGAATTTTAACGCTGACACCAAAATCAATCAGAAAGAATCACATTATTGGTTAAATAATAAATGTTTGGGAATTAGGACTATGGCTAGCGAAACTAAAATATTATCAGAATCAATTAAAATCATAATAAATTATGATGCGTGGAACACCCTGAAGAAAAACAGATTTCCATATTTTTATTTTTATGCAAAAGAAAGAAAGTGTTGATGTTATTAAAGAGATGCTATCTGTCGTAGGCACTAATTCCACATTGAACTTGTAATTAACGCTAGCCAAACATGGGTTTGCGAATTCGTTACGCAAACAAAACAAGTGAATGGCGTGCTCGAGGCGATATGATACTGAAAAATATTTTATCGAAATTAATCAAAAACAAAGTTTTGGCTACTGATTTTCTTCAGAATCTTGGTGTCTTGCATCACGAATTTTTGGAAAACCAATTTACAAGAAATATTTGATTAAAACAGTTCTGTTAAAAGACCAGGTTTTATGTAAAAGCAATTCGTTGATTATACACTAAGATAACACATCTTTTCATAATGCAATAGCTATTTGTCAAAGAATATTTGTTGGATCTCACGCTATGACTTTTTCGATCAGTAGAAGAAATACGATTAATTTTCAACGACAAATTGAAGTTCTTTAACATCAATCCAGTAGATTTTTCGCCTCACTCTGTTATAGTCAATGAAACTTGGTTCCATTATTATATGCCAGAATCGAAACAATAATCTCAGCCGTGAAGATAGTGGCAGTGTTCCGTCAAAGAAGGTCAGTACATTTCCTTCAAAGGGGATACTTCTTATCGCCTATCGGCAAAACTGTCAATGGTATATATTACGCTGTCCTTCTGGACAAAACGAAAGTAGCTATTACCGAAGAAAAGACCTGAAATAACTAGAAAGAAAGTATATCATCATGGCAATGCATTGTTACGCACCAGTCGCATTGTTCTGGAAACACTAGCTGAATTACGGTATGTACGCATAGTAAAGCTAGAAAACGACGTTATGTAATAGATGTTTTTTAAACTGCATGAGAACTAACGATATCGATCATTATCGTTCGACAGCTGATAATGTCAAACTGTGTTGACATTTCTGTTCAGTAGGGTTTGGCAAGTCATCATGAATTTAACGCCAGAACAACGCTTCCAAATTGTGGAAATTTACTTTGAAAAAAATAAATCTGTTCCCGAAGTTCATAGAGCACTTCGTCCATTTTACGGTCAACATAATCGGCCTAGTCAGCAAGCAATTTGTGCAGTTATTGATCATTTTCGCACTAATTTTACTCTTCTCGATTCAAAACCATGAACGAGACAAAGACCGGAGAGAATATTACTGCTGAAGAACGAAATATTGAAGAAGACGCCGAAATATCGATTCGTCGTCGTTCTCTACTTATTAGCCTTTGTTCTTCGACTACGTGGAAAATTTTACGTAAGGATCTTCGCTTCGGTGCCTATAAAATACAGCTCGTGCAAGAATTGAAGCCAAGCGACCATCGCTTGCGTCGCCTTTTTTCTGATTGGGCTCATTTGAAACCGGTCGAAGATGAGCATTTTTATCGAGTCACCATTACATCGACTAAAATTGACTGTTTGGTGCGGTTTACTCGCTGGCGGCATCATCGGTCCTTATTTCTTTCGAAATGAGGAAGGAGCTGCCGTTACGGTGAATGACGAGCGCTATCGAGCCGTGCTGACTGAATTTTTGTTTCCGAAAATTAATCAGCTAATCAACGACGACATTTGGTTCCAACAAGACGACGCGACTTGCCATACAGCGCGTTTAACAATAGATTTAATGCAAAATCAATTTGGTGCGAAGTGGTCCTGTTCACTGGCCCCCTCGCTCGTGCGATTTAACGCCTCTGGATTATTTTTTATGTTATGTCATTGGTTTATGCCGACAAACCAGCAACTGTCGAAGCATTCGAAGCCAATACTCAAGCCACCATTGACGCCATACCGCCAGATTTATTGCAAAAAGTAGTCAAAAATTGGACTGATCGAATGGACCATGTAACTCGTAGCCGCGTCGGACATATGCCGGAAATCATATTTAGAAATAAATTCCATGAAATTATCTACCAGATTGTAATAAAAAAATTTTATTCCCACAATATTTTTGTTTTGTATTATGTATAATTTTAATTTCTCAAACTCTTAAAAAAACACGCTCTATAATAATTCGAATAAAGTTTTGTATATTAAAAAAGTATTATATATTAAAAAAATAAATTGTTATATATCAACCGTTTAATAGGAAAAATTTAGTAGTTTTTCTTTAAATACGTATTCTTACTATGATATTTGCAAAAAGCTAGCAATTTTACATTTTTTCGGACAACTGATTGTAAATTTATACCCGTAGTAAAGATAGGAAATAACGTTGTATGGAATACTTCGAATAGTTTTGTATATTAAAAAAAGTTTTATATATATAATATATAAATAAATAAATTTTTACATGTCAACAATTTTGCATGAAAGATTGAAATTTATTAAATTGAGTGTAGTCATGTAAGCGTTAAGTATTTTCTCAAACACTAGAGAAATGGATGCGATGTAAGTGTCCTGTGATGCATCTTAAAAGCGGAGAAAGTTGTAAATCCGGGTGAAGTTCATTTCACTCTGGCAAAACCCTTAAAATGAGTCACACATTATAAAATATTTGTACTGTACGCTTTAAGAAATAGTATGTTATTCAATGCTTAGCCAATAGCTGCACATTTAATTTTCAATTAGAAAATACGCATTGCGATTTTCTATATAGATATCGATTACTACATCTTTTCTAATATGAATAACAATTACTCTCTTATATAATAGATTTATAGAAGTAACATTTAAAAGCGAATGTCAAATTTAAAATTTTATTAACATTTTTCCCCATGCATTTGTTCATTTGTTCATCACTAGATCTTAGAAAACGTGTAAAATTAATATAAAATTCATACACGTATATTTGGGCTAAAATCACATAATGCATGTCCAAAATAAAACTTGGCACACTTCTAAACATTTTGATTATAAGTGTATATGCATATTACTTTATTAACTTTAAAATTTTTTTCCAGAGAAATATTATTTTCAAATTTAGGTAAAAAACAAAACTCACTCCTTATTTTAGGAACTAACATTAGGTTATTTGTGAATTTATAATCTTTCGTCTCACCATAAATTACTAAGGTAAAGAAGAATAAAGGCTCAGGATTAGGCGACGCGCACGTTCCCGTAGAAACGATTTTTTTGACAAAAACGGTCGCTTCAAAATATGTATTTGTATTTACAAAGTACACATTTGAAATATTTCCTTTTACAATTTGAGTTTGAGGTGCTAAAATGGTATTTGTGTAAACATGTCAAAGCAAGCTTTCAATAAACCGGTTCCACTAAAAAATGGATTTTGGGAAAAAGTCATTTAAAAATAGTGGCTTCTGAAAATGTTCTTTGTAATGTTTTCGAGAAGAATACGTAAATTTAAAGTTTTGGAATAGGGAATTTAAAGAAAAGAAAGGAAAAGCAAATTTTTATTATACTTTCAGATTCGGAAATAAGAGTTTTGCAACAACGTATTTAATAGTCTTAATTTTCATGTTTTATCTGTACTCTTTCGTTACTCTAACAAACTTCACGGTAAAGCTAATATATTATTGATGATTAAAGAGAATTAAAGGCGACTAGTATTAGTTTTAAATTATGGAAAAACAATACGAAAGATTTATTTAGCGAAAGAACTGTCATTTCTTTTGTTTTAGATTTAGTGTTTTTTATGTACGATCAAAAAGCAGTAAATTAGTTAATTAATATGATTACCACTAAATTATTCCTCCGCTTGTGTTGCATAGAAAATGGAGCAATAATATACCGCAGAATCGCATTTCTCTGGGTTGTAAGAGCTCTACTCCATATGAAATGAAAGTCGCTGATCTCTCCAGTAGTTATCATGGCTCAAACCGTTACACAGCCACACATAGTAAGGTATTCCCCAGACAAGTTGTGAGTTATTGCCGGGGTAACGCCAAAATCAGAATACACCTATTATTTAGCTGCAACGTAAACCTGGATTTGGTACTGAATAATACTCGACTTCATTCATTATGACTCCAAATGGGATGTTCATTTGACCATATTTTATAAGTTATTTTGTGTTCTGCAGTAAGAGAAATGCCAACGGCCTTGGCATATAAATCACACAAATGAAAACGGTTTCTTATTGTTCGCGTTGATACTAATCTTCCAGTGGCTGCAGTAAGTATCTGGGCTGCATTAAAAGCACGATTTCTATGTGCTAATTGCGACAAGTATCTATCATTTCTTGGTGTTGGTATATTTTTTTTTATCCCTGGGCAAAGTTTAGTTCTCCAGTTTTCGAAACCCGATTCCAAAGTCTGAAAAATTTTGTTTTGGTTCACCTCAAACACTTTGTTGTGTTTATTTACTTTTCAATTGATCTATGGCCTTCCTAGCTTCTATTTCTGACAGATCATGACCTACTTTGATTTTGAACTACGCCCAAAATTGCAAAAATTTATTTCTAATCACGGAGGTGAACTTTTGAATATTGCGTGGGGAGCTTGTTGAAGAGCACTTTTACTCTCCAGCATATTGAATAACTTACTTATACATAAATATGTTAACATCGAACATGTATTCGTTTTTATTGTGCTTTCTTATGCTGAAGAGGAATGTAGACCAACGGTCTTCGGGTATGTAAGCCAAACGTATACAAACATTTTATTATTTTTTGCGATGATAGTAGTCTTCTAGTAGCAGCAACAAACTTACTTTGAATTGGATTGATTTATGAGCGCGATAGATATTAATCGTCTTCTGGTGTTGGATGCCCTTACTTTCGTTCTTGTCAAACATCTCCAGTTTTCGGAAAGCGATTCCAAAGTCTATGAACTACGCTGTGGGCTACATCAAACACTTGTGTAACACTTCGTTGTGCTCTTACACGGTTCAATTAATCTATGGCCTTCTAAGGCTACATCTTTAATAGACCATGATGTGTTTCCATTAATTCGAGTTGAAATGCAAAAACGGTATTGGTTTAAACATGTAAAACAAGCTTTCGATAAACCTGTTCTACTAAACAAGTGGATTTTTGGAAAAAATGATATAAAAATAGTGGTTTCTGAACATGGTTTTTGTAAAGTCTGCGATTAGAATAGGTAAATTTGAACATTATTAAACATTAAATTTTAGTATAGGAAATTTTGAAATAAAAGAAAATATCTTTTAATGAATGAATCGTGTTTGGTTAAATTCTCTTTATCTCACCTATTAATTTTTACAGCTTACCTGTTATAAAATGTTCCAAGTTGATAAACATTTAGGAACTGAACTGCATACCAGTAAAAAGAAAACCACGGCTCCAAAAATTTTTCACACATACGTATAACAACGGGACCAGTGCGTTTCGGAACAATTCTAGGAGGGATCTATGTAATTTATTTGTCGGCTGCAATATTCCTATTTATAAATTATATAATCCATTGTTTACCAGCTTTTTTAAAGACATATTGTAAAGATCAAACTGTTCCCAGCTCTTCAATTTTAGACAAAAAATATGTGGATGATAGCTACAATGACACGGTCATTTTTGCCATAGAAAAGGAAATAAATGTATACGCCTTTCAATGGATGAAACCACTGATGCTAAGGGAAGATAGATATACCAAATTTTATAATTGGCACTTTCAAAGATAATGTATTCCACCGAGGTTATTTAATTCTTTTTGAGTGTTTCTAAGTACTTTAGAGTTATCGAAATATTAAAATCTCTTTATTACGCTTTTATTATTAGCCCGCTGGAGTATGCTGATATTATATGGTATCCTTTTGTTTCTCACTGTCTATTCCTTGAGCGAATACATAGACAATTCCTAAAATTTTTGTTTTACAAAATGGTTGGATCACTTTAACCTGTTGGAACCAGTCAACCAGAATTGCTCCCGAGACATGGAATGCGATATCTTGTTGACAGAAGAAATATACATTGTGCTAAGGTTTTGTGGCATTTATTACAATGCAAGATATAATTTTCGTATACCTAGGATTTTTTCCAAGCATGAAAACACAGTCCATCTTTCGGCGAAAAGGAACAACGTTCTACAAAGAGCTCCTATAACGTTGGTGATAAAATTATTTCAGACATTTGTTTGAATTTTCAATAATATACCAATAACATTACTCTTTGCTTTGTTTAGAATTTGAGTTTTGCCTGCCCGGTGTTTGATATTTATAATTACTTTATTTGTTTATAATGGGTGTCCCAAACTTAACGCAAGATTTGAATTTGTCGCCGTTTGTGCAGTAAAGTGTTGGCAACCCTTAAAAAAAACAATTCTACAGCCGATAGTTAGGATTAGTAAAAATGGAGCGTTACACGATAGAACATCGTGTCTTCATTATTGAACAATATTTCAAAAATAATTAAAACTTGGTGGCCGCTGTTCGTAAATTTCATACAAAATAGGGTCGGAATAGTGTTTTAACTTCGTCAACTCTGATGAGATTAATTGAAAAATTCACGGAGACTGGATCCGTTGAAGACGCCAAACATATTGGTCGTCCAAAAACAAGCCGTTCAAATTTCAATATCGAAGCAGTGCGTGAAAGTATTGGTGACAATCCAGGAACCTCAATTCGGCGTCATGGACAATAACAGAAAATTTCAAGAAGCTCTCTACAGCGTATACTCACTAAAGATCCGTGTCTCCATGGTCACAAAATTCAATTAACACAACAACTGAATCCTAATGACCGTGCACAGCGAAGAAAGTGCGTTGAATGGATTATTGAACAACAACGAATGGATGCTGATTTTTCGAGCAAAATCATTCTAAGCGATGAAGCACATTTTCAACTTGATGGCTTTGTTAATCGCCAAAATTGCCGTTTTTGGGGTTCTGAGAACCCACATGTGATTGTCCAAAACCAAACGGATCCACAACGTGTCACTGTTTGGTGTGGATTTTGGGCTGGAGGCATAATTGGACAATACTTTTTTGAAAATGGGGCTGCTCAAGCAGTGACTGTTACTGGTACTCGATATCGCGACATGATAACACAGTTCTTTCTGTTGAAATTGAATGATATTGATGTGACCAATATGTGATTTCAACAAGACGGTGCCACATGCCATGCAGCCCGTGAAACAATTCAATTACTGCATGAGACACTTCCAGGTCGTGTTCTCTCTCGTTTCGGTAATCAGAATTGGCTCCCTAGATCGTATGATTTGACACCATTAGATTTCTTTTTATGGGGTTATTTGAAATCACGGATCAATGTCAACAAGGCCACAACCACCCGTGCATTAAAGGGGGAGATTTAACTCTGCATCAACGAAATTCAGCCACATTTATGCATAATAAATAACCCTATCCTGTGTACTTTATGATTCATTAAAAAAATAACAATCAAAAGACTAAAAACTGTGTTTCCTATTTAATTCAAATCTTGAGTTAATTTTGGAACACCTTTATTTAGTTTTCGTATTTTTTATCTATAATTGGAAAACCCTGTTGGACAATAAAGATTTATTATTATTATTATTTTAGTGGAAACATTTGAAAAAACAAATAATTTAACGATTACTAGATTTGCCAGGGATTCATTAAGTGAGTTTTATTTATGGCAAAAATACCTGCATATAATAATCTATTAATGGTCATTGACGCTGCCCCATTTATGTTTAAGGCAACCGAATACTTAAAAATTTTATTTCCGAAGTTAATTCATACATAATTAATTTCATACATATTTAGCATATGGTTTAAATAGAGTTCCTGAAGCAGTTAGAACCGAATATCAACTTGTTAATACTTTAGTAACAAATATTAAAAAAGCTTTTGTAAAAGCTCCTTAGGGTCCAAGTTTACAGAGAAAATTACTGGAAGTTCCATTATCGCCCGAGCAAATTTTAACAAGGTGGGGTGACGACTAAAATATATGTAATCATGAATGTACTAAAAACTTTACTAGCGAATTTTACCCGGCATACTCAACCGCAATTAAAGAATGTATTCATATTTTCAACAGTTTTCAACATAAAACAACATATTTCCCATATCCAAGTCAATTACGTGTGCATAGGTACTGCCATAACACAACTCGAAACAATGGGATTGAGTTTAAATAAAAGTATACCAGGTGTACCGGAAAGTCATTACCGGTTTTTCTAACAGATGGCGCTATGCTTAAGTACGCAATGCTATGATTTGATACACATGCCATTTTATTCTACTGACATCAACCTTTGAAGCCATATATGTTACATTTTGCGAAAGCAACACTGTCATAGATTTATACCTCCTTGAAAATGATGAGTTTCGGGCATAAAAAAAATGCATTTGAGGCACGCATTACTTTTAATACTTAATAAAAAGAAATTAGCCTCTGAAAGTCATCGTTTTCTGGTAGAAACTTACGGTGAGTATGCTCCAATCATAAAAATATGTGAGGTGTGATTTCGACAATTCAAAACTGGTGATTTCGATGTTCAAGAGAAAGAACGTCCTGGTAGACCGAAAAAGTTTGAAGATGCGAATCTGCAGGAGTTATTGGATGAAGAACCAAATCAAATTCAAAAACAATTGGCAGAAGCTTTCAATGTTTTGCCCAAGAAACGATTAGCAACAGATTACGTGGAATGAGAAAAATCCAAAAGATGGGAAAATAGGTTCCACATCAATCATTGAATGACAAGCAAATGGCAAATCGAAAAGCATCTGCGAAATGCTGCTTCGAAGGTGTGATCGGAAGTAATTTATGCATCGAATAGCAACGGGTGATGAAAAATGGATTTATTTCAAAAACCCTAAGTGCTAAAATCATGTTTATCACCTGGCGAAGCAGGCCTATCGACTCCAAGGCCAAATCGTTTTGTTCGCAAGACGATGCTCTGTGTTTCGTAGGACTAGAATGGCGTGGTGTATTACGAACTGTTGAAACCTGGTGAAACAATTAGTACTGATCGCTACTGAAAACAAATAAAGATGCGAAACTGCAGGATTTATTGGATGGTAATCAAATCCAAAACTTTGGAATATATTTCCTATGTCTTACGTGCCATTGTATAATTTCTTTGTACCTTTATATTTTTTGATATTTTTTCTTTTCCCAAGAAAGATCTCTTTAACGTATTGAAAATTTTCCCCACTTTTCCCACTCTATCGTTAATTTTCATTCCCATACTCTCAAAGAATCTAAGTACCTGAAATTGTTTTCCTGATATGTCTGTTCATCTATTCTATTATAGATTTCTTCCCTTGTAGTTATATAATGGTTTTGGCATTATATTATGTTATGGTTTCTTTTCTGACTTTGCTACTTTTGCCATATCATTTGCGTATAACAACTTTCCTAGTAATATCTTTCCATATTTCAGCTTCCAGTATATGGTTATCATTTTCTCTTTTTCTCTCTTTATAGTATCTTCTACGACTATCTAAAACTGCATCGGGCTTAATAGATATCCTTGTAACAGTCCTTATCTCTGTTGGATTTACTCTTGATTTATACATAATTTTATGTTTCAGTTACACTTTAGATGTGGTAGATAACGAATTATGACTCAAAGTTTACACCACTTCGTCCCTAGATTTCTTCGTTATTGATAATGCAATCTGTATAGATCAACTTCTTGTGGAGTATAATGAACAAACTTTTAATCATTTGTAGCAACACAATTGATCATTTATTTTATTAATCAAAAAAAAAGCAAAAATCTCTGACCATATTAATGTTCGAACTCTGTATACATATTAGGACAACTAACTTGTTATTATCAGCAGAATAATAATCATAGTGTCACACCTGGATTCACGGTAATGTTAACGCAGAAAAGATTTCGCAAATTCATCCCGCCAAAATCAAAATACACTGATGTTCACAAGGCATCTGTAAGTAAAGCAAGTAACGTGCAAAATATGTCGTACACAATCACTTAATTTTGCATCAATTTTAGATCCATAATTTTGTTATTGAAGTGTTGTTTATTACTGAAGGTTACTGAATTTAAATCTGTGTTTTTCACTCAACCAGAGCATTCATAGGCATTGAGAAAACAAGTGTGAATTTGCGTTACCTACAATAAATACAGTCATAAGAGATCTTTTTCTTAGATTATGATTCTTGATTAAAATAGATTATAAAGATCGCTCTGCTAGAATATTTATAAAAAGTTTTGTTAAAGTATTATATTATATACAATGTCCTTCCTACCTTAAAATGGAATACACATGTGAGTTACTAAAGGATAACATGAGAAAAATTCTATATCGTTCCACATTCTCCTTGATAAAATATTCTATGCATAACAAAAGAAGCCATTTTGACTTTCTAGTGCGCACATGTAAGTTTAAAGTGTCTTATTTACAAAAGGGTCCGATTTCGTTATAAAGTTATATACATTGACCTCGATATAATCAAAGTATGCAATAACTATTAAACGAATATTTTTAATATTTTAAGAATATTAAAGTATCTCATTTCGTCCTTAATCCTACTTTCATATATTGTGGTGGTTTTCTTTCTCCGCAGAGGATTATAATAATGTGAGGAATGAATTGAATTGTAAGTAAATCTGATGAATATGAAAATTGGTATTTCCTGCTATATCATCGTCGATTACAGTTACGAAAATTAGTTAAAAATTTCAGTGTTGAAGCAGGACTCGAATCTGAATTTACCGTATGCTAGATGGCTACGTTACTAATTAGGTCACCAAGCAGTATAGCTTCGGGTCTCTTAATATGCCATAAATTGCATTTTAGAACAGATGTATACATACATATATAAGTGTATATATATATATTAGGTGCGCAACCTAGTTCTCGCTGTTTTTTTGATGAAAATGCAACTTTATTGTGATAAAATGTTTACAAATGAATCATTCAAAATATTGCCCATCGCTAGCGACAACTTTTTCCCATCTTTCTGGCAGAGCTCGAATACCGTCACGGTAGAAGTGTTCGTCTTTTGAGGATATCCACGAATCAAACCACTTTGAGGTGTCTTCATATGAGCGGAACTGCTGATTAGCCAGAACATGTGACATCGAACGGAACAAGTAATTTTTTTTAATTGTTTCTAAGTAGGTTTTAACGGGTTTGGCAACGTGAGGCCGATGCTGTAGATTCACTTTTTCGTGCCTCTGCTCGTATTGTGGCCGCTTTTCGCGCAGTGCTCGGTTCAATTGCTTCAATTCGATACTGTTTCCTAGTGATGGTTTCGTTCGGTTTCAACAGCTCGTAATAAATAACACCATCCTGGTCCCACCAAAAACACAGGAAAACCTCCGCAGCGTGAATATTCGGCCGAACCGACGACGTAGAAGCATGACCGGGCAGTCTCCATGATTTTGTTCTCTTTAGGTTGCTGTAATGAATCCATTTTTCATCACTTGTAACGATGCGATGAAGAAAACCCTTCTTTTTTTGCCGCTGGAGCAGTTGTTCACAGGCGAAAAAATCACGCTCAACGTCTCTTGGCTTCAATTCATAAGGAACCCAAGTTCCTTGTTTTTGAATCATTCCCAACGCATGCAATCGCTGAAAAATAGCTTGGCGGGTAACTTCTAATGCTGAAGCAAGCTCTTTTTGCGTTTGGCACGGATCCTCATCGAGCAATGCCTCTAATTCAGCGTAAACTCTCCCCCCGTAAACTTTTTGGAGTTCTCGATGCGCTTCAGCCACCGTTTTCTTCGAATGAAAGAAGAAAAGCAACACTTCCCGCAAATGGCGATTATTTGGCACAATATCAGACATTTTCACACAACCAAAAGTGTATGACGCAAAAACAAAATCACTAATGTGTCAAAGCGGTTTGTTTACCATATATCTAAGCTTCGTTCATGACGTTTTGGTTATGTCACAATCGACCAGCACTTACTACTATTGCCATCTCTTGAAAAACAGCGAGAACTTAGTTGCGCACCTAATATATATATATATTTAGAACAGATACATACATATATATATATATATATATATATCAATATATATATCTGTTCTAAAATGCAATTTATGACATATTAAGAGAAGTACTGTGAAGGATATGGATCTTATATCTGACGGGAAGATCCAACCAACTAGGTTAAGATTACACAGAAACCAAAAGAATCGTAAAAAACAGTTTCAATAGGTGTATGCAATGAAGACAAGAGACCCCATAGAGCCATGAAAACAGAAATTAATATGTAAAGATCGCAGTGCAACAGACTCTATAACCACGCCAAGTAATCTGTCTATCTATCCCCCCTTTTCGTACAATTACTTATTTGTAATACTTTTGTAGAAACAATCTAATCTAATTAATAAGTAAACACATTATTAAATTGCGAACGTAATTATAGCATATCAATTCCCCTTAGCTTTAATCTATTACCTGATATGAAACCCAGGATTATTATTATTATTATTATTTCATTTTATTTGCCCAGAGTTTAGCGATATTATTTGTTAAAATCAACTTTTTTTTCCTACATGATCTGATAGAAAAACAATCTGTGCATGTGTTCAGTGACTTATTCTTTTCCGTAACCATTTTTTAACTCATGACTGAACTTAGATTCGCCAACAGCTGTGATCTAACCTCATTTATTATTATTTATCTATTCCTTGTTATATACAACTTATAGATCGACTATATTTTAGAGAAGTTTTATTGTTATATTAATCAAGCAGTACATTTAACTTGCCCGATTTAGAAAACTTATAATTGATCTACCCGTCCCATTAAAGACTAAATCTACTTGTGCCATAGTAGAACGGCATATTAGCCTTTAAAAAACAAATACGACAGTCTCAGAATTTTAGATTATGTCCCTCAGTGAGCCGAGTTTCTATTGCGAAAAGTTTCTGTGAGTTCTTTTTTATGTGTTTCTTAAAGAACATTTCTAATCTTATTCTAAAATATTTTCAGAAACAAATTCAATATTTTTGAAACTTCGTAGTTTTCCAAATGACAAAATTCCAGATTAGATTCTTTAGCTATTATTGGGAAAGGATTCTCATATGCGAAGTTTCTTCCCATACTACTTAATTATTGGTAATATTTACGTGCTACTGCTTCGAAAATGACAAAATAAAGAAATTAGCTTTGCAACAAAAAACTTGAACTTCTATTGAACTACTGCAGAAAACATTAACATAAAATACTATTGGTCATAATACTAGAAAGAAAAACAGTCAAGCAAGCTTTATATCGGGACGCTCTTATGTGGATCAAATAAGCAAGTCAAGAATATTAGGTGAATGCAATAAATGACTGTCAGATTCCAGAAGAGTTAAAATTCCTAAAACATTGGTACTCATGATTGAATTTCTCTGCCAAGATTATGGAGCTAAAATAGAAATTAACAAGCAAATGCCAAAAAAGGCCAAATAAGATGTGGAATAAAACAGAGATGTATGCTGTCCTATTTCCTCGTCGTATTGAATAATAAAAAACAATGTAAATGCAAAGAAGAGATGAAATAAGAAACACCGCCATAAAAGAGCAGCTTCATATAGCACCCATACTTGACAAAAATTCAGAGGAACAGCTTGTTAAGAGTGTCTATGTAACGAAGTACACAAAGAAAGAAGGAAAGGAAGTCCAGGACATACATGGGAAGAGGAAATCTAGATTCATTTACGAAATAGAGGAATGAAAGGATCTAAAGTATGGTAATGGATAGAAAGTAATGGAAAAATACAACTGAAATTTAAGTCAAATAGCTTTACGCCTAATAGGTGAAAGGTTCTAGGTTAAAGCAAGCAATATATGTTTAGGAATACATATGTTGTTTTTATTAATGTCGTGTGCTATAACAAAAAAATATTTAAAATATTATGTCACTTCTAAAAAGTCTTAAATGCTTTTGAAATTAGGTATTTATATAATGGGGGGGGGGGGGTAAGTAATATATTTGAACTTATTTTACTAAAATTTATCCGAATACTAATTCAAATTATGGAAAAAATTTTCAATAGTACACGTGCGCACAATTTGCTAGAATCAAGGGATTGTATTACTTAAAAATAAAATTACCATAGGTAAAGGATAAATTCGGGTTCTTTCAAAAAACTTCTAAACTACCGAGCTATCTTAAGGTAAACAACTTTATTTAATAAATTTCGTTGCTTGTACAAAATCAATATCATTCAGTGAAATGAATTCAATAAACCACCTCTGTTATACACAGTGTGCGTATGTCACAAACAGTGCATTTATCTAATACACACAACTTGACTTACAGCTATTTAAAAATAAATATTTAATAAATAAATAGTTAAATAATAAATTACTAGTAATATTACACCTGTGCTTCCTAAATATTCTCAAGTTTTCTAGCTTGTACTAGTTTATTTATATCTTTAAATGTCGTGAGCATTGCAGGACTAGCATCTTGAGTAGAGAGCAATGAACAGCCAATGTGAGCCAAACACTCTTCTCCATCTTGACCATCTTTAGCAGCTTTCATGTACTTGAAGAATCGCAAAATTTCGGGGTTGTCCGATGTCGGTTTCCTCAATTCATTGAGCTCCCTAGAACCATATCACAATATGTAAATTTACAAGCAAGTTTAGAAAACTATTTACATATGCCAAAAGTATCCAAAGACATATTGTGGTATGTGCTATTCGCGAAGATTATCGAAATCAACATAAACCAAGTCATTATTATAAAAAGGAATTTATCTTTTAAGTTAAATTGGTAGTAGTATCAGAAATCAAATCAAATCAAATACTTTATTTGGCCAACACAATTTACATTCCAATTACAGAACAATACAAAAAAGACTTGTAAAAATAATGCCACAAAAGTCCTAACTAAAACTAATTTTAGACATCATACATAAAACCTAGGCATATTAAATTTAATCAAATTAAACTAAATCTAAACATATGAATTGAAAGTACCTACAATTACATTTTCAAGCTCATGGAGTCTACATCCAATAATATCAATAAGTTTTGATATTTCATTAAAATTGCTTATTATGGTATATATAAGTGACCTGAACAATATGTTCATTCAAATGTCAAGTACATTGTATCTCGTTGACGCGATTCCAAATTAGGAATTCCAAATTTAAGAGATTGAAGTAAAGTCGAACAACGTAAACCACAGCTGTTTTGCTGAATTGAAAAGATCTCGGATGAAATCTAGATAGTAATAATGCATGATAGAAGTTACGCGGCGGGTATGTGTTCAAGTTTATACCCTAACAACTTAACGAACTTTCTCTGAAGAATCTCAATCCGAAGCGTTTGAATAAAGTAGTAAGGGGACCAGATTAGGGAAGCATATTCCAACCGTAATCGTATTAAGATAAAGTATAGGCATTTCAAAGTACGAGGGCTGATCCTTTTGGTCCTCCCCTGACCAATTTATAAACCAAAATAATTATTTATCTTCAGGTGGTATTTGTAACCAGCTATGTATAGACTAACGCTACAAACTTTCAAGTCTGAACTTGTTAAAGTGTGCCTACAGTAGATGTAGGCACTCATGTATCAGTAACAAAATGGATCGTGTCGAGCAACGAGCGGTGATTAAATACTTGCGTTTGAAAAAGATGACCCCAACTCAAATTCACCAACATTTGGTGGATACTTTAGGGGAATCTGAAGTATCATACGACAACGCTACCAACAATCGTTGTTGATATCTCCACTATATCAACAGCGAGAAGTATTGACAATAGAAAAAGGTCACATTATATCGTCTGTGACCCACATTTTTATTAAGGGCTATTACAATCGAAGCTAATTTTGTATCCTAAAATGAATTTTATTTTATACATTGGGAAAAATAATGCTTTCGCAAATATATTGTTCAATACAAAATAATTTTATTTGTTGTTTATTAATAATTGAAAGAAGGTAGTAATATAAAACCGTTGATTAAGCGGCAAAGATGAAACTCATTTTCTTTAAGTAATTTAAATATTGATGTTAAATTTTAAACTAACAATAAAATAATCAACTGCTTGGTAAGTCCCATAATAACGCATCATTGTTATTCTGCTTTCTTATTTATTGAATAAATATTTGTTGTTAAACAATTCTATACGTTTGCAGGTTCATACACAAAAAGAAAGACGATGAGACAACAGAAAGCCGATGACAAAAGGATCTCAGAGGAAAACCTAAATTAAAACGAGAAAACAAAATATATAAATGTGTTATAAATATGAAGATTAATGACACAACGAAAATTATCAAAGGAAAAAGAATAGCATAAGAAAGATACTAAATTAGAGTAGTGGTTTCTGTTTTGTCATCGAACATACGAGGAACATTCAATTGGTGATTTAACAGGATGTGAATAATGTAACTAATTCATTAGATAATGACACTATCTGAGGGAATAAAAATAACATGTCATAAACTTGTGATGATCATTAGTTTACTAGTAATCCTTAGTCGATAAGGATTAATTTCCTTGCAACACAAGGAAAAAGTCAAAAAAAAAACATTCATGAAAAGATAATTTACAAAGATTCTGCACCTTCTATATTTACAGTTTAAAAATTATCAAATGAATTTGAAAGAGGTAGAGAAAGCATTGAAGACGAGCCTCGCTTGGATGCCTTGGTTACTGTTGTTACAGAAGAAAATGTGCAAAATGTTGAGGATATAAACTGGAGGATACAAACCGGTTCCAGTGTTTGTAGAGGTGACTAGCCTATTCATTGGTACCAAACACACTATTCTCTATAACCCTAACCTTCCAAACATATTTGTAAGAAGAGTATCGTTAATGTTCACAACGCCTTGCAAACGAATCAAGTGCTATAGATAACATTTAGAGCTCTGTAGTGAAGATTCAGTAAGTATTCGTAACCGATATTTTTGCAAGATTTACAGGTAAACAATTGATTTACACGATTTCTCAAAATCCTTTAAAATTGAAATTATATGTCCGAGAAATACATATGCGATCGAACTAACATTGCTATGCAAGCTATCGTACACCAATAAAAAGAAGAAATTTCAAGAAATGGAAGTAATAGAACGTAAAACGAAGTGGGGCTAATTTGGAGCTCTGTGGAAGTCTGTTATTAAGTATCTTAGTATTACGAAATATCCCTACCATGAATACTTGATTAGCTCTGACAAAGCATATTGTTAACTAACTGGCTCAGCTGTCTGCATTCTATAACTTTCAGGAATTTATGCACTATCCTCTCCCTCCATATTGTATCATATGCAGCTGTGAGATCTACAAACGCTACTCCAATTTTTAGTCGCCTGTCGTATCCCTTTTCGATGTAAGTGGTCAGGGCTAACACTTGGTCTTCAGAGTTGCGGTTGTGTCTAAAGCCAGCTTGCTCCACCGGCAAAGATATCAGAACCACTGTGGTAATTCTATTCTATATATGTCGTTCCAGCAACTTGTACGAGGGAGCGTTTTTATATTCGCGGAATGGGGGACAAGGGGTGGAAATAAAAAAACGAAATTATTTTTCTTTGTCAATATATTCACCTGCAAGACGGATACATTTTTCACATCTTTCAATTAATTTATTTATACCCTCATAAAAAAATGATTTCTCTTTATCTGCAAAATACGCCGAAACTGCCTCCTTGACTTTATCATCGGCAGTAAATTTTTTACCCCGCAGCTCTTTTTTCATTTTCGGAAACAGGTAATAATCACTCGGGGCCAGGTCTGGGCTGTAGGGTGGATGATTCACAATTTCGAAGCCCACCTTATGCAGGGCAGCTAACGCAACGCGGCTCTTGTGGACGGGCGCGTTGTCGTGCAAAAGCAGAACATCTTTTGTCAATTTTCCCGGTCTTTTCTTTTTAATGGCTCCTTTTAGTCGCTCTAATATTGAAGCGTAATATTCTCCGGTTATAGAAACACCTTTATCTTTATAATCAATCAACAATATTCCTTCCGAGTCCCAAAATACCGTTGCCATGAGTTTCCCAGCTGATTGTGACACTTCAAATTCCTTGGGAGGTGCTGTGCCCTTTTTATGCCACTGCATGGAGTCTTGTTTGGACTCAGGTTCATAATGATGAACCCAAGTTTCGTCTCCAGTAACAATTCCACTCAATACACTATCCTTGTCTTCATTACAGAGGTCCAAAAATGCACGCGAACACTCTACGCGCTGTTGTTTTTGCGGCGGCGTGAGCATTCTCGGCACCCATCTTGCGCTGACCTTAGACATGCCGAGATGATCGTCTAGGATTTTAAAAATTGTTGTATCGGACACTCCAACCATTTCTGCGAGTTGTTTCTTCTTTAGTCGAGCATCTTCGAGTACAATTTGTTCAACTTTTTGGATAAGTGCTGGCGTGGTCACCTCAATGCTCCTGCCCGGCCTCGGGTCGTCTTCAAGGGATTCCCTTCCTTGTTTAAATAAACTATGCCACTTGTACACCATATTTTTTCCTGGACAAGAGTCGCCGTAAACCAATGACATCTCATTCATTTTGGTCGCGACTGATTTTCCTTGCCTGGTAAGGAACTTTATAACGGCACGATATTCGAGTTTTTCCATATTTCACTTTTCACTCATGATTATGTTACTTGGTTGACGATAGCTCAAAGACTAACTGCCTAATAACAATGAAACTTCGTATTTATACTAATCATGAGTCGCTGTACAGGCCACGCCCCCAATGCACCTACTCACCCCTCTACAACCCGCTCATTCCGCGAATATAAAAACGCTCCCTCGTAGAAAGAGTTGAGTAAAGCGATGCATCTGTAACTTTCAGCAATATCGTTTCGTTTACCCGATTTCAAGATGGCAAGAATTTTTGTGCTTTTTAACTCAAGTGCTTAGGAGGATATCTGAAAAAACGCTGGAGAAACGGAACCAAAATTCCATAAATGCTAAAAATGCCGTAATCAATGTCAACACTAATATGCATATGCAAAGAAGTCAATAGACTCCAAAGGGATATGAGGACCACTATATTCAGAAAAGTTCGCAGTGAAATAGACTTTAGGGCTCAAATAATATTTAATTTTAATCTTTCCTGTATATATTGTGTTGAGAAGTTATTTTTTCTTAAAATTATAAAATATTGGGCCTTATCGAATGTATTATATTAATCACAGCGGCCATTGCAAACCTTTTATGTAATTACTTAAGGCTCATTAATTTAAATTACATTTCACAGAGTTAATAAAAACCTGTTTTCTTTGCTTCCGATTTAATTCAAATACGGTAACAGATCGAAACGTATTTATCTTCTTTTCAATATATTCTTATTCGTACTTATATGAAATCAATAAATTCCGCTACACCCACAATATGTCTTTAGTTAAATTATATTCACCCTTAAAATTCCAATATGGAAGTAAAGCATAAAGGGTCTTACCTACTCAATTGTGCGGAAACTAAATTACTGTAGGGCGCGTATTTTGCGGGATTTGCATACATCATACAGACCAGTCTTTCGCGACACTTTTCCGTTTCGAGAGACTTAGAGTCACCTAATCCAAGCTGCTGGAATACAGAATCCAATCGTGACAGTAAAGGACTGTAAAACGGATCGTAACTTGTTAACAGCAAGGACGAGGGCGGTATTTTGTGGAAAACTTTATAATCTGTCTTCTTGGAAGGTTGCCTTATGTAATAATTATTCGAATTGGCTGTATATGAGTCGTATTGGCCAGCGGTTCCATATCTGAAATGTAATAATTAAAAGTATAATTTTTAACACCAAACATGCATTTTAAAATAAATTTCTTGTATTTTACATGGAAATATATATGATAATATTGTAGTAATAATTAAAGTATTAACAATGACACCATCATTTACCAACTTATTTTCGTCAATTTCTTCAAAATCGAAATAACTTAGTTAAATAAGCAGAGAGTCCATTTTCTGTTACTGTTTTTAATGTTTATATCACTATTATTACTTACGTGGCAATAATGTGCAAAAGGAGAAGTTAATAGTCTCATAAATAGTAATAGTAAGAATAAAAATAAATATTTTAACTCTCCCTTTAAAACAGTTTAGCAATAATTAAATTTTCACGAAATAATAGCAAACTTGAAGTACTTCGACATTAATCACTAAAGTTGATGTAAAGGGTTTTCCAATAGGGACTTGACAACTTTTAATTCAATTTATGAACGCACCCTTTCACTAATCATCGAACTGTCACTGTCAATTTATTCAGTAAACTTAACATTTTCATCATGTAAAGTACAAGAACGAACAACGTCTGCAAATTATAAAAATTTACTACAGAAATTCGGAGTCGGTGACCGCTACTTTAAGAGCGTTAACTCCGATTTTAGGTCGTAATTCTTGCCCTAGTAGACAGGCAGAAACAAGTTTAGTGCAAAAATTTGAGCCTACATATTCGTTGTGTGATGTTGCCGTACCAGCGAGACAACGGGTTGGTTGAAGTGTCGAAAATATCGCTGCCGTTGAAACGTCCGTGGCAAATGATCCAAATCAGTCAATTCCACGGCCTTCTCAAGAATTGGGCATCGCCCAGACCACTTTATGGCGAATTTTGCGTAAGGATCTTTGTTTACACCCATACAAGATCAAGCTGACTCAAGAATTGAAGCCGATGGACCATTTGAAGCGACGTACGATGCGCCAAGATGATCAATTTCATCGCATAATCATTTTCAGTGACGAAACTCATTTTTTGCTCAATGGGTTCGTCAATAAGCAAAATATGCGTTATTGATCAGGTGAAAATCCATATGTGCTTCATGAAACACCACTTCATCCACAAAAAATAACTGTTTGGTGTGGTTTGCATGCCGGCGGCGTCATAGGGCCATATTTTTTCGTCGACGATAATGATCGTCACGTTACTGTGAATGGTAATCGTTATCGCGCCATGATTACCGATTATTTTTGGCCCGAATTGGAAGATATGGACTTGGACAACATGTGGTTTCAGCAGGATGGTGCCACAAGCCACACAGCACACGTTACGATCGATTTATTGAAGAGTAAGTTTGATGAGCGCGTTATCTCAAGAAATGAACCAGTCGATTGGCCGCCTCGTTCGCGCGATTTAACGCCTCTAGACTTTTCTCTTTGGGGCTACGTCAAGTCATTGGTCTATGCCAACAAGCCGATAACGTTGGAAGAGCTCAGAGCCAACATTGAACGCGAAATAGCAGTCGTTTCGGCCGATTTGTGTGGCCGAGTCATCGAAAATTGGGTCCAACGAATCGACCGCTGCAAACGTGCATACGTTTTTGAAATATCTCAAATGGTCTGCATTTTATTTTGAAAAAAAGTTGTCAAGTCCTTATTGGAAAACCCTTTATAACCCCTTTCCACATTAACTTTTGTAATTCTGTATACGCATTTCGATAGCCAAGCTGTCATCATCAGCAGACAATTGCAAAGTGGCGCACCTCTTAAACCACTGCGAAAAATACCTGTACGAAAACAAACTCCGTACGCGATCTATACCGTTGAGAACCAAGATGTACACTGTGAATGTACGGAGTTTGTTTTCGTACAGGTATTTTTCGCCGTGATTTACCAGGCGCGAAAACAAACTTCGTACGCTATCTATACCGTTGAGAACCAAGATTTACACTGTGAACAGTGCGACCACAGGCTCCATCAAATTCAACTACTTCGACATTATCATAAAAAGAGCAAAGTTGCTAAGAGTGTATGAACAGTTTGTTTCTTATTGTGCGAATGTATAACATATTAGTAACTCAAAAAAGGTAAATAGAATCCCATACCATATTAATGTCCATATTTTATATACGTATTTCGACAACTAAGATGTCATCAGATTATTTCCAGGACGCAAAAGTATGCTATTGAATTTTTATCTGTGTTTAACGCATGGTTTTTGCTTTTGGTATTGAATATAATTCACGGCTATCTAATTCAAGATAATTAAATATAGACAAGCGACCGTTACACTATGATTATTTCCTACCAAGTGTTTGGCTAAATTGTATTTCTTAGGTCGATTGAACTTAATGTGTGCCACATGTTGATATACCAAGTTCTTGTCCAACATTTAGTATGACCGCTACATTATTTAATACAAGCTAGGCATTTTATTTTTTAAATCCCCGATTTCCGATTTAACTTAATTTTAACATTCGTAATTCCTAAGAAAGTTTTAATAGAGTTCCTGGACCGAAATATAACCTGAAATCCGTGCTTTTTAAAAACCCTTTCATCAGTGGGTGAAACTGTAAGCATATAAATCGATTATTTCGATGCTGCTTCCGTAAACTTACCTCAAATAATCTAGCCCAACACCAGTCATAATCGTCACTGGTGGGATATTGTGTAATATACATGCATATTTGCAAATTTTGCGATCTATCAGAATGAGATCGCCATTAACACTGGTCCTAGACAACCTATTTATTGCAGACTTCGGACATAAAGCACTATAAATCGCTATTCAAACAAAACCTCTGGCTTTTGTACACAGATGATACTTTGGGGATTCTACTTCACGGGAAAGACAAGTTAAGTCCTCTTCTGAACGACGAATGTCAGACACCCGAAAGTAAAATTCACCACCGAGAGAGAAGATGTAAATCAGTTAACGTTCTTAGGTATTATGCTCATCAGAAAGCCGGTAACTAGGCTAACTAGAAAGCACAGTGTATGGGAAACTACGAACACATACAGATACTTCAAAGCGTCTTCACATCATCATATCTCACAACTAAAGTTCGTTATAAGAATTCTGACTTATACATACATATATACTAAAACCGCTTGAAATAAAAATCAGAAAATAGAAACTAAAGCTACAACAAGGAACAACAAACGGCTATTCACACCGAACGATCAAATGAGAAATTTATAACAAACGAGCTCAACAAAAAGAAAAAAAACTTACGAAAATTACATTTCTGACATTACATTAGAGGCACAGCGGCAAGATAAAATACCTTCAGAAGAACAAAGTATTTATGAAATCTCTTGTGGTGATTACAACTAATCATATATAGACCAAATTAAAAGAACAAATGTAGGGCGGCAAGAACATGAGAATGCAATAACTAAAAGAAATATCTCGTCATTACTGGCCGTACTCAAAATACCACAGGGACGTAATATAAATTTCGATGGTACAAGAACTTTATATAAGAGCGACCATATAAATAGGATTCAAGAAAAAACGAGATGATACATAATGACTCCTAACGACGTGGAAATCAGAGATATACGAGGGTGGTCCCAGAAGTACCCGACCCAATAAAGAAAACACAAAAATTTTGAAGAGAAATATATTTATTTTTCCACATAATCTCCTTTCAGCTCTATACAATATTCCTAGCGATATTCAATAAGTTCGACAAACTTTTTATAATGTCTAAACTGTCTTGCTCCTCAAAATAGCCATTAACTGCCGACATATAATCCAAGGGGGCTAAATCTAGTGAATAGGGTGCATAAGGTAGCAATTCAAATTTTAATTTATAAATTTTGGCGATTACGATAACGGATTTGTGAGCTAGTGCATTATCCTGATGAAACAACACTTTCTTCTTAGCCAAATGCGGGCGTTTTCGCTTGATTTCTTCACTCAAACGTTGGAATAAGTTCACAAATATTCGCCGTTGATAGTTTTTCCTTTTTCAAGAGAGTCTTGGATATTTTTTCCACGCGCATCCCGAAAAACCGATGCCACGACCTGGCTTGCAAATGAAACGGTCTTCGCCTTCTTTGGAGCCAGTTCTCCCTTTTGAGTCCATTGTTTTGTTTGTTCCTTTGTCTCGAGTGTGAATTGATGGGGCTATATTTCATTCGTGGTTATGAAACGGCGCAAAAATTCTGCTTTGTTGCTGTGAAGCTTCGCTAAACCCTCAATTGAAACATCTTCACGACACTGTTTTTGCTCGAGTGTAAGCAAACCTAGCACACAGCTTTCTCATATCCAAATTTTCAGATAATGTGTGATGTATCGCACTTTTTGAAATGCCTACTATGTCTGCTAGCTCGCGCACTTTCAGTCGATGATGATCCATTACTGCTTTGTGGATTTTCTTCACTATTTCTCTTATGGTCGGCCACTGCGATGCTCGTCTTAGGAACTTATACGGCCTCGTTTAAACTCTGCTACGCAATATTTCACTGTTGTAAGCGAAGAAGCAGAATCACCCAGAGCAGAATCCAGGTCAGCTTTTATATGGGTTGGGCTGAGCCCTTTAAAATAAAAGTATTGTATCACGTAACGATGCCCAATTTTCTCCATTTTTACAAATTCACTGAAAACGTTCGCTATTGATGGTTGCCAAACAAATACTAAACAATGTGGCGTCTTGAAACTTGAAACATATTCTTTATAGATTATGTACTTTCTAATACAGTGATATTTTTCAAACAACTACGGCTATCTCTAGGTCAGGCCCGGTACTTATGGGACAAGGGAATATTCGAACAAATAACAGTCGAAGATAACGTATAACAAACTAACAACAATTGCACTTAGCAAAGACGAAGTGTATGTGTATATATATATATATATATATATATATATATATATGTGTGTGTGTGTGTGTGTGTGTGTGTGTGTATCTAAAACCCTTTTTAAATCTGCAAAAGGAGACATACCATATTTCCGCTAAGTTATATAGGATGTAATCCATTGATTATTAATTGGAAAACTCAACAAAATTTTAGTCAAGTTCGTTGATAGTCCGAAGGGTCATTTACTCTAAACATAGTAACGCGCCCGACCTCAAGTTCCACATTCGCAATATATATATATATATATATATATATATATATATATATATATATATATCTTAAGCGCAACTATTATCAGGTGTATCGGTCTGTTGAATGAAGACTCAAACAATTTTAGTTTTCAATACTCTATATACAGAATACGAAAATTAATGTGGAAAGAGGTATATATCAAACCTCAATGATCGAGTTAATCAATCACATGCTCCATCAAAATTATTTTATTTTTTTTTATATTTTCGGCATGCTTGTATAATAAACCTTTATCTGGGAAAGATTCATACTTTGTTTCTACTGCTATATACATATATAAGCATATCTTTCGACAAAAACGAGACAATTTTCAATATCTCCAAGATACAAATAAAAAAGATTGAATGTCGTTCTAGCAAATTAATTTCAATATAACGAATTTTTATACCGTGTATTAACTTGATTTACTTTTTTAAAATCAATTCATTTCAATAACAATACTCAACTTAAATGATTTTAAAACTTACATTTGAACTATCTACTTCTGGGCGCACTGAAACTGGTGTAAGTCGATGATGGACGGGTTTATATGGGTATATATATTATAAACCCGTCCACCATCGACTTACACCAGTTTCAGTGCGACAGACAGTAGCAGTAGTTGAGCCCTGAAGATGTCCCAAACGAGTGGGTACGAAACGTCTGCAGTTCTACCAGTGATGCGGTTCCAGCTAAGAAGCAGATAGCATGGACCATGACCGCGGAAGTCTACGTACCAGATTACTTACATTTGAATTTCCGTACAACAATATTATTCTTTATTTCAATTAGTCGATAGATTTTAAGATAACCTTTTACTTATTGACAACAACATACTATTATTGTATATATGAATTGATTCTAAATATTTATTTTTTGATGCTCATGGGTGCTAAGTGTGACTATTCATAATACAATAAGTTACTTTAACAGCTATTACAAATCTTTACAAAATATATCCCTAACTTAAATGTGGTTTAAATGTTTTGAATTTATGAAATTTCAAATAAATGTCTATGAAAATATTATCAAATAAAATTATTATTGTGTTTAATAGTAAGCATTTAGACCTAATTTAATTATTAGTGTAATTCATTGCTAACTATATACATTCAACATAGAATTTTAAAGCGATATTCATTATTCATGTAAGAGGTTCATTTAAAACTTCAATATACATATATGCTCATTAAGACGTTCCTTTTCTTTCCCCGTTGTCGTTTATAATTCGTAATATAATTTTGTTGGTGTTTTTTTTGTGGCAGTGTTGATTGAGAAATTAGTTTATTTACGTTTCGGCAATATATTGGGTCTGGGAAAAAGTTCGTGGCGTTTTTTCAGTAAAATTCAACTGGTCCCCGCATGGCGCGTGGACGAATTTATTTAAACCGAATATGCTCCATTATTATCGACAATGTTTCGCCATTTTTTTGGTAGATCCATGATCCCATCGGTGAAAAACTTCTGTGGTTTCTGGTCGAAAAACTGAATCAAGTAGTTTTCACAGGCTTCTTTTGAAACCAACTTAATTCCATTGAGAGAGTTCTGCAGAGATCGAAACAGATGATAGTCAGAGGGTGCTATATCCGGACTGTAAGGTGGGTGCATCAAAACTTCCCAACCAAACTCTCTCAATTTTTGACGGGTCATCAAAGAAGTGTGTGGTCGGGCGTTGTCATGATGGAAGACAACACCTTTCCTATTAATCAATTCGGGCCGTTTTCTTTCAATCGCCTGGCGTAATCTCTCTAGTTGTGCACAGTAGAGTTGAGAATCAATCGTCTGACCAGTTGGAAGTAGCTCGTAGTGGACGATTCCCCTCCAGTCCCACCATACACACAGCATCACTTTTTTTGGCGTCAATGTTGGCTTAGCGAACGCTTGTGACGGCTCACCATCCTTTATCCACGATCTTTTACGCTTCCGATTATCGTACGTAATCCATTTTTCATCTCCGGTTATTAAACGTTTCAGAAACGGCTCGATTTCATTCCGTTTCAGCAGCGCATCGCAGATGTTAATTCGGTCCATCATGTTTTTCACGCTCAACTCATGAGGAACCCATACGTCAAGCTTTTTTTTGTAACCAGCTTTGTGTAAATGGTTCAAAACAGTTTTGTGGTCAATGCCTAGCTCCATGCCAATATCGACACTGCTGATATGCTTATCTTGTTGGACTTTTTCAAGAATTTCATCAGATTTTTCAGTGATTGGACGACCGGAGCGTGACTCATCTTTCACATTGAAATTTCCAGAACGAAAGCGAGCGAACCATTTCCGCGCAACAGATTTCGATAAAGTACCTTCACCGTACACAGCACAAATTTTATCACAAGCCTGCGCAGCGTTCTTCCCCTTATCATAATAATATTGCAGAATATAGCGAAATTTCTCATTATTCTTCTCCATTTTCAAGTGCGAATAACTTTCCAACCACTGCACCGATTACAATGTTTCTACGCTCAAACTAACGTTCGGAAGGTCATCTAAAAAACGAGCCGTCGGTGGTGTCGCTGTGACTTGTTGTTCTTTAGTTATCGGCAACCAATGCCATCTATCGGGAAAAACGCCACGAACTTTTTCCCAGACCCAATATATATATATATATTATCGTTCTCAGAATTTTGTTATTTATCCACTATTATATCTACGAACAAAGTCCTGGTAAATATACGATATACAATTAAACAGAACAGTTAAATTATAATTAAAATTCTTTTGTTGGTTAACAATTACCTGCCTCGCCAAACTCCAAACATGTATGTATATGTATATGAAGTTCATAAATTATTATATATATATATATATATATATATATATATATATAATTAATTTAACTAAACTCTAAACTAACGAAATCTAATTTTTCTTTACTTTTTTATAACCTTTCAGAATGTGGTTTCTGAATTATTAAACATTTGAAACAACGAAAAATGGACTTACTTTGCTACTTTTGCATTGTACAATATTTACGAAATTATAGTCCCTTCGTCTTTTACCGTAATTCATTCTGCATTGTATTACCTCGGATACCCTTTTCCATTAAGTACCTTATACTAAAGATGTTTAAAGTCCGATGAAATATGTGAAAAAAAGCTCTAACTAAAATTTCGGTTTCCCGCTTAATAATAAGTTAAACACATAATGATATGCTGATATGTGCATAAAAGAAATCGCTTCAAATATAAAAGCCTTGTTTTCCCAGTTTCTTTCGTGTAGTAGTTCTTTGCTTTTCATACGAACTGTCATTTTCTACTGGAGTGGTTGTGGATAAGATAGTCCGATCAACATCTACAATGCGGAAGAAACTAGCAAACCAAGATTTTTCATCTTCTTATCTTTCCCCCGCGAGAACATACATAAGATTAAAAATATAAAATTTGTTTTCAATTTTTTTTAAATAATTATTCCAATTACCTGTTCATAGCCTCCGCTGATTCAGTAGATGTTCCGGTGTTAAGAGAGATAGTATTGTCATTAACATTATAGTCTTGAACTCCTAAATCATTATCGTACGGATTAGTATCCTTGAACTCGAACTCTTCCATAGGTTGCGCTCCTCCGCCACCACTCAAACCTCCAGATGATCCAGATCCACTAAATGAAGACAAACCTTTTCCTAATAATTTTCCAAAACTTCCCAGTATCGAAGGCAGGAACATTGCAATTAGTAAAGATTTCACTATTTGTGCTCCTATGAATACCGGTAGTAATAATTTTTTGATCGCGAATGCTAAAAATCCTAAGCCGAATCCCATCATAAAGGAATTTCTTCCTGTTTCGCCAGCTAAAATTAAAATAGAATAAAATGATTTTTTGTGTTTTTTAAGCACGTAATTTATGCATATTTTGTGAGTAATTAATTAAAAAGAACAATGGATATGGATTGATTGAAAATAAAAAGCTACTGGAATGTGTAATTCAAGCTAATAATCATAATTTTATTTAAATTATTTAGAACATTGGTTAAAATTACACTGGCCAAGAAATTTTCGGTTTTGCTATCAAGCAACGAACACTATTTTTGATAGAAAACATAGAAATATTTATTTTAATAAATGGTAGATAGTCAAGTTAACCCTAATTTCGTTTTTGGGCATTTCGACTAGAAGGGTATAACAAAACACTCAGTTTTCCCCTTTTTTCCAAGGTATTTATTTTTTCCTTTTAACTTGCAATACATTTTATATTTTCATATTTGCATTTGATGGATTTTTTTAAAAGTTTTTTTCTTTATATAATTATTTAAAAGTACTTACATTTTCTATTTTATTATTTTTTCTCTGTTTAGTACTGTAAGTTTACAATCACGCAAACATTTTTAAAAATAACAAACTTATGGTATACCGTGTTTTGTGTGTATACTTGTGTAAGGACGTAACTTTTGTCTACATTTGATAATATTATCGGCGTTTTCTACATTTATAGTCCCTACATTGTTTTCTCTGTTTTTAAGTGCGAATAATACATATCACAAACAACGAGAAGTCAAAATTCATGACTTTACTGTACGTACCACACCTATTAGACACTCCAAATTCCTTGGAAAATACAACAACAAAAGAGCTCACTAACTCAAAACCGATCAGATTAGAATATCAATAAACTTGTTGCCCCTCGAGGAATGAGTTACATCATGTCTGAAGGATCTCTTCGTAAGCAAGGCTAAGTCAATACCAGGGCCTTTCGAATAATTTGTATTTTGCTATTTAATTTTGCCAATTATTGACTGGTAAAAATTTTGCTGGCTACGAAATGAAACAAAATTGAAAAACGTTCTTTAAAGAAGCTAAAATTTAATATTGTTCGTGAAAGATTAATCGTTTTAGAATATAAAAATGTATAATTTTATAGTAAACTTCAGTTCATTACGCTAATAATTCCCATAAGTATTTTGACATGAAACATAAAGTTAAAATGAAAGGTACTACAATTCCGGTTGTAAATAATATAACATTCTTTCTTGCGCACATATTCTGATGGGAGAATATATTACTTCCCCGCTATGCCTGTGCAAACACTATAAACTGGTGAAACAATGCGCGGGCTTATCCTTATATCAATTTATAATATTCTCATGAGCAAAGTACCTTAACATCATGTTATACTGCATTTTGCTTATTTGCTTGTATTTGGAAGATATTTTTCGAGGAAGGTTTCCTTAAAGTAAGTTCAGATTATTAATGGACAAAAATAAATACTAAACATTAATTTTCGTATTCTGTATACGTATTTCGACAACTAAGTTGTCATCATCACCAGATAATTAAACAGGGTCGCACATGGAAAACTCCAGCAAAAACCCGCACGAAACAAATTCCGCACACGATCTGTACCGTCGAAAGCCAAAACGTCCACTAATAAATAGAGGAAATACGTATACAGAATACGAAAATTAATGTGGAAATCTTCAGTGATTAAGTTAATCAACCATGTTAAATGGCCACCAAGATCATGTGATTTGACACCGTTAGACTATTTTCTTTGGGGTTATGTGAAAAGACGGTTTTATAAAAACAATCCACAATCAATTCCTGCTTTGAAAGAAGATGAAATTATTCGTGTCATTGGTGAGACAGAGCCTCAGTTATGTCAAACTGTCATTGAAAATTTTAACAAAAGAGTGGACATCTGTGGAGCTGCAAGAGGAAGCCATTTGGCAGATATTATTTTTTGCATTTAAATGTCGTAACCGATACTTCAATTATCAATTAAAGTTTTTGAAAGTGAATGCAAATTATGTGTTTTATTTATTCTTTAAAAAAACCGCGAAATTTGAAACACCCTTTATTTATAGGAGGATTTATTTTTTTTTGTGGTGGTGGATAAAGCAATTGCTATATGCAATAATTAGCAAATATAATAAGTGAAAATTATAAAAATCTGTATATTAATATTAATTTTCATTATAATCTAATATCAAATACAAGACGAACTAATTAATTTAATACCAATATTTCATGTTATCACATCCACTAATGTCTTAACACCAATTTCAAGGTGCGGGGACTCTGACAGATCGCGAGTTATTTTTACACCCTGACTTGTGATATATCTTAAGATATTTAACTGCAATCTTCACTTAAATGAGGAGAAAACCACAAAGGTGATTTTTTCTAAAATCGATATAAGAAATTTTTCTAATGTTTAATATTTTCGCTTTTGTCTATTCCGGAATCTTGTCAACTTCGCTCGATGAATTGAAAAATTGAAACGGATTGCCACCCATACAAGCACGAATATGCTCACAAATTTTAACAAATGGTAATTAAATTGTAACTCAATTCATATTCAACAATTCTAAATACTTTAAAAAGAATAATTTTCTATTAATTGTTAGCAGCATTGCATATTTGTAATTCAGTATTATTACTCGTATAAACATAAATACTTACGCTTGCTACTCAATGACCTCGACGTTTCTGACATGTTTACCGCTAAAACGTGGTCCTCCATATATTGATCCCATTTTTTGTAAAAATAATCTTCAATGTCCTGAAAGTTCCGGGCACTTTCACAGTTTCTTTTCTGGTCCTCTTGTCTAGACGAATTTCCTTTCGACTCGATCCGCAGTCCGGGCATTATATTTAATTTATCTACACTGAATATTTCGTCCACATAATTTATGAGCTCTTTGTCTATATAACTTTCCTTTTTGCCGGTACTATCTGCAGAGCACGCGAATATCTCCACCAAAACCACGAAGATTGTTATATTTAATATCATGCATTTGCTTTTCCGATACTTCCATGGTACCATTTTTTTTTCAGCATGTCATATGTGTTTGTGTCTGAAAGATAAAGCACATCTATTAAAAATAGTTATCGGTTTTGAATAATGTATATAATAACGTGTATTTTGTGGATCTAATATTTCTGAAAATAGTTGAAAGATTCGAAGGTATTTCTAAGTAATATTTAATATATATTTAATAAAATATATCTCACATATATAACTATTTAATATAAATTTTAATGTTACTATAGCCACGTTGCTTCGCTTTTTGTCGAATTGTTACTTTATCCTGAAGTACTTAATATATCGTTAGTTTAACACAGGCTATTAAACACATTTATCGTCCAACGATATACGCCATATACAATGACAACGTAATTATACATATTTGATTTACGCACCAGTTGAAATGATTTTATTGCGTGTTCTTCTGTTTTTCCTGTTAGTTAATTTTGTTGAAGTAGGTAGTAAAAAATTACATACTATATCTGTATAGTGGGAGCAATAAAACAAATATACATTCCGTCAGATAAATACGAGGAATTGTCCATTTAAAAAACCCACTTAGAAGAATGAAATAATTTTTTGATGTTAAGTTGGCACCAATGTACACTCCGCGCAACATGAATAGGACCACCCGACTTGTTGCAAGCTTTCGGTGGTTTGAAAAACAATTCATTTGCTAAAAATACAATGCAAGTTTGTAATGGTATGATATGGTAAATAATACGCATTATTGCGCAATAGTGCCTAACGTTATGCATTGGGTGACGTAAGTACCACATACATATAAAATGCACCGCGCCGGTTGGATACGACCAGTATTTAATAGTAAGCTAGCGGATGAGTGTCGAGTTACAACGTGTATCCGGATAAACAAACATCTGTAATTAAGGGTATTGTGCAACGATGGGACGACAGAAGTGCTTAAGTATGGAAGAAATTGGAAAAATTAAAGCGTTCCATCAAGAAGGGTATTCCTCAAGGGCTACTGCAAAGAAAATAAGTCGATCACACCAGGTAGTGAACAATTTTATTAGGGATCCCGAGAATTATGGAAAACGTTTTAAAGGGCGAACAACATCCGTTACAACTAAGAGAGAACGTCGAGCCATATTACGCGAAGCATCGAATTCGGCATTAACGGCAAGACAAATCGCGAATAACGTTGGAACGAATGCATCGGTAAGAACTGTACAGAAGTTACTGAAGACCTGTCCGCATTTAAAACGTTTGAAAATTAAACGACGGCCTCCTTTAAGGGAATTTCAGCGCACTGCACGTCTTCAGTTTGCTCAAGCAAAAATGGGGTGGACAAGAGAATGGCAAACTGTTATTTTCAGTGACGAGAAGAAGTTTAATTTAGATGGCCCGGATGGGTTTTCTTATTATTTCCACGATTTACGTAAAGATGAAGTGATTCAGTCACGAAGGCGAGCCGATGTTGGTTCAGTCATGGCATGGGGAGCTGTTTCCTATAACGGACCTGTTGATTTAGTAATAGTGAAGGGCAGACAGAATTCGGAAAAGTACGTCCAGCTGCTGCAACAGGTGAAAGACAAATTTTCCAACGTTATGGCAGGTGGGCCATTTATTTTCCAACAGGATAATGCCAGTATTCACACCGCGCGCATTGTTCGACGCTGGTTTCAAGAACAAGGCATGGAGGTTCTCGATTGGCCATCGCTCTCCCCCGACCTGAACATCATAGGAAATGTTTGGGGATGGTTGTCGCGTAAATTGTACTCCAATGCTACCCAATTCAGTTGCGCTGACGAACTAGAGCAGGCGCTGAAACGAAGTTGGGCGGAACTTCCCGTTGACTACTTGAGAACCCTGTATAATTCCATTCCATCCCGACTATTTGAGGTTATAAGAAATAATGGCAAAAGTACTCATTATTGAACAATAAAGTATTTTGTTATTGCAAACGAATCTTTTATTTTGTAGATTGGTCGTATTCAAGTGGCGTTTAATTACTCTACTTATCGTCATTAGTAACGTACATTTGCACTGACTTTTACAAAAATTATATTTGGTACCTACAAACATCTTTTTATCAACCCTCTTATTTTCGAAAATAACAATTCCAACGCGCTACCATGTTTATACCAACTACAAATGTCATATATGCAGTTGGTCCTATTCATGTTGCGCGGAGTGTATAAGTTGGTTTCACATCAAAATAGGACTTGCCAAGTGTTTCTTATATTTTTAACAGCACGTGGAATAGGTTTCTATTCATATTTTCATTGTATTGCTAAGTAAAGGCATTAAAAATGTTAAGAGTCATATTTATATCAACCAAATAAAATAACAAACAGGAAAAACAAAATGTGATCTCGCTAATATTTTATTGTATTTCGCTTCAATTAGTAACTTGTTAGAGTCTACGTGACTTTGAAAGGGTTTGTTCTTAAGCTATTTATCAGTCCAGTATGGTTATCTACTATCGACATTATGATTTTGACAGTACCTTCTTTGTATCGGTTTCAAGAGTGTTGCTAGAATTCCTTTGTCGTCAAATATAATAAATATTGGTAATGGATGTTTTTTAAGCTGCATGAGAAGTATCGATATCGATAACTATGGTTTGATACCTGATGTCAAACTATGTTGACATTTCTATTCAGTAAGGTTTTGCAGGTCATTATAAATCGTTTAAAGTCAGAACAACGCTTCCAAATTGTGGAAATTTACTTTGAAAAAAATAAATCTGTTCGCGAAGTTTATAGAGCACTTCGTCCATTTTACGGTCAACAAAATCGGGCTAGTGAGCAAGCAAATCGTGCATTTATTGGTCGTTTTCGCACAAATTATACTCTTCTCGATTCAAAACCATCACAAGACAAAGAAATGTGCCTACGGAAGAGAATACTGCTGCTGTAGCGCGAGGTATTGAAGAAGACGCCGAAATGTCGATTCGTCGTCGTTCTCAACTTGTTGGCCTATGTCCTTCGACTATGTGGAAAATTTTAGGTAAGAGTCTTGGCTTACGTGCCTATAAAAAACAGCTTGTGCAAGAATTGAAACCAAACGACCATCGCTTGCGTCGCATTTTGCTGAGTGGGCATATTTGAAACTGGCCGAAGATGAGCATTTTTATCAAAGAATTGTGTTTAGTGATGAAGCTCATTTCTGTCCAAGTCAATAAGCAATATTGCCGTATTTGGAGCGAGACAATACTCAAATCGTTAATGAATCACCATTACATCCATAAAAATTGAATGGTGCGGTTTACAGGCTGGCGGCATCATCGGTCCTTATTTCTTTCGAAATGAGGAAGGAGCTGGTGTTGTGGTAAATTACGAGCGCTATAGAGCCATATTGACTGAATTTTTGTTTCTAAAAATAAATCAGCTAACCATCGTCGACATTTGGTTCCAACAAGATGACGCAACTTGCCATACAGCGCGCTTAACAATCGATTTATTGCAAAATCAATTTGGCGCCAACTTTATTTCCAGAAGTGGTCCTGTTCACTGGCCGCCTCGTTCGTGCGATTTAACGCCTCCGGATTACTTTTTATGGGGCTATGCTAAGTCATTGGTTTATGCCGACAAACCAGCAACTCCTGAAGCATTGAAGCCAATATTCAAGCCACCATTGGTGCCATACGGCCAGATTTATTGAAAAAAGTTGTCAAAAATTGGACTGATCGGATGGACCATGTAACTTGTAGCCGCGGCGGATATATGCCGAAAATCGTATTTAAAAAATAAATGCCATGAAATTATCTACCAGATTATAATAAAAAAAAATTTTATTCCAACAATATTTCTGTCTTGTATTATCATTTAAGTTTCTCAAGCACTTAAAAAAAGGACCCGTTATTTCCTCAAGTCGAAATATGTCGATATATGCGATTAGCAAATTCGTCCTGAAAATGTTCTCTTTCAGAAACATCCTAGCTTTTGTCAACACTGCCATAAATAAGTAAACCACAAAACGCACAGTTCGTTAACAGTTAGATCAGTCCACGTTTTTGATTTCCTATCGTAAACACGTCTTGCTTCGTCTCACTTCATTAGTATGTGTTTACGAATTACGAATTTTCTCACTGCCAAGGAAAGACGTCCCAACTATATGTAGTATCTATAACTCTTCTGGAGATGAGCAGGTCGTGTATTGTAATATATTTTTCGAGTGATTCAAGGAGTACTTATTAAAGCAAAAAATAGTAAAAATCGACGATCGACGTGAGACCATTTAGATCCCATTGGTCTCACGTCAGTAGTCATATTTCAGAACTTCTAAGGCAGCAGTAGAGATTTAAGCATTGTCTCGATTAAACAGCTCTATGAGATTTCTATTTGTTGTCCAAACTTACGCATTACGTCTTCCAAACTATTTGGAATTCATTCTAGCGATGAACCAAAATTTGTAAGAGAAGTTGATGGCCATATCAAAAAATGACTGTAAGATGTGTCCCTATGATTGTATGTGAATAGATTTGAATAATGAAGTCAGTTTTTCGTTGTGTAATAGAAAGTTCCAGTGAAAAATTCCCAAGAGATATATAAGAAATACAGAGAACTTCTAATTCTTAAAACATGAAGAAAAGAATAAATAAGTTAAATAAGTCATACATGATTTTTTCTCAATAAAATGTGGTCGTATCTTTCTAAACTCATTTAAAGTAAATATGTATTACAACACTTAATTTTAAACTTTGTAACACGCTCCCGTGTAGTTTAAGTACAAAGAATTCTTGTATGTTTAAATTAAACTGGACTGGATGGCTTTCAGACTATTACTTTGAAATAGGTTCGCTAATTCTGAAATTTTTTTTGGTATCGTTTTAAGGAATTGGCCCTCAAATTAAACTTTTTTCTCCTAAATTACGAAACTGTTTGATCTCGAATGCTATTAAGTATATATATTCAAGTTTCCAAATTTTGAGTTACAACTTTGTGTAATCATAAGTTCAACTAATTGCTTTACTTTTTTAATATAATGCGAAGAAGACTTTCCTTCTCGAATTTTGTCAAAGGAGTTTTAGAGAAGATTAAAATATTGGTATTACTCTTGTGAAAGCAAATAATAAAATTTCTACGGAATTGTTAATTTAAAATGAAGGTACTTCGCCGTTAAATATTCCTTTTAAATGCTCTAAATAGGATTAAAAAGAAATATTTACCTCAATATTATAACGACCTGTACACATTCTTTTCTATAAGGGTAAAATATCGAAATAAGAGGATAGTTTGACAAGTAGTAAGAATGATACATAGGTGGCGCTCTAGTTGGTAAAACAAATGCACTGTAATTTAGATTGCCTATTTACATGTTTACATTCCGATATTTAGATAAATCGGTTGATTAGTTTATATTTGACAGCTGATTGAAAAAGACACAACATGTCGTTTTGTTAAAATGGAAAAAGCAGAGTATCGTGCGGTGATTAAATACTTCGTAATTAAGGGTATGAAATCTACCGAAATAAAAGATAAGTTACAGGAAACATTAGGTGAATCTGCTCCATCATCCGCCACAATAAGTAGATGGGCAAATGAATTTAAACGTGGTAGAACAAGCTGTGTTGATGAAGCCCGCTCTGCAGCACCCAAAATCGTGACTTCTAAGGAAATAATTACAAAAATCCATAATATTATTACGCAAGATCGACGACTCAAAGTGAGAGAAATAGCAGACATGGTAAACATTTCAACAGAACGCGTACACCACATTTTAACGAAAGAATTGGGCAATTTCAGCAAGATAGGTGCCGCCATTGCTTACGACTGATCAAAGTAATCCAGTGAGTGTTTGGACCATTATAAGCGGAATCCGGTTGATTTTTGTAGGCAATTTGTTACTTGCGATGAAACTTGGATACACTACAGTAAACCCGAAACTAAACAACAGTCGAAACAATGGTTAGAACGTGGTTCTGCGCCTCCGAAGAAAGCGAAAACCACTTTATCGGCAAACAAGGTGATGGCATCAATTTTTTGGGATTCAAAGGGCATTTTGCTCATTGATTACCTTCAGGAAGGTGCCACAACAAACGAACAATATTATGCAGAACTTCTACAAAAATTAAATGTTGAGATTCGTGCTAAACGGCCAGGAATGGCAAAGAAAAAGATTCTGTTTCACCAAGACAACGCTCCCTCGCATACCAGCATAGTTGCGATGTCCAAAATCCACGAGTTGCATTGCCAATTAGTACCGGATGCATCTTATTCGCCGAATGTAGCCCCTTCCGACTTTCGCCTTTTTCCAAAATTGAAAACGGCACTAGGTGGAAAGAAATATTCGTCTAACGACAAGCTTATCATCTTCGTAAATGAGTATTTTGCAAGCCTTCCGGAATCGCATTTTAAAGATGGCATAAGGGCATTGGGGCACCGTTGGAATAAATGTATTGCTCTTTCAGGAGAATATATTGAAAAATAAAGTTTATTTTGTATTTAAAGATTCGTTTTTCTTTTCCATTCTCACTACTTGTCAAACTATCCTCGTATATATGTACGCATGTATTGATTCTGTTGCTTTTACCTAAGTTTATATGAATCCATTGCTTGACATTTGTTAAAATCACTACGAAATATATATGAGGGTGTTTCGGGGCATCTTTACTTACATCTACATCTATTCGCCCGAATATGGAAGAACCATACATCTTACTCCAACAGGTGACAAGACAAATGACAACGCCCAACTGTATACAGCCGTTTTCTCATGCTGTGTAAAATAAATGATTTTCATGAAACTAATTCCGTAAATCGCGGAATATTAAAATTAAATTTCCACCTCATATACATCTGTATTCAATAGCTGTTAATATTGAGGAATTGCGTAGAACTTACATACTTAAAATTATATGTTTCTGGTTTATAGAAATAAATCTAAGTTTAACTACATTATTATACAATATTACTCACAGAACTTAAATAGTTCAAAATGCGTCTCTGAAAAGCTTCCTAATACTCAAAGATATATACCCAAGCTTTCGTTTAAACATAAAAATTTATTGGCTATAATAACATAACAAAGGGACATATACCAGGTGTACCGGTAAATCATTACCGCTTTTTCCAACAGATGTCGCTAGGCTTAAGAATGCAATGTTATGATTTAGCACATATTGCATTTTATTCTACTGACATCAAGTTTCAAAGCCATACATATTATATTTTGCGAAAGTAACACTTCATAAATTTATACCTCTTTGAAAATTGCGAGTGTGGTGCCTAAAAAAGTGCATTTGCGGCACGCATTACTTTTCGCCTTTAGCCAGTGAAAGTCATCGTTTGCTGATAGAAACTTACGATCAGCATACCCCACCCATGAAAACATGAGAAGTGTGATTTTGACAATTCAAAAGTAGTGATTTTGATGTGCAAGACAAAGAACTTTCAGGAGTTATTGGATGAAGACCCAACCCAAACTCAAAACCAATTGGCAGAAGCATTAAATGTGATACCAGATACACAGGCAAATGGAAAATCGAAAAATCGTCTATGAAATGCTGCTTCAAAGGTATGATCAGAAATCGTCGAATAGTGACGGATGATAGAAATGGATTTATTTCGAAAATTCTAAGCCCAAAAAAGTATGGTTATCAAATGGTGAAGTCGGTCCATCGACACCAAGACCAAATTGTTTTGATCACAAGACCAAAACAATATGTTTGGTGGGATCAGAACGACGTGGCGAAATAGTTAATGCTGGTCTCTACCGACAACGAATTATCAATTCGCACCATGCATTAATAAAAAACTTCCAGAATGAGCCCGAAGACACGGTAAAGTGATTTTGCAATACGATAACACGTCATCTCATACAGCAAAACTGGTCAAGGAAGCGTTGAAGGCACTTGGATGGGACATTACATCGCATCCGCCGTTTTCTCCAGACCTTCCCCCGTCCAACTATCACCTTTTCGCATCAATGGCATACGCACTAGCAGAGCAGCATTACGCCAATTTCGAAGAAGTTAGAAAATGACTCCATGAATAATTTTGTTCATAGAACAAACGGTTTTTTTGGGATGGCATCCATAAATTGCCTGAAAGACGGGCAAGATGTTTGGCATCGAATGGCCAATACTTTGAATAAATAAATTTTTCCATTTTTTTAAAAATTATGTAGTTTTTTACGAAAAAACCGGCAACGTCTTTCTGTTACACCTGTCACCTTGTCATCTCGAAGCGCTTAATTACCACTTTGATATGACAAATTAATGAAAATTAGTATTTCCTGCTAAGCCATTGATTAGTTATAATTACAGAAATAAATTGAAACAAATATTATAAATTAAATCAATTTTGTGTCTCGGCAGGTTCTTCAAAATGTTATGCGAGTATTTATATTCCAACTAAAAGAAGGCATTGACCAGAATGGCGCTCATTTCCAACGTAGCATATTCAGAATATAACAAATATTCATTTTTATAGTTTAAGAATATCAGTGACAAGACATTATCGGTTTAATAATTGAGTATATTGTTAAACTTCAGCAACGCTCTTACTTTTTACTTGTTTAAATCAGGATATAAATGAATAAACTTTATAAATCGCATGGACAACTACATTAGACAAAGTAGTTTATACAGGTTGTTCTTGAACATTTCCTAATGAATCTATATTAGGTTAATGAAGTGAAACTTTCCATAGAACTCTGAAGTAGTAACTGTGTATTATTGATTCATACATCTGAGCAAAGTTCCGTACGATCATCATTATGTATACCGTCAACTCCACCGGAAACTGTTTCTCGATTTGTTAATTTGTTCGAACTAATCAATATTTCTTCTGCGGAGGGTGAAGCTGTATTTACATATATCGAACAAAGAAGCTGTACTCAATACTTTAAAACAAAACCATTACTAATTAGGAATTTGTTTGACATTCTACGAAATTTAATTTAACCATAGCATTATTACAGAAACTTCTCTATGCGTTTTCTTTTCACGAAAGAGCCAAGACTTTATACTTATGTATGTGCGTATATAAAATATAGAAGACATTCTAAAATTTTGCAATTGCAATTTATTTTGAATTTGGTGTAATTCAAAATTATTATGTGACAAATTTAATTAGCTAAGTATGTTATAAAATGAATAAAATGTGCTTGTATGAGAAATAACGATTAGCAACTCGTACATTTTGATAAACACTCATTTTTGTGAATGCATATATTGACATATTAAAACGAATATTTACATTTTGCATTGTTTTATGTTCGGAATGTATTTTATAATAAATTTTATATAAAAGAAAATCAAACTTTTTAAGTGCTATAGATTTCGGCGTAAATATAACATTTATAGCCCTTATTTTGGATGACTGTTGTTATAGTAGTAAGTACATGAACTCCTGGGAAAAAGAAACATAAGATTTTAATATATACAAGGGTAGTTTGACAAGTAGTGAGAATGCAAAAGAAAAACGAATTTTTTAAATACAAAATAATTTTTATTTTTCAATATATTCTCCTAAAAGAGCAATACATTTATTCCAACGGTGCTCCAATGCCCTTATACCATCTCTAAAATGCGATTGCGAAAGGCTTGCAAAATACTCATTTACGAAGATGATAAGCTCGTCGTTAGACGAAAATTTCTTTCCACCTAGTGCCGTTTTCAATTTTGGAAAAAGGTGAAAGTCGTGGATTTTGGACATCGCAACTGTGCTGGTATGCGAGGGAGCGTTGTCTTGGTGAAACAGAATCTTTTTCTTTGCCATTCCTGGCCGTTTAGCACGAATCTCAACATTTAATTTTTGTAGAAGTTCTGCATTGTCCGTTTATTGTGGCACCTTTCTGAAGGTAATCAATGAGCAAAATGCCCTTTGAATCCCAAAAATTGATGCCATCACCTTGTTTGCCGATAAAGTGGTTTTCGCTTTCTTTGGAGGTGCAAAACCACGTTCTAACCATTGTTTCGACTGTTGTTTAGTTTCGGGTGTACTGTAGAGTATCCAAGTTTCATCACAAGTAACAAATCGCCTACAAAAATCAACCGGATTCCGCTTATGGATGTCCAAACACACATTGGAAATGAGCAAACGAGTGAACTTTTGATCGGTCGTAAACAATCGTGGCACCCATCTTGCCGAAAGCTTGGAAAGGCCCAATTCTTTCGTTAAAATGTGGTGTACGCGTTCTGTTGAAATATTGTCTGCTATCTCTCTCACTTTGAGTCGTCGATCTTGCGTAATAATATTATGGATTTTTATAATCATTTCCTTAGAAGTCACGATTTTGCGTGCTCCAGAACGCGCTTCGTCAACGCAGCTTGTTCTACCACGTTTAAATTCATTTACCCATCTACTTGTGGCGGAGCAGATTCACCTAATGTTTTCCGTAACTCATCTTTTATTTCGGTAGCGTCCATACCCTTAATTACGAAGTATTTAATCACCGCACGATACTCTGCTTTTTCCATTTTAACAAAACGACGTGTTGCTTCTTTTCCAATCAGCGGTCAAAAATTAACTAATTAACCGATTTATCTAAATATCGGAATGTAAACATATAAGTAGGCAACCTAAATTATAGTGCATTCGTTTTACCAATTAGAACGCCACCTATGTGTCGTTCTCACTACTTGTCAAACTATCCTCGTATATGTAGAAGCAATTACATTGTACATTAAAAAAGTAATCAAGTATAGCGTGTTTGAATTGTCACAATTATCTGCGCGTAAATGATGTCTTTTGAGGAAGTACAAACAAACTATAGAAGTTTTGCAGTGGAGTTTTAATTTGTACAATCTTTCCGAATAAATTCTACAGCATTCTATATCTTCAAGACTTGAAACTATTTATCAAACCAACTTCCTTGTTTCTTTCCAGAAACACTTTCCACACTGAATTTTTTGTCATTAAAAAACCTTCTCTCCTTTCGTGCTAAATACGGTACATACATTGGAGCGATGGATCGGAGCGTTGTCGTGGAGGACTATAAGAGAAATAGTCCTTACTGCTCTGTTACAAAAGAACAAATAATTTATTGCTACAATCTTATCTGTAGTAGCAAGAATACTGCGAGCAACAAGATGAACAGTTCAAGGAGCATTTCTTTTCCTGGGTAGCAGAAGAACGGTGGTTAGCTAGGCGGAAATGGTAGTCTACAAATGAATGTTTAAAGAAAAGGGCGCCAAGAGAAAATAGTGGCATAATGTTACGGCTGAATTCTACTTTGTATATTTATTTTATTTCAGTTTTCAAGAACCCTGAATAGTATGTGTTGTTTGTTATTTGCGTGTGTTCATATATCCTTAGTGTTGCCTTATGTTTCGATTCAGTTTCATCGAATGTCGCGTTAGTTTATTCTCTTATATTCGTTTATTTCATCGCAAATACTGCGTTTAATTTATGCGTATTTTATATTAACCTCTTATTAAATTCAACAGCATTTTTTATTTAAACCTCGAAAAGCCAGTTTTATCATGTTTTGAGTTTTTTTTATTATGTCTGTATGTATGCCGCATGTATCATACAGTATATTTATCTCACTCTCGCTTGCGTCGATAGATGAGCAGCAGGTATACGTGGTTACTCTCTGTCTGCATGGGAATCGGACTAACGCGAATAGTTTCTTCTGCACCCCTTTTACCCCTGGCCGTGCATTTGGCGTTGACTGCGTGTAACGTACTTTACTAAGTACAGTACTTCCAAACAAGTCTTGCAATTCTCCCGCCGAATTGGGACTCTTCTGTTAAGGGACAAAAAAGCGACGTTGTGTTTGTGTAATCATTTTTAGAAGAGCTTAACTATCAGTCGGTCGACGACTTTAAAAAATACGCGCCCTTGGAAAAGATCTTTCGAAACTCACTCACCAACGAAAGTATGTTTTTTAATAACGCCTTTTAAATATACATTTTCGGATTGGAGTGTACTCTTTTAGGGTATTATTTATTCATTTATTTTCCGTTCTTGTCGGTTTTTCCTTTTCTTGTGACATTCGCATTTTCGCTAATAAGGTGAGCATGATTTAGACAAAAGGTCTGATCGACACAATTAATATTTAGTATCAGAGTCCCTTTTTTTCAATATATACAGTCAGCTGTAACTTTTATATAAATTATTAATTAGTGTCATAGATTATTCGATATGTAGTGAAAGTAATATCGTTAATGGTTAAATTAAGAAATACGTATTTTACTTGTATTAAATGACGTACCGTTAATATCTTTGTTAATTTTTCTTTTATCGGTTAACTAATGTCTAGTTACTTGAGTTACTAACATATATCAATTTCATAGTTTCGTGCATAGCGTGTATTAAGTGAGCTGGATTGAAGGGCCATTGTACATATAATCTTTTGTAGAATTTGTTAATCAAAATAAGACATTTTGAATACCATACACGTTATTTTATTTATTCTTTTCTAGAAAATATTGACATGCAATGCAAAGTGCTCTTTTTATGGTTTCGTTAAATATACGTTGCATGATTACACCCATATTGTTTTTTTTGGTATCAACCAATTAAAAACCAGTGCTTCAGTAGCAGTGTAATAACACATAATATCTCTTAGCAAATCGCAGCTCTATTAACCCACTAAATTTCTTTTCCCGAAAGATATTTATCAAGACAAAAGAACACGAAAGTATAACAGACTAATTTTATTTAAAGAATATCAGAAGGAACACAGGTACATTAGACAACGGTGAAATAATTTAGAAGTAAAACAGTTATTAGAAAAGTGATTAAATTTGAATCCGTAAACGATAAATAAAAATCTCGATATAAATATAAATTTAAACTATTTTAATATTAATAAAAAAATCGTATATATATATATATACATGTATATTGTATATACACATTCATATATGATTAATATTAGATTCTCGGGCTTTCCGCGATTTTGGACAGAAGATCTTGAAAGAATCAGCGTCAACCTAAAAGCAGTTTTCAGGTTGACGCTCACTACGAAACAACTCCTGAAGAAGATGATTGAGATGTCTTTGAAACGTCGAGACGCCGATTCTTTCGAGAACTTCTGTTCAACATCGCGAAGAGCCCGAGAATCTAATATTACTTATACTTACATATATATTACAAGAACCATATCACGTTAGAATGTTTAAATAACCTTTACTTTGATCATTACAACCTTGGGAATAAAACAAAAAAAAAAACAGAAACGAGAATTTAATCTGACGCTTAAAGTGATCAAAAAAGCTTTAATAAACTAATAAGTTAAAGTTGTATATTCTGAACTCGGTTAGCACCTTCTGACCTATGCAGCAATAGACTGGGCAATGTTTTCTCATACCTCGGATGGGGATGTTCAAATGTAGTTTTACAAGTAGACAACTGAACATGGCTGTTATATATATATATATATATATATCCAGCAATTAGTGGACAAATAAAATCACGAAAAGAAATTACTTGGGTCAGTTTCTTTGTTTGATATCCCACTAGGAGGGAGAGTCTTTCCCTATGCTTATAAGAAGGGACCACAACTTTAGTAATGTTTTTTCTTAGTATGGTTAGCAATCGAATGACCCTTAATGAAGCTTAAACTACTCAAGGTGGAAACAAGGGGGTATAGTACATTGTTCGAGAAAATTTAAAAAACGAGAAAACAGAACACGTGCCAATACAACATACGGGTGAGACAAGAACAACTCAGACTCGGATATTTCTATACTGACCGTAGGTGGAAGTACGACAGCCAGATCATATCGACATGAGAAGATCATAAAGAAAAGTGAACTAGATAAGAAATTGAATTTCTCACGATTTCTAACGAAATGAAAGCGTTTACGAAGAAATATATCAATGTATAGGAAAATAAAGCTAATGCAAGAATATGATTAATCAGAAATCTGAATAAGGCGTCACATCAAAGATATGTAACTATACGTAAATACAATAAATACATTATGCTACACAGGGTTTTCGAAATTAAAATGAACAGCATAATGGAATATATGCAAGGTGAAAATTGAACTGTAGCATTATTAAAATTGAACTTGTGCAAGACAATTTCATTTTGATAAGACTGTCTCATTAATTACACTGATAAACGTCAATTTTGTGAGACATTGTTAATGCTCTTTATGTAGCTTTATATAGGTTGAATTCGAAAATGTAATCAGGATGTCTACAACACACATACTTTACACATTACTTCTCCCTTCTTTTAAAATCGAGCAGATACTCTATAACATCATTTATATATTAAGCAATTGGAAGCTGTAAATTCCTCAGAGTAACTGGTGGCAATAAGGAAGAAACTGACATTTCCCTTAACCATTTTCATAACAAACTTCTGACTGAATAACTTAGAGGGTGTTACTATGTTCTCTTAAGAGAATAATTACTTATTATAATAAAACATAATGGCTATAAATTTAACTAGAAAATTACATTTTAAAAAAATCACTGAAATAAGAAAATGTAAAGACACAGGGCCGTAATAAAATACGTTGAATAAAATGCAAATTATAAGTCACCCGAGGAAAGGGAAAGCTATTAAGAATATTAAAAACTAATTTTAATATTCACGAAAAATTTTAACATAGAAAAAATATACAATGACGTTCACAAAATATAGACGAAAGATTGAACTTTTCGGTTAATCGTATTATTGAGCGCTAAAATGAACCAGAAGTTAAAATTCACATGTAGCAAATGGTCTCAAGTGATAATTCTGGACGTTTTGAGTGTATACGTAAAGATACTGCTTTACAGCGATTCGTGTATGAAACACTCACACACTTTACGTATCACTAGTAGTAAAACTCCAATGAAAATGAGCTCTCTTTCCGAATATTTAGGTTAGTAGTAATGTAAATCACGTGACACAAGAAAGGCACTTACGTCGTATTTAATGTTAAAAGAACCTCATACGCGCTTTTCTGATTCTGAGGGTGTTACCAAATTATTTTAGCTGCCAAAATGTCTACTAATATATCACTTTCAAGCACCGAAACCAGTTTGACTAACTTACAGTAAACGCATTCTGAAAATTATGCCTTAACGTCATCTGTATCTAATCCCGTCAAACTCCGTCGACCTAATAAAATGACAGCTGACAAAAATGTCACTGATAATTGTTTGATGTTAGATGTATATATACATAACAGTTCCCAGAACGTGAAAGTCTATCGAATTATATTCATTAAAAATCACGTGAATATCCCTCGCCTTTATAACTTTATTTGTTTAGTGTCTAAAGTAGAGTATATTTTTGAAAACCAGATTTTGCAGGTGGTTATTTCACCTGTCTATTTTATAAAACTAATTAATAATATTTAACATCATTAGCAGTTAACAATACATACAAAAAGTAGCCAATAAAAGCTCTAGGAATATATTATTATTGGCGATTAACAGATACGCTCTACCTACACGTAAATTTAAATGAACATAAATATATTCTCCCGAAATACACGCACACATAAATGTAATTGATGTATTTAACTGCATCCATTATTTTCATATTACGTAATAATGTATTTTTGTTATTACTGGTTTAGATTATGTTTTATTTAAATACAACGCAGTAAAACAAATATAAATACGCTAGTTGTACTTAATATATTATTACATAATTATCTAAATTATTACAAGCAGAACGACGTATGTAATATTGAACCTATTGAATATGGAGTTTGTTAAATGTACATATATGCTCATAACTGTATTCAAAAATTATTTTTACCAGCGAAGAGAATTATTAGTAATTATGAATTTAAACGAACATACATTTACTCAACATCTGTGACGCTTGAAACGCTTACATGTTGTTCTTTATCAGACCTACATTAGGTAAATGTTCCACCATAATATACACATGGTATAACAAAACATTTGTATTTAATCATGAATAATATTTGTAATTTAGTCAAACCCAGCACCTAATACTTTTTGACATTTTGACAAGTGACTAAAATTTTTTTTATTTGAAGTAAACATAACAAACATGTTTCGTTCATATATGTACACGTATTCAGCAATTATTGAATATTATATTGAATTTCCAGTCATGAGAACTTTCTGCGGATTTGGGATAATGAGTGTGCTTTACTCCCTAGTGAAACTTGGCAGAACTGATTCAAAGATTGGTTTCGGAGGATGGAGAAGTGTAGATAATTGTAGATAATTGAGTGTAAAGGAAATTACTTTGAAAAAATTAAATAAACAAAGCTGTTTTGCAAAACTTTCCTGGTACCCTTTGTACAACACGCTATTTTGACCGTAAATCTAAGATTAAGCATCGTAGTTCTGATCCCCCTTTCTACGAAATAAATATTTACATGGATTACCACTGACAAACACTGGTCGACATGATTTTCTCCGACTTCTAAATGAGACTTGATATTTAGTAATTTGGATGCGCTACATCCCAAAATCATACTGGTTTTTGCGCATAACGTCCAGATTTGATTCGATACCATACTCTGCTCTATTAGGAATAATTAACTGATGAGGCCTTTACTTGATGAAAATCCATAACCCAATTAAACACAAAAATTCGGATGTACGATTTTCACAAAACATCTTTAAGAAGTAGTAAAAATTGTCTCGTCAACAGTGGTTTCTTCAGACTAAAAGGTAATTCTAACAAACGGAATATACTCTAGTCAACGAAACTTTTCTTAGGGCGGTGATTAAGCCAGCAGAAACGAGTGCGCACTCATTGGCGACGATGATATATTTCGAAGACGGTAGGATATATCCGAAGTCGAAATTTATATACACATGATGTGTTAATAGCAAACAGCACCGGTTAACTGCGCAACGTGATGTATCATATTATAAATTCCTATATGACTTTATTTTTATGTTAAGAGTGTGCAATATTCCACAAAATATTGTAGACAATGAAGAGTTTTAAAACATTTGGGGGAAATAAGTTCCGGAATGGAGATTGCCAACGAGACGTCAAATATAATGTAACTTTCCTCGGGCGAAAAACACAATTATGAATCAAATAAAATCACTGTTAAAAGATCAAAAAATATAGCTGACGGTAGACGAAACAACGGATGTAAAAAAACATAGTATTTTAGATGTGTTGGTGCGCACTTTAAAAAGTGGTGAGATTTCCTTAGCTCTTCTTTTACGTAGTAGAATATTACAGAAAACAAACACAGAAAGAATAGTAGAAACGATAAAACACCTTTGGGAAATTCAATATATCGGTAACCCAACTTGTAATGTTGGTTACAAATGGGGTTTCGAACATGGTTAAAGCCGGAAAGTTACTAAAAACTTGTCCTCAATTGCTTCACATAACCTGCTTACTCCATGCATGTCATCTTGTAGCTAAATTTATTAGAAACAATTATCCAAGAGTTGATCAATTTATAGTTTATAACAAAAAGTTTTTATTAAATCTCCAAAACACATTCTTGAGTTTAAAGAAACTTGTCCGGACATTTCTCAGTCACCAATGCCGGCTTGACGAGACGAGGAACGTGACTTAAAGCTGTTTTATATTATGAGAAATTTTTACCCATTATTAAACCTTTTATCTTAAATTTAAATCCGCAAAATGCTCAAGCAATCTCAGTAAGTCAGCAGCTGGTTTCAGGTACCGAAATCCATACTCAAATAGAGTAAATTTTCGAAAATTATTCAATTTTTTTAGATACTATTTCCAAATTAGAGAACGCCATGCTGTCATTACATGAAGTGCTAAAAATAGTATATTACCTCAAAATCTCGTTAGGAAATTTAATACATAGTATAGGAAGATTAAAAAACGATAAATTTTGTGCGATTTTAAATAAGAATCCTGATTTTTCAAACTATAATAGACAAGAGTTTAACTGAAAACCAGGAGTGCGAAATGATGCGAATGTCCTTTTTAAATTCGCGAACATCACATCATTAGACGCAGTACGCTCCTTTTCCAAATACACCAAGATATTTTCACTTCGTCGTAGGAGTATGATTGAGTCAGCACTAGAAGGCATACTAATGACACAATACTACAATGAATTTTTGCCTCACTCTACATCAACAGCACAAAAAACTAAAATAGTAAGTAAACCATTAGTAATATTGAGAAAACCGTTTAGCTGTCTTTTAGTAATAATAAAACAGGCGAATATATCCCCTACATATCTGAACCAACATTGGAAATCCTTAAACAACGGGCAATTATGGATGTTAGGTTCCAGAAATGATTAGTGATCGATTACGAGCAGTGGGAAAAATCCAAAAGACGGGAAAATGGGTGCCACATCAATTGAATGACAGGCAAATGGAAAATCGATAGATCGTCTGTGAAATTCTGCTTCATATCTTTGAAGCAGCATTTAGGAAGTTATTTCTGCATTGAATAGTGACGGGTTATAACCTGGCGAAGCCGACCCATCGACTCCAAGGTCAAATCGTTTTGATCGCAAGACAATCCTCTGTGTTCGGATATGTTGGACCAGAGTGGCATGGTTATATTACGAACTGTTGAAACCTGGTGAAACAGTTAATACTGATCGCTACTGATCAAAAGTTATCAATTCTATCATGGATTGATAGAAAAACGTCCAGAATGGGCCCGAAGACAGGGATAAGTGATTTTACAGCACTTGTATGGGGCATAATATCATACTCGCCGTACACTCCAGACCTTACCCCGACTATCGCCTTTCAGCATCAATATGATACGCACTTGTAGAGCAGCACTTCGCTAATTTCGAAGTTAGAAAATGGCTCGATGAATGGTTTTGCTCAAAGGACAAACAGTTTTTTAGGAATGGCATCCGTATATTGCCCGAAATATGGGCAAGATGTATAGAATACAATGGCCAATACTTTGAATAAATAAATTTTACCATTTTCTTGAAAATTATGTAGCTTTTTACGAAAAAACCGGTAATGACTTTCCAATACACTTCCGTTCTAATCTAAACTGCAGCAGGCCGTGTTTGCAGCTCTGACTTAGATTAACTGCCTCCTTTATTTAATCTAATATTCCGTATTTAACCGCTATATCTAAGAGTGAAATTAAAAGGAGCTTAATATTGAATATTTGTCTGTTAATTATTACATCTAATTATGTATATAAAGTCTTAATGTTGCTAATTTATTCATGACACCTAAGTAATAAAGCCAAATTAATGCGAATTAAACCAAGCTTTAAATGGGAAGCCAATTTATTATTTAATTAATAAATTTCACTACTAACCTATACTTGAAGTAAGTAAACATTTTTAATGCACACATAAAAGTGGATCGTTTTTTATAGATGAATGTGAAAGGTGCATGTCATTAAGAGAAATTCGAGGTCAATATGTTTTACTGTTATTAACTACAGAAATAATAATGCTTCTAATGAATTTATAGGTTCAAGCTAACGTTGACTTTAAACTTCAACACAGACTTAACATAGTTTTTGAATGATGTATTAACAAACACTTGTTCGATTCTTATTTATAACCTAATGTCATGTATATATATGCGAATATTTATCTCCACCGTTCCGGTTTACTAAATTGTTTCGATTTCATAGAACATAAACATAGCACTACATTCACCCTGGTAATACTGTACTAAATTTTCAAGAGTGTTTAAATTAAAGGTCTTTCCATCCAAAAGCATAACTATGGAAAATTGTGTAAATTTCCATTGCAAAACCCAAATACCATATTCGTTCAAAGTGTACATTATAACTTGCTTGGTATATCGCAAAAATGGGGTAATAGAACCGAAAATAATGAACCTTAAACTGACAAACGTCAAAATCCTAATCACTGAAGGTTGATATATAACCCCTTTCCACATTAATTTTCGTATTCTGTATATGTATTTCGATAACTAAGGTGTCATTATCAGCAGATAATTAAACAGTGTTGCACCTGGAAAACTACGGCAAAATACCCGTACAAAACAAATTTCGCGCACGATCTGTACCGTTAAAAACCAAAACGAATACTGTATATTCGTTTCGCCTAATTTTTAAAAGATTGTATTCTAGCCTTAAACTGAGATAAAAGACAAAAGAAAAAAGGGAAAGAAAAGAAAAGTACCTGCATGCGTTTATTGCACTCTCCCTTGTCTATCGTTTAAGAGATTAAAGAGAGATTGTTAATGGTTGGAGCCCAGGTCAGTGTTCAACACATGGCCTTTATTCTTCAAAGTGTACATGCTTTAATACATATCTAAATCGCGATAATTACACACGTTTTTTATCAAATGCAAACAATCCACGTTAACACTATGATTATTTTCCAACACATGTTTTGTTAAACTGAATTTTTCTGGCCAATTGAATTTTAAGGGTGCAAATATGTTCCTTTGGCCTATGTATTGTTTACTGCAATCTAGACATTTAGTTGCTTAAATTCCCGATTTTTTGTTGTCATTGACATTGTCTTTTGCATTTCCTAAAAGTGATTTGATGGAGTTAGTGGATCAAAATGTAACTTGAAAACTGCGCCCTTTAGAAACACTATTTAAATTGTTCATCAAACGGCTAAAAGGTGAACATACAAACTGCTTGTTTGTTAGCGTTTCCATTAATCAATGGATTAATTAGGAAAGCTATTCTTTTTCGTATCTTACTTTCGTTAGTGGGAAATTAAGCAAGCGATTTAATCACTAAGGTTGATATATAACCCCTTTCCACATTAACTTTTGTAATTCTGTATACGCCTTTCGACAACTAAGTTGTCATCATCAGCAGATAATTGCAAAGTGTTGCACCTGATAAACCACGGCGTACACCACAGTGTACATCTTGGTTCTCAACGGTATAGTTCGCGTACGGAGTTTGTTTTCGTGCAGGTATTTTTCGCCGTAGTTAAATAAAATCACATTATTTTCTGTCGCACATTTTCAACACTGATGGTCTCTTGTGCCTTAACAACTGACAATACATTTCCGTATTAGGATTGTCAACTCAGAATTAATAATAGAATCGTCCTACCTGACAATTATCCGTGAATTTCTGAGCACCCTATAAAATACTGGAGGTAGAGAAAAAATATTAGTGGCTATCTTTCGGGTCTCACTACATTCATCTGAATTTAGCAAAATCAAACGTGAACAATGTTAATTAATTGGCGATTTTAATTTAGTTTCGTGTATACATATTTGTTTATAATTGGATTAAATTAATTTCAAAATATATTTTATGAATATTGAATAACAGATTAACATTATTATTTGAAAATGTAGCATTTACTCGATCTGATTAAAACGTAAAACGGAAGCAATACATAACGTAATCTGTTATATGACAAGTTAATATTATTAATGAACATAAAAGAGCGTGATATCGCATGATTGTTGTTGAATTCTTCTGTACCTACAAACAATTTTATACATATTTATTGTGTCAAATCACAGATATACTTTGCATTCATACCTGCCTGAAGCACGACTTTTATTAAATTGTCTGTAACGCTTTCACGTTAGCTTTAGTATAACGAATTCGTATAAGTAACTATGTTATTTTTTTCTTGTCAAATACAATTATAGTTTCATAATTTAATATGTTAGAAAGAATCATTAAGCTTAACTTCTTGACAGTTATAGTACAGTTTTAGTATTTAGTTTTGAAACAGGTTCAAAAAATGTAATAATAATAATAATAATAATTCGCATTTATTTTAATCAAGTACCTTAGAGTAACGTCAGATTGCATTATCTTAACTACATACCAACTAACCGATTTTTTTTATACTCTTTTAGACACGAGGGAGTCATGATTTCTTTTCCTTCATATTTGGCAGTATAAATGAGTTAAATGATATCCTTGATAGATCAAGTTACATTGTTTTCTCAAATAACTACATACAAACGTTTCAGTTGAAAAAATAGGTTCTATAACAATTATAATATATATAAATATGTGCGTCGTGTCATTGAAATTGTCGAATTTTTAATGAAAGAACGCATAAAATAAAAAAAAATTAATTTTACGAATTTGGCACTCTTTTCAAATGCCAGATTTGGTGTAACTTAAAATCGAAATTATATATATAATCCATTATCCCTTATACCACATAATGGTGTCGGGTTTTTGTTTCTTGACAATATCTTCTTTTGTCTTTTAACTTTGTGTAAATGTTCTCCATTCCTTTCTGTTCATTGCCAATCATTACAAATAAGAAAATAGCAATTAATACATACTATGTACACTCATGCTAGAAACACGTCTCAACAAAAAAAAGATGCTATAAATTTGGACATATAAAGTCATTTATACAACAACAATTTATCGTAATCAGGTACCGCTTAAGGTTGCTCTTATAAATAGAGAAGTTTGTGATATTTCTAATACAAAGTGGTAATTTATTGTATAATTTACATCCCATAAAATATGTTCCTTTTTGGAATATAGATTTTGCGTGTGAGGCAGGTTGTAAATAATTATCAGTTCGTGTATCATGTTTATGATTTACATTGCCACTCGAAAAAGCGTTTCTGTTCCTATAAACGAAGCATAGGAGATCTAATATATAAATATCATAAATAGTCAATATCGAATTACTTCGAAAATGTTCTCTGCAAGAATTCCTATAGCCCATCCCAATGTTAATTCTCAGGGCCCGTTTTTGCATAAGCAACACCCTGCCCACCTCCGGAGACACTAGTTCTACAATACTTCTTGCTATTACGTCATTCCAGGTCTGTCTCGGTCTACCCCTCTTCTTATTTTTCTGTATTTGTGCTTTCCATATTTATTTGACTGGCCTCGTTTCTTCCATGCGCTGCAGATGTCCCCATCTATCTCAAATCGAAATTTTATGAAATATAAAGCTTGTATGCACGGACCTTATTGGATTATAACGACCATAGGGCGACATCTATCCTTCAGGCATTATAAAGCCTCTGGTGCCTTAGATTTATACATACATATATAAATAACTATTATTTTCAATATTGACAGAACATGCTAGTTCAATTCATACTTAAAGTTGTAGAAATTGATCGTTCGATAACTGTTACTATTAAATTTCATGATTTCTCATAAATTCGTTTAATTGAAGTGACTAACTTTGAAATTCAACAATATTTTTTCGATTCGTGGCTTTTGACAAAGACAGCGCCTCAAATTATTTATAAAATATTTACAATTATTAAATTCAATGCTCTATATAAATATAGAAAAGTAAAACAGAACCAATCACTTTCTTATTATAAACTGAAGAAATTAATGACTCTATATTCGATGGCATAAATGTCATTTTTTCGCATTTTCAAAAATGAAACGTAAATAAGCATTAGGTACAGCAATACTTATCGAATGTCAAATTTTAATGCAGTTACAAAGCGGGAAAATGCAGAAATATATGAATTCTATGAGCCATAAAATAAAAGTTATAGTTAGAGAAAGAATACCATAATGGTTAAATCTTCTGGGAAGAAAGGCTGACAGAACGACAGAGTGAAACATACCCTGGAAAATCTCTCTCGACTGAAGAAAACGAGGAAACCAAAATGGAGAGATACAGTATGGAAGACCTATTTGTATAACAGATAAAATAGAAAACCGATGGCAAAAGACTAAAGATTAAATCAGTATAGCAAGAAATCGCCCATCAATGGGCATAAATGCCTGTAAATATGTCTACATAAGATTCTTTAATTTTATTAAAGCATTAGACAAGGTTAGAAATTTTACTCAATAAGTCCATTTTGAACATTGGTAATTGTGCCCTATGGAACAGTTTACCTACCTCTAATCTGCGCAGTCTTTTCTCTACTTTTGAGACCTATTTTCAGACCACTTTTTCAGTAATATCGTAATGATTATTCTTTTAACGCCATAAGAGGGCTCTGGTTCTATAAAATCGTCGGCAAAGTTAGTCTAACTAATTTGCTTGTCTGTTTATTATCCTGGTGGGCTTCGTCCTTTGAGACCCTAGACACTGTTATTCTTTTGTAGTTACTAAGCTCATTGAAGATATGTACATACTTAAGTTTATAATTCACCAGTACTAATAGAGTGTCTTTAGGATGACAAAGATCAAATGCTCGCCATGCAACTTATCTCATTCTCAATACAAGGATATAACCTGCTACCTTCCACAGAAATATTGCGATATCTTTAGGTAGAGTAATATAAATCATTGTCGTTCCCTTGATTCCGTAGAGACGATTCCGACGGCTTGTTCTATCTTAAATCAACTTGTATAACAGGAGGATCTACCTGTACATATAGAGCTCTTTTCAATTACTCCGTATCTAGAACAATTATTCTATAATTCTTATCAAAGTTAAATTTCTGAATCTTGTTGTCGCTCGGTTTTCCCATACGAGAATCTGCCTTCTAGTAACTGATGCTGATTAGTACTATAAACTTATATGAAATTTATAAACACACAGTCAGACACCGCCGGGTAGAACGACTTAGGATTAAATTAATAAAATGAAATTCATCTTGTATTAGTTTGAAACTATCAACCTTATTTCTTCTTGTACATGAACATCTCAAGAATGATTAGTTTAATATCATTTCCAGTACTTTCGTGAGTCTTATAACAATAGTCTGCTACTTCTTTTTGCTTAATTTTTAGCCAACATGTACTGTTGGCCAATTAACTCTATGGCTATGGACTTGGCCAACTAACACTTAGGGGTAAGTGCCTAATTTCCGACAAATAGAATTTCTATGATTTATTTAACTATAGCTTATTCTTATGTTCTAAAGTTTGAGAATTGGTTTTTCCTAACTTTTCTTTCTTTAGTAATATTGTTTCTTAAAGACGCACGATACCAAAACAATGGTATTGGCAATTTAGTTTGAACGAACAACGCAAATTTATATACGAAGTTTGTTCAAAAGGAAAGGTGAATTTTGAATTTTCGCGCGCTGTGTACATTCGATTATCGAAATTTTGTTTCGTTATGTTGGTACACATGTGTTAGTCATATGTTGGCATTATCAGCCTATTTGGATTAGTAGTTTGTTGTTGACAACTGAAAAGCTTAGTCACGTTTGTGTGTGTTCTTCGATTTTTGACTTGGATCAAATGGATCAAAGAATATGTATTACATTTTCCGTTAAAAATGGAAAAAGGTGCTCCAAGGCACTTGAAATGTTGACTGTGGCATTCGGCGAGTCCACTTTGTCTCAAAGAAGTGTTTATAAGTGGTACAAGCGCTTTATAGTAGGCCGAGAAAATGCACGTCAAGTTCGATCAAATGTGAAGGTTTTGCTCACTATTTTCTTCGTTTACAATGGCGTGGTGCATCATGAGTTCTTGCCAACAGGTCATACAGTTAATAAGGAATACTACGAGGAAGTTATGCAACGTTTGCGTGAAGCAATACGGCTCAAACGATCGGAATTGTGGAAAGAAAATCATGGATTCTGCATCATGATAATGCACCAGCTCACACATCAATGCTTGTTCGTGATTTTTTTGCCAAAAACAACACCCTAATCATGCCTCAACCACCTTATTTATCAGATTTGGCTCCCTGCGACTTTTTCCTATTCCCAAAACTGAAGAGACCAATGAAAGGAAAGCGTTTTGCCACAATTGATGAGATAAAGTCAGAAATGAAGAACGAGCTGATGGCCGTACCGAAAAGCACATTTCAGAAGTGCTTCGGGGATTGGAAGAAGCGCTGGCATAAATGCATTATATCTCAGGCTGATTACTTTGAAAGGGACAAAATGGATATCGATGAATAAATAAATACTTTTCAAAAAAATTCAAAATTCACCTTTCCTTTTGAACAAACCTCGTAGTTTACATATTAACAATGAAATCGAGAGTACTAAGTCGTGAATAATTACTTACCGCTAATGTAGGGCGGAATCAGTTTTTTAGGTCGTGTTAAACGCTATATAAATATTTAAACTTTCTGGTAACTCGATATGGCAGGTTATTGTGTAAACATGCACGTATTCATATGGAGATCCCTAATAGATTAAATATGTACAAATTCATATCGACAGGAAATAAAGTTTGAAATATTTATAACTTGAAATTGCTTGAAACCATTTACATGTGTTTCTATATTAATTTATGGATTTCAAATAGAGTTAGCGCCAAGGCACGTAGTACACTTAAAATTATTCGAAAGTCTGGTTAATTTTCACTGACCTTCAGATATTAATTCGTAAAGTATTCAAAAAAGTTATTTTAATATTTCTTATATGAATAATCATAGCCTCCCTTCATCATTCACTAATAACACAAGTCTGCCTGATGATCAGTGATATCTGTGAAACATATGTAGTAGACAGGGTGTTATTAATATTAGAATGATTTCTTTTAACATTCATTTCTTATATGCACAAACCACATGTACATATGTCTTGGCCAGTACGAATTCTAAGTACAAACACAAATGCATTTAGGTAGGCGTATCTCTTTGTAGTATTGGTGCTGCATGCATTTCTGGAACAAGTATTTCAAGAAGAACTAGGAAAGATCCACCTAGCCATGATAGAAACAACTAATTGAGCGTTACCTACTGACGTTCAATAGTGACAACATTGTTGGATCGCAATTTGTCCATTATTTTGTGTATTATAAAGTGTTTCACGACAAAGTACGAGTTTTGTGAAACTAGAATCTCGCAGTGTCATCAGATTTTTAACAACACAATTCTCGACTAAAACTATTGAAAGATTCCAGTGGTTGGGGACCAAAGTCCGTCATTTTAATGTAAAAACTTGGTGAAAATAGTTTTAGTAGGGTAGAGTTATGAATACATTGAAAATAACCCTTTGTCACTTGAAATCAAATATTCAAACATATTAAAGAGGAATAAAAGGCATCGGTTTCCTTCAGTAATACGTAAAAAATTGCTTGAGGCTAATGAGTTTCAAGCTTTTCACTAATGAAAAGATGTGATGGTATGCGTAATATTTTGAATAGAATATCTTCATTTTCAATTTTTGTTTTTAATTTCATTCAAATAAAGATGTTACTTAATTGGTATTTCCAAACATAAATATATTATGGTCATTCTCAGAAGGGAGGTCTTAATACTTTATAGTGTTTATCTTAATTTAGTTTAGGTATATTTATATGTATTTTCCCTTAATATATTATTTATGTACATAGTTCTCAGAAAGGATCTAATTATACAAGGGATATAAATGCATTGTATAGTTGCAATGCATTTATATTTGTGCTATATACTTATTATTATAAGAGAAAGCAATAATTGTTAACCCTTTAAATACAGCTCATATACTTTTTAGACACACTTATTGTATCTATTATGTATATATTGGTATTTTCTTTAATGTATTCCAATAAAGGTATTTATTTTATAGTTCAGTTATTGAATATATTATGTATGTTGTCTAAGTTTATATGTTCAGAGTGCATCACAGAAATTGATAATTTTATAAATATAAATAAATTTTATAAATCGGGTAATTTTAACAAGAGCAAGTAGGGCTTGAATGCTCACAAGAGAGAGTTGGGTCTAAGAGCTCAAAGATGGTAGTGTAGCTTAAGGGCAGATGGAGAGGAAACATTCAGGAGAATGTCCTAAAATTCAACTCCATCTTTCGGAACTTCCCTGGCAAGAAAGATCACATATCTAGGTGTGACCATGGACTGCAAGCTCACCTGGTGTTATCACGTGTAGGAACTTGCTATCCGTGGCGCTGCAGCCTTGGTGCAGCTGTATCCGCTACTACATTATAATAATAAAGCCAACATGCGACTTCGCACTGCTATTTACAAATCTGCCATTCGCTCTAGCATCACATATGCGACTCCCATTTGGGATTTCGGGGCCAATTGTCATCTGAATAAACTTCAGGTGATACAGAATAAAATTCTCCGTATCCTGACAGGAGCTCCTTGGTTTACAAGGAACTCAGTCATACATCGTAACGTGCAAATTCCCACGATTCTCGAATACATTCAAGAATTAGTGGCGAACTACTATTCAAATCTCCAGATTCGCGAAAATCCGCTCATTGCAGGCATCGATATTAACCGGCACACCGGTGTTCACAGACGGCCACAGTCAGTGTTACTTCAGTAACTGATTGAAAACTTCCCTGTAAATCACCTACATCTAAGATTTACAAACCTTGTATTAGCAAGCCATGCTAATTTTTGTTTTAAGTATGTCCACAAGTTCAAATACCCAAGAAGCCGAAGGAGTTAAGAACCCAGTCCAGCTCCACTACAACAATTGAAACAGAAGAAGACAGAAGAATATTCAGGAGGCAGAGATCGACCTGTATAGCAGGCCGTTCTACTCAAAGTGTGTATAAATTATCTTATACGAGGCATATCAGTCAATTATTTGCAAAAAGAAATAGTGCAAATATAGTGACTATTGTATACACTAATCCCTACAAATAGAGATCAACAAAGTATAAAGATATATAAAAAGTAGGACTAGTAACTGAGTAAACCTACCGGGAATAAACCCATGGTGAGATTAATGGATTAAAAAAGTTAAGTATGTAGTTTATCATAGAGAACAAGCTCGAATACTTTTGCAAAATTTGATAAGATTCTGGATATGTCTGTAGTTATTAATAGCTGAGCGACACCTTTTTTAAACACTGATATAATCGTGCTAATTTGCTTTTCAATGTATTTAAAGTACCTTCCTTGTTACGTACATCATATTACTATTCCGGAAATAATCCAACCATTAATAATACAGTTTCTGAATATGCATTCTACCTAAAAATATAATTCGACATTTTATAAACTCACTTACGTTAATCTTAATATAAAAAGCATTCATCCTTATTAAATCGAAAGACTTTACTCAAAACAAATTAACTTTGTTTCCTTTACATTGCTTAATGGAAAAACATATCGGATATAACTAGTCGCTCTACATACCTGGGCCAGTAACCTTATTAGTTAGCGTTGTTGGTGATAGTCCAAAAACTTTTTCTTACAATTAGCGTATGTGACGATTATTTGTAGATCTAATTCACAAGTATTCAAAAGTATTTTATTGTAAATAAACATACATGTCGCAGAATATTTACGTGCAATAATAATATACGTATTTAAAAATTTAGCACTACCAGAGAAAGTTATGAATGTGTAAGGTGTTAATAGATTTTGTATACATTCATTTCTACGAATATAAACTGTAACTCCGGAATTCGCCTTACAAAAGTGCTTTCATTGACAATATGTCGTGACCCAATACGTTTCCCTAGTTTTCTAAATATGTAATCGGAAGTATTATTTCTGTACAACAACGAATTATGCTACAGGAAATAGCATCATAAATGTTATAATAATTTACGGGTATTAAGCTGCTATTATGGGAATTAGATTCAATTTATTAGTTTGTTAGTTTTATTTTCATCTCGCAAAGCAACTAAATTTTATCAATTACGATGTTGGTATATAGATGGAAAAACTCATTGATAAAATGGACAATACATTACTGAATTAAAAAGTATTTCATTCCATATAAAAATTGCTTTTTATTTTCTTAATCAATTGTTTAATTGTTTATTTAGAGTTTAAGTTACTTTCTTAGCGAATACTTTTTGTTCTAATAGATGCACTTATTCGATGTTGCTGTCAATCATTTATATTGTTTGTCTTAAAATATAAATAAACGGAGGCAGCAGAAGCTTAAATTTATCCAAGTTAAAGAAGATAGAAAATAATACTGCGAAGGGAGATTTTCTACCTAATAATGAAGACAAGGATTACCAAACATTTTTAAAGCCACTAGTAAAATGAAGATAATAGTGAAAATGAGCGAATTAGAACTTTATCAGAGAGATGTTATAATTTTTTTTACTAAAGAGGGGAATGATGGTGGTGCGTAGTCATGTAGCAAGAACCACGTATCTTTCATCATTTGCAGGTAGTGTGCACTAGTAATTGATTGTCCTTCCAGTACAGTGTATCAAGAAATATAATCAACATTATTTAAATTTAGGATTTTTGTAAACGGATCTTTTTGGATCTTGATGATATTTTTTCCAACACACTGCATGCTGTAGCGCTTCTCCCTTCGATCGCATTGAAACATCCACGCTACATCGCCAGTGAGAAAGCAGCTAAGATAATCTGCAATGTCGCGACAAAGCACAATTCAACTTTTCTCTGCAGACGAAGATTGTGTGGTACGAACTTTGCACAAATCTTCCTCTTTCCCAAATCTTCATGCAAAATTTGTCATTTTTGTTCATGTTTAACTCTTCTGCTAATATTCGAAGGATCATTAGTCGATCTTGTGCCACAAGTTCATACACTTTTGCGATTAAATCTGTATTTCGATAGACCGATGGACGTTCACTACCAGCGTCGTGTTCTACACTCTCCCGTCTATCTATAAACCACTTAAGCCACTCAAATGTAGTAGTATGACTTATGGTGTTGTCACCGTATATAGATTTCAACATCTCGTAAGTTTCTGCTGCTGTTTTACTTAATTTATAGCAAAATTGAATATTTGCTCGTTATTTCACTACGACTGAGAAAAATAAAATATGCGCGTTAGAGTCCTGTGCAGGAACTAACAGCTGTCATGTTGTTGCTTGACCAGCATGTATTGGCGGGGCTCTGAACTATTACATGCTGCTTTAAAGCCAAACCGTATAGTGTAACTTTCGGCGACACAGATCGTGTACGGAATATGTTTCGTGCGGGCTTTTGCCGTAGCGTTCCAGGTGTGACACTGTTTAATAATCTACTGATGATGACAACTTCGTTGTCGAAATACATATATAGAATACGAAAATTAATGTGGACAGGGATGACGTTACGTCAAATGATACTAAAATTTCCCCATCTTCTAATTTACAATCTCTAATCTTTTGAATAAATTCCACTTGAATTAGTAATTAATAGGCTTTCCAGTTTTTCTGGCGAATTTTGTTCATTTTCGATGTAACGTCATTGTTTCACCAATTCCAGAAACTTTAAAAAATTAGAAGAGTTTCTTTTCAAAAATAAGATCGAACCAGAGAAAATAAAGGAATATATGCTATTAAGAAGCCTTTGCATGTCCCTGTTTTCAATTTGAAGTTAAGTTCTATAAACAAAAGCAGGGTACTGCAATGGGTAATTATCTTTCTCCATTTATAGTGGAGTTATTCATGAGTAATTTTGAAGTTGAATTAAAACGAGGCTAAATATTTTCCAAGAATTTGGATTAGGTATGTAGATGATGTTTTGGCGATTTTGTATTTGATAAAGAACGTGTGTAATTATGGAGAATTAGATACGTATGAAGGCATGTACATTTTGAAGAATTAAAGCCATATATTGAACACGGACCTGGCCCCAACCATAATTCATCTCTTTTTGATCTCTTAAAGGACAGACAAAGGAGAGTGCAATAAAAGCATGTAGGTACTTTTCTTTTCTTTCCTTTTTTCTTTTGTCTTTTATCTTAGTTTATGGCTAGAATACAATCTTTTAAAAATATGTGAAACAAATATACATTGTGCGTTTTGCCTTTTAACGGTACAGATCCTGTGCGGAATTTGCTTCGTACGGGTATTTTGCCGTAGTTTTCTAGGTACGACACTGTTTATCTGCTGATGATGATAACTTAGTTGTCGAAATACCTTCACAGAATACGAAAATTAATGTGGAACGGGGTTATGTATCAACCTTCAGTTATTATGCATAAATATAATATCACGAATAACATTTTTTAGAATTGAGTGCATAAATGTAACTTCCAAAACGTTATAGGAATCAAAATTTTGGGAAAAGTGTTTTTTCTTCATAATTTTTGCAAAACATTATGTAGGAGTGATAACATTAACAGAAACATTGTTTACAGTAAGTGAAAGATTCTCTGTATTTGAAAATTACAATCAGAATTTATCGGAAGTGATTAACACTAAGAGAATGATAACTTTATGCGTTATTATAATAGAAGGGGTCCGTTGTATTATTAAAATCATATCTTCAAATTTCTTCCATGTAGTCCATAACATTCATTACTATTTGAACAACTACGGTTCATTTAAAGTACCATCCACTATTTCATATTATATATCCGTTTTCGGCTCCTTGCTATCGAGTTTTATCGTAGCGCTGGTTAGTATCTATGTTGTAGTATTAATAAATCGAAGTAATGGCTTTAGATAAATATAATCTAATGTGTAATTATCAATAACATTTACTTTTATTTGACGATATTCAGAGTTTAGTTCGCTTGCACATTTCCATTATAGTTTAGTAAATGTATGCGTCTGAATATCTTTAATAAAGCTATATATACTTTAATAAAATTGTCCACATTGAAGTAAATGCAATGTTCGATGATGTTACTTTTTATTTTAAATGAAATACCCTGCACATCTTTCAGAATTTTACTAGATCCCTGCTTTGGGAGTCCGGTAATTATAAGGTTTAGCACCCTTTCATCCGACAACGGCAAAGAATTTTAATTAAGGCAAATTTTATTGGAAAGGAAGGAGAAACCAAAAAGACAGATAGATAGTGGTTCCGAACACGCAATATACATACGATAGTACCTTACGTATTGCGTTTGTATTGTATTTATCTGCCTTTCTGTTATAATTAATAAATACGTGAAACAGTAAATACATCTTCTCTATAATGTAAAAGTGGAAACAAAAATGAAATCAGTCGACAAAGTTTTTAAAATCGCTACCATTCACTTCCCAACAGTGAATGTCTGTAAACAAATTCTTGAATGACATTTGCTAATACCTTCTGACAAATTAACTGCACATCCTCAATTATCCTCAACCGTAATTCGTTCAGATTATGCGGTTATCTAGTACAAATCACAGATTTTAAATGTCTCCAAATAAAAGAATCTCAGAGTTTTAAATCTGGAGACCATACAAGCCATTAAATAAATCCCTTACGCCTAATCGATTTGGGAATACTCCGCTCAAAAACCTTCGAATATTATGCACCTAATGAGAGGATGCTCCGTCTTAGTAGAACGAAACACTTACAAGTAATTCCCCATCACCCTCAATATTAACAACGGAATTACATAAAAGATCTTTGCAGTTAGTGTACCATGAATGAAAAATGGACCAATAATACGGTTCCTGCAGATGTCAGTCTAATCATTTAATTTCTGTAAATGTTGCGTATACGCTTCTTAGATCTGCAGATATCGACAGTGCTTCAGACTCAAAACAACTCCTATATAACCCTTTCCAGAACTAACTCACCATTAGTTTCAGTGCTGGACTGAAAAAATCAAGAGCAACCTTGAGAATGATTCTTATGTGATTGGATAAAACATTGGAAATTAAAACAGTAGCGCCGAAGACGTGGTTCCGTCCCGAAAACTGCAGTAGTGCTGAAGACAAGATGGTTTCAACGTGGTTTCAGCCCGGAAGTTCAGAAGAAGCTATTAACAACGTCTGCGGAAGTATGTAAGCCAAATTGACAGTGTACAGGTATTTAGCACTAATACAGAATATTACCTCTATTATTCGAAATTAAATATTCAATATTTAATACAGAATATCTACTTCAAGAGCATATATACAATAGTATATGGTTCAAAATGTTTTTTGTTTTAATAGAGGTACTTAGTACTAAATGCAATTTTGGTTCAGGTATACAGTTCTTATAATTCAAATTTCAACACATTTTAATCGATTGAATCATATTTTGAAGTTAAGAATCTCTCAGAAATCAAAACAGCTAGTGTGTGAGTGCTTTCGTGGAAATTCGAACTAAACCCGAGCTAAAGTGTAAGGTAAGGTACCGAAAGTTGTTTGACCTTGTTAAAGTTAAGATTTTCTTGAGGGTACCAGACGTAACCTTCTTGTGTTGCCTTTAATCAGATAAGCGTGGCTTCTCTGGTTAGTCGAGGAAACAGTGTATAGGTATAGATCAAACACCAAAAACGAAATAGACGAGAAAAGGACATGTGAGAGGTTTTAAACTGGCAAAGTAAGAACTCTCAATGGGAGAAACAAGCCTGGAAGGCGGATGAACCAGGGTAACCTAGAGATGATGATAGATAAAGCTCTTCTAAAAGTTCAAAATTCTAAAGCTGGTAAAATAGGTTCACAATTACATAGACGTTGAAAGAGACTTACGCAAGGTATATGCAAAGAAGCCAAGAGATTTCGGATGAGACACGGAGACCACAATAGATCTGAGGAGGTCGTCAGTGGAGTAGGCTTCATAGACACATCAAATAATCCAATCTACATTAATACCAAAGGACATGCTAAGATTGAATAAAAACTGGTCGATTTTTGCTAATACTGATGAACATAGCAAAATGACGGCATTTTTGGATGTAAAGCTACCGAAACAAAGCCACTCGATTAAAGCATGATAATATTCACAGAAAAGTCCTTTAAAATTTACTGTAGAAAGTTTAGAAAATGCTAACGGAAACAGTAGAAACAACTACTATTGAAAAAAGTACTGACTAAGGCGACTGTTTTGCCAAATTCAAAAGACTTATCAGGCAGTCTACCTTTGTTCAAAAATTACCCGTAACTTAATAAAGTGGTTCCGTGTAACTCCCAAACAAAGTAAAGCTACTTGCTGAGTCCTTGAAATTGGGCAAAACGGCTATCGTAGCTATTACTTTGTTGTAACAATAGTCGTTTTCACTGCTTATACATAACATTAACAAATGCTATACCATGACCTTCTCACGGTCTACTTTGCTTTTTGAATCCGTGTACCACATCGAGGATGATAGTTTGGGGAGGGTGAGTGAATTTAGGGATCTTGGAGTAATTTTCGATTCTTGTCTTACTTTTCGGCCACAGATCACTAGTGTGTGCTCCGAAGCCTGCAAATGGTAGGAGTTTGTATTACACACCTCCAAATATTTCTGTGATCCTATACTATGCTTGCGTTGTAAGCAAACTGGAGTATGCATCACTGGTCTGGTCTCCGATATATGCATGTGAGTGCTTGAAGTTGGAGCGCAGTCATCGAAGGTTTTTAAAATTCCTTACCTTCAAGATTAGTGGTGCTTACCCACAAAGAGGTGTGTCGCAGGGAGAGTTGCTTCTTGATCATAATATGTCCTCTTTGCATGACTGGAGGGCTGATCTCTGTGATGGGATGTTACATGGCATCCTTGGTAACACAGTGTTGACTGTCCTTCGTTACTGCATCGTTTGTGTTTTTTAGTGCCCCGTTTGAACTCTAGGTGCAATATGTCCATTGTGAAGCCACGAGCGCGGACTAATATTCTTAGGAGAACACCGGTCTACATTTTGAGTAAAAGTGCCAACGAATTTGCTGACTTGTTTGCTTATATATGTATTTTTAGTAACTTTTGTTTCTGTTTGCTTTTCTGATTAACTTTAGTTTGAATTAGCTTTAATGTTTTTTATTATATCTGCCACGCATGTCTAAACTTACTTAGCTAATTTATATTTTCCTGTTATTGGGCTTTAAGTCTGTTGGAAATAAAGTTCATTATTATTATTAATATTATTATTATTATTATACTGTATATTGGAAATTTATGAATTGCAGTAGGTGTTCTATTCGAAATGCACAAAGAGAGATATGAGTTCTTTCAGAAAGACCGAAAAATAGATATAGGAATCGTTTATTAATAACACAAAGTCTGCCTGATGATCGCTCAATCCGTGAAACATATGTAGTAGATAGGATGTTATTAATAAGACATAGACTCTTTAATTCATATTAAAGTCCAGCATTTGTTTCGAACAAAATTAATTATTACGAAATGTTTAATTCGAATAAATAGTTTTATCTAAAATTTATTAAGTAACGCGAATTTACCTTTTTAAAGACGCACTTAAACTGAAAGAAAATTTAAATCCAACAAAAATTTATTTGATGTATTTGTTATATAGCCTATGTAACCTGTACATAAGAAAAAGGTGGCTCAAGACACAAATTTAAACAGAATATTCTTTCCTAACTTAATAAAAACGGTTTTGCTGCAATTGTATTTCAGATGAGATCTTCAAATATAAATGTGTGCGCATGAAAGATATACACAGGGTTTTGTGGTTCAAGTTGTAAAAAGTATTTCTCGGCCGCCGCTTTCTGAAAAAGTTTTAGTAAAGAAAAGTAATTTTGAGTAAACAGAAGAGAATTTAAGTACACATAAAACGTTTTATTAGGTTTTGTTTATTTAATGAAAACATATACATAAAAAACATTACTTGCAGATTCAAATCTGTTAGATCATATGGTCTACTGGAAGATATAAAAAATAAGGTTGGTAAGGATAAGTAGTCGGTAGAAACAAAGTTTGTGAAATTTTTCCATCCTGTTATAAGAAATTGTTAAATTGTCTCTTGCATTTACAAATTTATAATTTTACAGTAAATAAAAATAAAAATAAGTTCGTATACATACATACATCATTATAATTAAGTCAATCAAGGTGAAATTTGTGTTTTACTTAAAGTGTAACGGTTTTTATGTGTAAGTCTAAACAAGAAATATTCAGACGAAGAAAGTCAATCGGAAATTTCTATTTATAGCACCATAAATGTAGTACTAAAAGCGAAGTAGGTAACTTAAGAAATGCAATTAAAGTAATAGGTAATTTTGATGGAGCCTGTGGTTGATTAAATTAATCATTGATATAATGGGTGTTTTTTAAGCTTCGTGAGAACTATCGATATCACTAACTATGGTTTGACATCTGATAATGTCAAACTGTGTTGACATTTCTGTTCAGTAAAGTTTGCCAAGTCATCATGAATCGTTTAATGCCAGAACAACGCTTCCAAATTGTGAAAATTTACTTCGAAAAAAGTAAATCTGCTCGCGAAGTTCATAGAGCACTTCGTCTACATTATGGTCAACATAATCAGCCTAGTGAGCAAGCAATTCGTGCAGTTATTGATCGTTTTCGCACTAATTTTACTCTTTTCGATTCAAAACCATCAACGAGACAAAGAAATGTGTATACTGAAGAGAATATTGCTGCTGTAGCGCGAAGTATTGTAGAAGACGTCGAAATGCCGATTCGTCGTTGTTCTCAACTTGTTGAGCTTTGTCCTTCGACTATGTGGAAAATTTTACGTTAGGATCTTGGCTTATGTGCTTATAAAATACAGCTCGTGCAAGAATTGAAGCCAAACGACCATCGTTTGCGTCGCATTTTTGCTGATTGGGCTCATTTAAAACCGGCCGAAGATGAGCATTTTTATCAAAGAATTGTGTATAGTAATGAAGCTCATTTCTGGTTAAATGGCTACATCAATAAAAAAAATTGCCATATTTGGAGCAAAGACAAGCCTTTAACGAATCACCATTATATCCATTAAAATTGACTGTTTGGTGTGGTTTACACGCTGGCGGCATCATCGGTCCTTATTTCTTTCGAAATGAGGAAGGAGCTGCCGTTACGGTGAATGGCGGCGCTATCGAGCCATACTGACTGAATTTTTGTTTCCAAAAATTAATCAGCTAAACATCGACGACATTTGGTTCCAACAAGATGGCATAATTTGCCATACAGCACACTCAACAATCGATTTATTGCAAAATCAGTTTGGTGACAACTTTATTTCCAGAAGTGGTCCTGTTCACTGCCCCCCTCGTTCGTGCGATTTAACACCTCTAGATTACTTTTATTGGGGCTATGTTAAGTCATTGGTTTATGCCGACAAACCAGTAACTCTTGAAGCATTGGAAGCCAATATTCAAGCCACCATTGACGCCTAGACTTTTTTTGAATTTTTGATTTTTCATGACTTCTCGGACATAATGCATAATTTCAATATGTAGAGAAAATTAAAAGTAGCTATTCAGGATAGCAGCTGAGAAGATATATTCTAGCAAGTTGGGAGATAGCAGACTAGTTAAAATAGTTACAAAAGCAACAGAAATAAACAGAAGTAGAAAGAGAGAGCAAGAATTGGTGCAGTCGAAAAGCTTGTGCTCTCTAGTGGGATTCGAACTCACGATACTATATTTACTGGGAATGTGTCTAAACCACTCGACCACAGAGGACAGTGATATTAGATTCTATTGACGTGCCATTAAGTTGCATTATCGGGCAGATATCAAAGTGCGATAAACATGAGACTATGTGAATCTCGCCAGAGGAATAAATTTTAAAAAAATGGTTTCTTCAACGTACAGATGATGTTAGAAATAGTATAAATTAGAATTTATCAGTTTCGCATTTCAAAAACCCCCAATTTTATGCAATTAAAATTTATTATGGGTTCTATTTAATACTTATTTTTTCTTTAAGACAATTTATTACGCCTTAACAGACTCGAGTATCATCGTCCTCTGCGGTCGATTGGTTTAGACACTCGTCCGGTAAACATGATATTGCGAGTTCGAATCTCACCAGGAAGCAGTAAATTTTTTCAAAAACTTTTGCGTCGTCTATATGATATAGAAAGTAGTAAAAACTAGAATTTTTCAGTTTTCACATTGTAAAAGCACATAATTGTATACCATGGAATTTAATTCGACAAATTTTACAAAACACAGTGTATTATTGACAAATGCGCCATATTTATAACTGTCATGAAGACAAATTTCAAAGCCTCCTTTTTCATTACAAAATGTATCATAATACATACTTGATTCGAGTTCTTTCTAATAAATAAATAAAATGATCAATGTATTTTTAGCGGACCCTGTATTTTAAAAACTTGGTTTGAATCCAATACCATTCAAATTAAATTTTAGTTTTTTGTCTCCTTTATTTAATTCGCGTTTTACATGGTTTTCTTAATAAGTTAGTAAATAATCCCGTGTACTGTACATTCTGTTAGAATGTTTTTTAACGAAAAATTAATGTATCAGTAAACTTCAAGAAAGCCGTCTAATTTTTCCCTTTAAGTTGTAATGTAATAAACTTATATTCAATACAATACTTCCTTAAGTAAAATTTTAAGTATGCCCCAGAAAGGAGCACATCTTTTTCTATTGAACCTTAAGCGTATTAAGAAAAGAACGGTGTGTTTAAAAATATATATGAACTGGTCTTTCAACTAAAGCAGGTTTAAAAAACTGGTTCTCTTCATCGTATTAAACATTCTTAAGCAGTAATGATTTCAGTGAATCGACATTGTTGCAAAGTAAAGAAAAACTTTACTATCACTATTAAGATAAAAGCTACATGAATTTTAAATCTGCATAAATTTTTAAGTACAAAAATGTTTTATACAATGCTTCTTGTATATAAAGTTATTACTTGGAGTCGATGTCAATCTCATTTATTCATAAGTAATGTGCTGAGTTTATATCAAAAGGAATTTTAAAGCATCTTTCTCTTTAGTTTTCGATATATAATTAGCGAACTGTATTAGAATTTGTTGCAGAAGTTAACTGCTAGTAGTACAAACATTAAATGCGAATTCTTTTGTGAATAATTTGCAACAAAATAGAAACGAAATATATATTAGCGACTTACCAAAAAGAAATTAAATCCATTAATCTATATAAATGATTACCACGTGTTATCCGGTACACACAAATACAAATAAAAGTATATGGAAAATGCGTATCGCGCGTGCACGCTAGATTTATTATAAAATTGTACGAAATATGACGAACGGTTCTTCACCGTATCATGTGTTGCACTACAAGAGGAAGAACTCTGCTGCACTAGAAGGTGTAATAAGTGAAGACCGCTGACTTGAAGAATCTGGGTCACGGGGCCACTGGTCCGCATCGACGAAGTCACCAAACTCAATGATCAGTCCAGACTTTTAATGAGAAATATTCAAATTTATGGTCAAGGATGATACACTCTTAAAGTATTAACCGCATTAGGTTTGTATATTCATCACTTGACCTAACGAAATTTTGTATTTTCACATTCGATCTAAATATTTATCCCTATTAGCATATTTATGATTTTAGATATTTTCAAGCAGGAAGTTCGTAGTGGACATACAGAAATTTCGAATGTTTTCTTGGACATTTAAATTAATTTTAATTATCCTCGTATTTTTTATGACATATCTAGTTACATATATTTCAAACTTGAAAGCTTTCCGTGTTATTGAGGCCAATGAAGTCTTCATATCTTTGCTGTAAAACGGAAGTACTGCTAATTTTTTTCATATAGATAAATGTAACAAAAAAGCAATACTAATACATGAAAATTATTATTTTCTGCTCTTCCATTGTTAATTAAAGTCACAGAAATTAATTAAAAATTTCTGCGCTAGAGAAGGACCCGAACCTCTTTCTACCGTTTTTCTAGACAGCTGGCATACCAATTAGGCGACAGGCGCAGAAATTTTTAATTAATTTCTGTGACTTTAATTAACGATTGAAGAGCAAAAAATAATAATTTTCATTAATTTCCCATTGTAAAGAAGTGGCGTACCGGAAAGTCATTACCGGTTTCTTTGTAAAAAAAATAACAGTCAAAAATATAGAAAAATTCGTTTATTCAAAGTATTGCACATCTGATTCTACATATCTTCCCCATCTTTCAGGCAATTCATAGCTTCCATCCCAAAAAAACTGTTCGTCTTTTTAGTAAAACCATGCATCCAGCCATTTTCTAACTTCTTCGAAATTGGCGAAATGCTGCTCTGCAAGCGCGTGTCCTATTGATGCGGAAAGGTGATAGTTGGACGGGGCAAGGTCTGGAGAGATGGAGGGTGCGATATGTCCCACCTAACTGCCTTGAACACTTCCTTGACCAGTTGCTGTATGTAGCGGCGCGTTATCTTGCTGTAAAATCACTTTGGCTTGACTTGGGGCCTATTCTGGACGTTCTTGTATCAATGCTTGGTTCAAATTGATAATTTGTTTTCAGTAGCGATCAGTACTAATTGTTTCACCAGGTTTCAACAGTTCGCGTAATACACCACGTCGCTCTGGTCCTACCAAATACAGAGCATTGTCTTCAAAACGATTTGGCCTTGGAGTTGATGGGCCGACTTCGCCAAGTGATAACCGCGACTTTTTGCGCTTAGGGTTTTTTAAAAAATCGACAACAAAATGTTTACAAATGTTAAAGGAGCTGTTTGATGATAATGTTATGACACGTACGCGAAAGACAAAACAAAGTACGAATGACCAAGTCGAAATTGAAGGAAATGCTTGAATGTTTTTTTTTTCGATATCAAGGATATTATCATTACTGACTGGATGCCTGAGGGTCAATCAGAAATCCTACAAAGAAGTACTAATCGAGTTGAAAGAAAGAGTAAGGAAGAAGCGACCGGATTTGCGGAAGAACGATTCGTGCATTCTCTACCAAGACAATGCATTTAGCTCACCTATCTGCGAGTTATCTAGTTTTTAGCGAGCAAGTGCATTGTTGTCCTTGATCATCCTCGGTACTTGCCAGATCTCGCACCTAGCGACTTTTACCTGTTCCCAAAAGTAAAAGTGCATTAAAAGGAACACATTTTCAGTCTTTTGAACATGTAAAAGCAAAAACGGCAGAGTTGCTGAAGAGGCTGACAACTAATGAACTACAGTATTGTTTTGAACAAAGGAAGATACGTAGACAGCGGTGCATAGATAGGGGAGGGAAATATATTGAAGGGGATAACAGTTAAATACAAGTTTATTTGCAATAAATAACATTTTTGACACCAGTCTCGTTATTTAATTGCCACATCTCGTATATTCAAATTAGATAAAAATGTTTAGGCAATCTCTTTGAATTTTCAATATTGATGTCACTTCCGAAATAATAGAAGGGCTATAATTCTATAAATACTTGTAATAATGGCAACTCTCCGATATTATTCAATTACCAAATTCAATTTAAATTCACAACTAATCAATTAAGGAAGTAAGGAAATTTTCATCTGTCTCTGCTATTTTAGAAATGTAACGATAATATGGACTTTCATTCGAGAAAGAGAAGAGTAAGAAATTAGTAATTAATAAAGGATTATTATACAAACAGAGATGAACTTTAGAATATATCAGAAGTTCATCTCTCAAAATCCATACAAAAGTACAAGTACTACGATCTACTTTTTTCCTCAATATGGGAACAAAATAGTAGTATAAAATTGTTTTAGTTTTCAAATTGTAATAGAATGAGAAATTATTCAAAAGAATCTATTCGATAACTACAGTTCAAAGTAAGGACAATGATATTATAAATAAGTGAATATACACAGTCTGTCCCAGAGAAAACCGGACTTTTTTAAAATAGTAATTCTTAGTAGCGCCATCTATTAAAGAAATATGCGTCGGTAAAGTAGATCTTTCACCAATGCTATGTCAAAATATCACGACATTTGCATCATTAGAAGCAGAGAAATTGCACATAAACTAACAGTGTGTATTTGGTATTGGTTGAAAAATGAATTTTGAACTCGGTAAATCGTTTACTGAAATGTTTATTTCGTATGAGTATGTATGAGTGCTATAAACCATTTAAAAATCCTGGTACCTAAAAATCAGTGATTACGGAAAGTAACGTCGAACTTGTGCGTGCATTTATCAGAAATGAGACAAAATCCTCATTGCGATACATGGGAATGGACATAAATATTTCCAAAGATTCAATTCATCGCATTTTGACACCGCATTTAGGACCGAAAAAGATTTGTACAAGGTTTGTACCACACAAGCTAGCTGAATTCAGTACTGTATAGACTTAATTAAAGACCAAAAAAGGAGGAAAAATTCAGGTATGTTATTGTAAGTGGCAACGGGACGTGATGTTTTCAATATGATCCAGAGATCAAGCGTCAAAGCACTGAATGGAAGCATCCACGCGAATAAAGACTGGAAAAAAGCTGTTTGGAGGAGTCAAAAGCGAAGACAATGTTGATTTGTTTTTATTATTCGAAAGACATAGTGCACAAACAGTTTATACCCACTAGTAAAACTATCAATGCTATATATTATCTTGGTGTTATGAGGTGTCTGTGCGCGTTCAATATTATGAAAATGGTAGCTGGTGTTAGTTACATGATAAAACACCACCCCATCGCTCAACGCTTATCAACGATAACTACAAATGCCATTTTAACCATAAACTATTCACTGTATTCACCGGATTTGGCCCCCTGTGATTTCTATCTATTCTCCAGACTACATATGCCGATGAAAGGACAGCGTTATGCCGACGTCGAAGCCAGTAAAAAGGCGTTCACAGCGATCTTGAAGGACGTTTCAAAAGATGAACGACATGTTAATTGACCGTGCAAAACGTGGTATTGAAGCTGAAGGCAATTAGTTTGAATAAAATAAATGAATTTAACCAAAATAGTAAACTTTTGTTTTTATTTTAAAAAAGTTCGGTTTACTCTGCGACAGACTGTGTACTTTTGCTGGCTCTGTATTACAAGAATAGAACTGAAATCTGTACATATTACTATGCACTCTAAACTGAGAATTTATGTAAATATAAATATTAATCCCGATACTGTACAGAAGTAATAACACAAAGAACTTAAACTTAAACAGCAATATGTACATATGTATGTACATACTTAGTTTTAAATCGCATGCATTCACGCTTAAGATTTTTATAATTTAAATCATTTATTTAAAATGTAATTAGATAATTAATTTATGTTTTAATTTACTTGAATGAAAGAATTAACATATTCATATATTGCTTAGAGAAACACCTTACGCACCAAGGGAAAATTTATCCACTATCTAGATTGCTTAATTGACAATCTAGTCTATGTATACATACTTATATATATACACATATATAAATATATATATATACATATATATATATATATATATATATATATATAAACCTCACGAACTGAGAAATATGTATGTTAATATGTTTTTCTGATTTAGTTAATGTAGAAAAGTTATAAGAACAGCAGTAATTATACAAAATAAGACAGATATTTATAATTCTTTATTTATTATGTACATACAAATGTATATATCAAATAATAAAACTACTTTTTGAATTTGCATTAAAAGCAGGCAATCTGGTCTGTTTCTCCATAAAAATTATACTCAATCACTCTTTAGTAATTACTTAATTTGAAGAGATTTGGTTGTAAATATTTCTGACTGAATGGAGTTTATGTGTGTTCTAGAGAAAGCTAGATTTCTACTAAAACACTTGTATATAAGAGGCAACCTAATTTGCATATTTTCATATTTAAATTTATGGACCATCTCGTGTTATAATAGGAATGGTAATGTTATTTAAGTTAATATGAATGATATATAAAATAATAAGAAGAACTACTTCAATAAAAATCATTTTTACAGAGTAAATTTCACAATATAAAAGGCTTATAAAATCCAAATTAAGGAGAATTTAGAGCAATTCTAACAAAATTAAGTTATAACATAAGTTAATTATGAAAGAAACTCGATTAAAAGTATTAGGTTGAAAGTCTATTTTTATTTAAAAGCAGACAACGGGAAAAATTCAGTAATTTTGGACAACAATTACGAGTACTTCGAAATAGTGGAAAACTTAATCTTCGATGGTCCATATGTTGAACCTAAGAAATATCCATTACCTAAAATGATTAGGGACACCAAAGACGCGTTAAAATAATATCCAGGGTTAATAACTTCCAACAGGAACTATAAATTATGTCTGAGTAATCCGTAGATGCCTAGATTGCATTGTTTGCCTAAAATATACAAACCAGATAACTCGACGAGACTAATTATATCTGGGATTAACTCACCCACTTATGTCTAAAATAGTTTGTGAATGAATACAAAAATTTATCCGAAAAACTTGACAATTTGTCAGTTGCTAATTCAGTACAATTTATTCAAAGAATTAAAGATTGTAATTTGGAAAATGGGGAAATTTTAATGTCATTTGACGTAACGTCATTGCTTTCTTCGTTACCAATTCCAGAAGCTGTAAAATATTTAGATTTTCTTTATAAAAATAAAATTGAACCGGATAACGTAAATGAATATTCGCGATTGAAAACTCTTTGTATGAATGTTCAAAAAATCATTCAAATGTTAATAAAACTCTGTTTACTACGCGTTTCAAAGAATTTATCTATCATCATAACTTGTGTTATTAACAAACGATTCTTTGTGGACTTATTGTCCTTTTCGATACTGCAAAATAATGAAATAGCAGTACTTCCCTTTTCCGTTCAAACATACGAATGTACGAGCGAATGAAGAAAGTCGTGTTATAATAAAATCGGTAACAAAGTTGCCAGTGCATAAATAGACGAACAGTTTAAAATCTCGGCGACTTGCCGTTATATTATTACAACGAAAGAGGAAGGCATTTTTTTCCCTTATTTCTCAGTATCGAAAAAGTACGATAAGTCCACAAAGAATGCTTCGTCGAACAATGTTTTGTTAGAAAATGGCTAATGAAACCTGCAGAAATTTGGGAAGACGTAATATTTGAGATGTCAGCAAATTTAATATTTACAATTCTGATGACCCAGTAGAATTTGAAGAAAAACTCATCAACGATTTAATTTCAAAATTTCGGAAAGCATCTGTTTTCTCGAACTTTCTGCGCTAAGTCTACTATAATGACAGACTGACACCCATTACATTCCTCGTCATAATCATTGGTACGGCTGCTTTAAATGTTCTCATTATCATACCATTCCCTCTTTCACTCATAGTGTTTTCTCCATATACTTCACTAATCTACTAATGAATTTTGAGCCCTTTCAAGACTTTTGTAAGCAGAAAGCGAATCACTGTGCCTATTGAACAATCGACGGGTTTTCAATTGTCTGAGGCATTTTATAAATGCCCAAACATGACGTCTCTGACTAACCAACAGATGCAGGTACTCGACACGCTTGTGTGGAATGACGACCACATCGCTGCAGCAACTACATACATATATCTTAGAAAGGTACTTACTTATAACGCATATTACTTGAATTGAGACATTGCGGGAAGCTTTAAAAGTGGAGTGGTATAAAATTTCTCCGGTTGTAAGTCGATTACAAGCTGTAGTTTCTGTAAAAGATCAATACGTATATATTCAGGTTTTAATTAAAAAAATTAAACGTTTTTAGTTTGCTTAACTTAGTTTCTTTTTATAAATTCGTATACGTTCATTTCTTTTATATTTTTTGTAGTTGTTGGTTCAATAAAAAACGAAAAATATCGTTTTTGAAAATGCTTTTTTAAAATATCTAGGTACAAAAAAAATAAAAAGTTTCATACACAAACTTCATCAACACGTTGTATATATTATAAAAGAATTGTTGCTCATTTCCATAAAAACGAAATTACCTTCTGAGTAACCTGAAAAATTAAGACGCAACTAAGCCACTAATCTTCAAAATCAGAGAAAATAAAAGCTTCTCCATAAAAGTTCAAAAGAACAGTCCTCATTAATTAAGCACCCAGTAACTGATTTAAGAATTGTTAGAAATCCAAAGACGGGAGTATGAGTTAATACTTTAAAGTCTTTTCGTAAATATTCCATTGCAAATTCTTTTTCTGAGTCATTTAAGGTCAAGAAAATACTATTAATTATGTACATTTTGTTAAATAATTTAGTTGCAAAGTAAATAATTCCAAAGAAAATTGAGATCTGACGAAAAAAATACTTTAACGCATAATTAAATAAAGAATCTAGTTATGATATAATTCGAGACGAATGTTCAAACCAATTTGAACACACGTAGCGTGTTTTAAAATAAAATTTTTAGTAAAAACTGGAAAACAGAAATTTTTAATAAAATATTATTTCGTTACTGTCATACATCATTATTAATTAAAAGTTTTATAAATATATAATAGATTTTAATTTATTTATATTCAAATAGTAACGAATATTTGGCTATAACTAAGGCGAACTAAGCTATAATTAAATTCAAATCTATTATATATTTATAGAACGATTGAATGGAAATTAATGGAATTTCTTAAATTTATCAATTTCCATTAACCTAGTTTATCTAGTTTTGTTTTATTCAAATAAGTATAATTAATGTGTACTTTGAAGAAAATATTCGATTTATTTACTGGTAGATGTGTCTATATATGAGGTTTCTTCAAATGGAAATTCGTTATAATATACCGCTTTTCTTTTTAATTTTGTATTTATTTCTCAGACATAAACCTTTAAAATAAAGTAAATATTCTGATTTTCTATTTCTTCTTACGGCGGATACAATGGAATAATGTTTGTAATTATGCTTCATATATTAAAGTATGCTGACGATGTGGAACCTCCAAAAATAAGAACTCCTTTAGTTACAGTGTGAAGAAAAAATGGATTACTGTTGAAACTATTAGTAAATCTCATAACTTGAAATTTTTCCATACACAAGCATGTGAGATCCATTTACAGCAGCGTTTCTCATACTTTTAATATTTTCGACCCAATTTTAAATAACAATCCTTTTCACGCCCCTAATACTCTATTGACATCGTGCCGTAATTGTAATATTAGTTTCTATTTGATTGTGTTATGACACTAGGACTAAACTACGACACTGCCTTAATTACATTACTACGAAAAGTTAAACTAATTAATATTTGGCAACATCAATCCAACATTGCACCTCGTTCTACTCCAAGCAATATCAGATGAGTCGATTCTCGATTGTATATGTTACATGCTGACCGTAGTTGCCGTTATTCGAGGAACAGTACAGCTATACAAAATCATGGATAAAAAACTACTTTTTTGCAAACTACTAGAGCTGAAGCAACATCGCTTACATTATTTAATATATGAAATTGATTTTGTAAACGAGGCGAACATAGATTGAAAAATTTCTGTCAAAATATGCAGCGATGATGCTCATATATCTGGAATATGCCAAAGTTTGCAGACACTTGTCAAATAAAAATCTCCACAGTGCATCTGGGCACATTGTGTGATTCACAGAGAAGCTTTGTCTTCTGAAAAAAATGGGTCCTGGTCTGAATATTGTATTTACGACAATGGTAACCTTGTGGAAAGATATTTTTATGTCATGACAATGTTTCAATTGTTGTACCTGTCAAGAGTTCTTGTATATTGTCGGACAATTTGAAAAGGTTTCTACATGATTTTCGTTGTTTGTTACAAAAATGAATTAATAATTAACACAGAAAGAATAAGAAACTCATACTTGCTCCTCAAACCTCACCTTGTAATTAATTAGGTGCAGAAAATGTTCAATCATTGTGGAAATACAATATCAAAGAGCATTGACGAGACAATATCGGAAAAGTGGATAATTTTTAAGGACAACGAAGCTATTAAAAGGAAACGAAATAATCAAAATTAACCATAATCGATGGTGGGATCAAAAATTTTAAAATTACTAGAACTGATATATTATCTATTTTGAAATATAATTTGACTTAAACGAACATCATATAACAATACAATCACCAAATATGTCTTAATATTCTCTGGAGTCCCACAGGGTTCCCATTTGGGAACCCTTTTGTTCAATATCTATGTTAATGATCTCTTGAAACGTCTTGACTACAGAGTGTTAGTTTATGCCGACGACCTAAAAATCTTTAGCAGTATTAATTCACCTGAGGATAGCACTAAACTTCAAACAAATCTGTGCATTATTGACGAATGGGGTACCCATAATCAGATTCGGCTAAACATCGTAAAATGTGCTGTTCTCGCTTTTAGCGGAAATGACACTCCTTTTCACTATGATTATAATATTCGTCTATAGTAAACAACTTCAAAGATCTTGGAGTTTTTATTCAACTCGCACCTTAGCTTTTCTAGGCATATAAGTGACGTAACTACATCAGCTTCTAGAAGTCTAGGGTTCCTTATTCGGTCATACAAGGGTTTTAGTAACCTGCACGCTTTCGAGATTCTTTGCTGTTCTCTTGTCTGGTACAAAATGGAACACGCTTCAGTAGTATGGTACCCGGATTATCATTACCAGTTGTTAATCCTGGAACGTGTTCAGAAAAGATTTATGAAATATTTATCTTATAGGATTGATGTTATCCTACATTTGGCACGGCATATGAAGGTCTACTTGCGAGACATAATTTCGAATCCCTTTGTATACGCAGAGAGAAAGCTGGTAGTGGTTTTCTTTTTAAATTAATTAATAATTTTATTGATTATACTGAGTTGTCTCAAATTGATTTCCTCGTACCTAGGTTTGATACTAGATCGTCGGCAATTTTTTCAATACCTAGGGCAAAAACCAATGTTTTTTGCAAGGCTCCACTGGTACATATGTGCAGAAACGCCAATGGATTATACTTGGATCCCTTTCTGATACAGCATTAATCAACATTTATTGTACATTTAATTTTAAAATGACTTGCATTAACTTGTTATAAATTTATTTATTTTTTTGTATTAAATTAACTTACTATTTTTAATTTTAGTAATATGTCCTGTAATTGGAATGATATCTGTTGGGCATTAAAGATTATTATTATTATTATTATTATTATTATTATTATTATTATTATTATTATTATTATTATATACCATTAAGTGGCTTTCAATTAATTTCAAAATAGATTTAAATCAGTTAAGTACTATAATTGAAATTAATTACAAAATTGGTTGTTTATTTAAATGTTGAGTCCACTTTCTTTTGCTTAACAGTGTAATCTTACTCTTATTGTATTCAACACAGCGATACAACAAAAGAAAAATGTTTTGATATATTGTATAAATGTGTTTCACGTCTAAAGAATTAGAAGATACTATTTTTCATGTAAACTCAACAATATGTTTATATATATATATATATATATATATATATATATATATTAATTATATAGATGTAATTTCATAAACATTTAAAACTAATTTTAAAATGTGCGAAAGGAAAAAGCTATTTATTGCAGTGCATCCTGGTATATTGAATTATTTACCAGTGTTTGCTCTAGTTGTAAGTATTTTTAAGGTTTCACATTTTTTATGGTTTCTTCTATGATTAATTAACTACCGCACTCTTGAGAAAGTTACAGAAATTATAAAATTATAACGAAATATCGAGTATGATTAAATGAGTAACTCGAATACACTGTTCCCTATTTCTATTATACAAAGTACGATCGATATTTTTATTTTTTATAAGTTACATAAGTATTTTACAGTCGATATGGTATTCTAAATTTTCAAATAATTAATTTTCACTTATCCAATAGTTAAAGGTATCAATTAAATGTATAAATTTTGCCAGCATTTCTATATTGACTATAATTAATTATACTTACACAATTAGAAGAAAATACTCGACGCATATGTTGTGTTTTCCACGCCAAATCAAACAAATTGTGAGTAATAGAACATCAATCAAACATGTTGAACTGAACAACATATGGCGCACGCATTATATGGGATTAAAGGTTCTAAGTTCAATTTCAAACAATATGTGTACTATAGATAATTAGAGATAAATTGAAAGGTTTAGTAATCTTTATTCAACAGACGTGTTATTTATAAAAATGAATAGGAATTGACAAAAAGTTCGTCTAGAAATAATGCCTATTTCACATCTAACATAATTTACATGTAACTTAAAATAACTTAAATTTTCATCCCTTTTCTAAATTCCTTTCAGTTTTTGTTTTGAGGCTATCTCATTTTCCTATTCTAAAGACTCCGGCTGGAAAGAAATTCCTTCTACTTTATAAAGGAGTATACTCGTTGTCTTACACTGCTTTTGTTTATACTATAGTATGCTTCATCTTTAGATTTCACGATATACTAACAACGATATCGCCTGTAATATCTGGAGTTACACAGGGTAACTTACTTATCCCCATTTCGTTCTTTATATACGCGTCACATCTACCGATAAAAGTAAACGCTGTTCCTGCAATATTTGCCAATGACCCACCAATATTGGCATTTTATCATAACTACTATAAAAACCTGCAACACAATGATTTGGCTGAAAAGTGACGGCCACAAGTTGACGTTCGGAAGTCTATATAAATCATATTTACAACTCGGAAAAGTAATGTCCTCCAGTGCAAGCAATAATAAATGCAAGTGAGCGTGAAGAAGGACAAGCAGAATTGATGTAGCAGTCACAACGAATAGCTTGAATTGAAAAATTTCATGGAGAAAGAGCAGATATAGGAAAAGTTCAAAAATATTGCTTGAGTAAGATTTTTATGAGGAGGAGTATCCCGCGTTGCTCATGTTTTTTTCGGTACACGTTTGTCAATGAGGGTTTCCCTTCTTTCCAAAAAAAAAAATTTGGAAACAAAGCCAATTTCAATTTTTTGCATATGCAAAGACATGCGAACCAGAATAAATCTGAAAACGTAGCAGTGGAATAATCCACCGAAAATAATAGACATTGGACTTAATACAGTCTAGACGAGTTGATTTTAGTTATTAAGTAATTTTCCAGTTCTTGGTAGTTGTAACATCACAGACTTTTTCCAGTATATTTGCTGTTTTTTATATGGCATTATCTACTGCTAAGATCGACAAGCGTAACTACAGTTGCATTGTCAAGATCTAGTAAATCACTTGTACAAAGTAAAAAGAGAACTGCTTCAAAAATGCTTCTCTGAGAAACACAAGCGCCAATATTCCACAGTTCTAACCACCCCTATCGTACTTTTATTCAAAGAAATCCTTTAGTGATTTAAAACTTCAGAAATTTTACATATGGCCTCGGTCGAAGGTTGCTTAATTTTCAAAAAAAAAATGCTAGACCCCGTCGAAAGCTTGAGTCACATTCAAGAAAATTGTTGACACGTAGTAGAATGTCTGCCTGAATCTAAATTGATGATAATAAATTCTTTCTTTCAGTGATTAAAAATAAAGGGTGTTCCAAATTGCGCAGTTTTTTTTAAGAATAAATAAAATATAGATGCCGCACTGAATTTGTCTGGGTATGTGGGTATTTAAAAGTGTGATGTATGACATTTACAAAAATGGCTTTGTACACAGTACAACAACGCATTCAAATTATTGAATTATTTTATGAAAATTAGCGATATGTGAAAAGAGTTTTTAGAAAATTACGTGAATTTTATGGTTTACATTATCGTCGATCTGAAATCACTATTGGTCGAATTATTAAAACATTTCAAGAGACCGGTTCCGTGGAAGATCAAAAAAGTGAAAAATACAGTCGTAGTGGTCGTTCACAAGAAAATACTGGTTTGGTTCGTGAAAGTGTTGCTGAAGATACTGAAATGTCCATTTGACGCCATTCACAACAACTTGGATTTAGTGGATCAACAACATGGTGTATTTTATACAAGGATTTAGCTCTGAACTCATATAAGTTTCAAATAACACAGAAACTGAAGCCATTAGATCATTTAAAATGTCGTTCAATTTCATCAATGAACAACCGACTGATTTTTCTCAAAAAATAATGTTTTCCGATTATGCACATTTTGGACTTGGTGGCTATGTTAATAAACAAAATTTACGTATCTGAGGTGAGGAAAATCCACAAATTATTCATGAGAAACCTATGCATCCTAAACGAGTTACTGTTTGGTGTGCATTATGGCCAGGTGTTGTAATTGGACCCTACTTCTTAGAAAATGCTGTGTTGAAGCTGTAACTGTCAATGATGATCGACATCGTCGGATGGTAACCGAATTTTTATGTTCTGAATTAATGAATATTGATCTAGAGGATATGTGGTTTCAACAAGATGGCGCTACACCTCACTTTGCACAAGAATCAATTGATTTATTGAGAGAAAAATTTCCTGAACGTGTAATCTCGAGAAACGATGATGTTAATTGGCCACCAATATCGTTTTGATTTTGATTTGACACCGTTAGACTATTTTTTTTGGGGTTATGTGAAAAGTCAGGTTTCGTAAAAACAATCCACAATCAATTCCTGCTTTGCAAGATGAAATTATTCGTGTCAATAGTGAGATCGAGCCTCAATTATGCTAAAATGTCATTGAAAATTTTAACAAAAGAGTGGACGTCTGTGGAGGCCATTTTTTATTTTTCGCATATAAATGTCATAACTTCAATTACCAAATTATGTGTTTTATTTATTCTTAAAAAAAAAAAACGCGAAATTTGAAACAGTCTTTATATTCCTTATTTAAGATAAATAACAATATATTCATAATTTTGGAATTTTTTCTTATAAAATATGTAAATATCTTATTTCCATGTGTGTATATTTGACCTGTTTCAAACATTTGATTTTAATTTTACCACGAATATCACCCAATTAAAATTTTCCCCTGTATAACTTTTCCATTTCCTTGCATTGTGGTAACTTTTACTAGAAATACACGACTCGGTTTAATTTCATTTTAAATTAATAATGGATTGATGTATTTGTAACCTCAACTCGTTTCATCTGTAATTCGACAATTATGGAACTTGTTCGAAACAATTTAAAATATTCATACACATCTTTTGGGGGAATGTGAGATTGGATGATACCCTAGAGTACAATTATTCTTCCATTTATTATACAGACAGAGATTTTGAATACTAAATGTTAATTCACGTGAAATCCTACAAGGATAATATGAATAGTATTCTCTGGGTTTGAATATGAAATTTGCATTCCGTTTGTGTATATATAGCTAGGCTATATGTAAGCTTATGAACTAATTTATTCGTTTTACGTTGAAATCAAAATTTAATCAACAGTCATTTGTGATTTTATCTACAAAAGAATGTATTGTTTGTTTCGATCTGATAGCATCTTGGTAAATAAATCTATTAATAGAATTCGTTTTATAAAGACATACATATGTAGATTTACATTCTTAAGCCTACGCTTATCTGTCTGTTCATTGAGTAATCCTTTGCCTAACCTGTTTGGGTTTTTTATTACACTTTCACTGCTATAACTAATCTCATCTTTTACTATATTCAACCGCAAGTCTATTCTAATGATATTTGTCACAAACCACGGTGCACACCCAATTATAAATTTGATATTTTCCTCCACGGTTCGATACCATTTTCACTACTGACTTATATAGTAACACTATTTTAGATTATCAGCTGTGATTGCCTTCGTAGTAGTTAGCAAAAGTTATTAACTCAATCGGAAAACTAAATGCACTCAACAGTCGGATGTTTCTCCACAATCAACAACCATATGCAATCGATGTACAAAATTTTATTTATGTAGTTAATGTATGTTTAAACATTGTCCAAATTATAAGGAATCATGCGGCTGTTAAAATGTTGAATTTTTCTAATTGCGTACATCATAGGTGCATGTATGCTATATCGTGGGATTCATTTTTTTTGGAAAAGCTCTTAAAAATAAAGAAAAGAGATTATTATACCCACTTCTGTCACATAATATGGAAATAATTTAGTCCTTCCTCAAGATAAAAGATAATTCTAGTCGCATATAATTACTTAATAGTCAAAGTAAAAGTAAGATTATCTATCAAAGTGTGCGTGGCCTGCGGACCAAATTGAGCGATATCTACTGCTTCAGTTTCAATGCTGACTCTCAGGTTATTTTATTGTCGGAACCATGCTTATCCTCGGATATCTGCAAGTCTGAGATATTGAGTGATTGATATACTATCTGCAGGAAGGATCGACATCATTGGGAAATTGGTAGAATAACAGGAGGTGGAGTGCTTTTAGCTGCTTTGGATGACGTGATGTATGTTCCATGGGATGCTTCTCACATGATTGATTTGCAGCCTGTAGAAGTTTTCCTAACATAATATCTAAAAACTTTACATTACAGTTTAATGTGAACCAAATTAGAATATGCTACTATCATGTGGTATCTCATGTACATTTACCAACAGCTTGATGTAGAGAAAGTTCAAAGTGAAAATAAGAATATCTATCAAAATGAGCGTGGCCTGCCGACCAAACTGAGCGATACCTACTGCTCCAGTTTCAGTGCTGACGCTCAAGTTATTTTATTGTGCTAACCATGCTTATCCTAATTGATATACTGTCTGCAGGAAAGATCGACATCATGGGGAAGTTGGTAGAACAACACGAGGTGAAGTGCTTTTAGCTGCTTTGGATGACGCGATGTCTGTTCCATGGAATGCTTCTCACATGATTGATTTGCAGCCTGCAGAAGTTTTTCTAACATATTATAACATCTCTAAAAATTTTATATTACAGTCTAATGCGATTCAAGTTAGAATATGCTTCTATCGTATGGCATTCCATATACATTTATCAAGAGCTTGATGTAGAGAAAGTTCTCAGGAGATTTTTGAAGTATTTAACTTCAGAACTGATGGAATATATCCATCTTGCGGTGTAGACTGTAGCATGCAGTCGATGATTGATCAAAGACGCATCGTAAACAGTGATAACTTCTTCAAAAAAATATAACTGATTCCTAATTTTTACTCGTAAAGATCATTTTTCTGGTACCACATTATGTCACTAGATCATCTTCTTCGTTGCTCATGTTTAAATGCAACACGTATTAGAAAAATCACCAATTAGTTATATGAATAAGAATGCAAATAATATTGATTGAAATGCCTTCAGTAGGTTGGGTAGGTGTTGATGTTGAAATATTTCAGATTTTATTCTTTTTAAGAAAAATTATTCTGGTACGTTTAACAGTAAATGAAACAAGCTTATTGGAGAACAAGTATTGCCACGGTGCCGAAAAATATTTTATATTTTAATCACTACTGTTATTTATTCATAGTTTGATCATTTAAATTTTATTTTATTTTATTTATTGATTTATATTTTTTACGCTTCCTTTTAGAAATACATCACCTTTTTTGAAAAAACGTTAATGACAAATAAATTCAAAATTAATTTTATTAATGAATTTTCTGATAAAGTAGCCGTTTAGACAACGGAAGATGCAGGTTCAAGTCCTGATGCGATGCAAAAATCCTTTCATTAATTTTTGTAATTAATGGAAAGATGCAATAGCAGAAAGCGTTCGATTTCATTAATTTCACATCGTGAAGTATTTAATTATATTTATATATAATTGTAGGCATTAATAACCCAGCTGTAGTTTTCAAAGATCCGAAGCTGTACTCCATGGTGGCTTAATTGATAGAGGTATCGTATAGACAACGGTAGATACAGGATAGTCAAACATTTATTATATTAATATATTATTGTATACATCAAAAACCTAACTGCGGGTTTCAAAGACACGAATCTCTATTGCACAGTAGCTTAATTGTTAGAGCGGCCAACTTGGCAACGGCAGATATAGTACTGGTCCAATGTAGAAAGTTTTTCATTAATGTAACAATGGAAAAGCAGAAAAATGTTATTTTTCATTAATTTCACGTTGTAAGGCGCTTAATTATAATATATTTATATATTATTGTATGCGTCAAAACCTAACTACGGATTTTAGCTAGATTTGTAGCTTAATTGATAGTGATAATGAGTGACCGTCGCGCCCTAGTCAGATGCAGAAAATTTTTCATTAATTGGAGTAATAGAAAATGTTAATTTTGGCAAATTTAACACTTTGAAGAACTTATGTTTATATATAATTGTAAGCATTCTATCTTTGAAGTTGAATTTGATGGAGCCTGTGGTTGATTAACTTAATCACTAAGATTGATATATAACCCCTTTCCACATTAACTTTTATAATTCTGTATACGCATTTCGACAACCAAGTTGTCATCATCAGCAGATTAACTGCAAAGTGTGGCACCTGGTAAACCACGGCGAAAAATACCTGTATGAAAACACACTCCGTACGCGGTAAACACCGTTGAGAACCTAGACGTACACTGGTGAGTGAGTGTGTTTTCGTACAGTGGTTTACCAGGAGCGGTTAATCTGCTGATGATGATAACTTGGTTGTCGAAATGCGTATACAGAATTACAAAAGTTAATGTGGAAAGGGGTTATATATCAACCTTAGTGATTAAATTCTATCTTCGTGTCTTAAGTTTTAAAATTTGTAATTTCTAATTATTAAGAATTTCGTAGAAGATAAATCTTAACAAATTACCATTAGCAACTTTAAATCATAGTTCACTTTATTCACAATCAACAAGGATGGTGTATAAAAATTTACGCAATCGTCATCAGTGTAGAGTGATTTTCTAATTTTATTTTCATCATTATCCAGAATGGAGATGATGTTTTCTACATTGTGATAAGTATAATGATCTTCTCATCATTTGTGTGAAGAAAAACGAACTAAAGCAGGATTAGTTTTACTGGCAAAACCCATTAATCGCACGCAAAATTAAATGATCGGGTCGATCAATGGTAAGGTCATCACCGTCTCGCGAATAGTTATTTTTATAGCACGTCTAACGGTATCAGAACACACATTAAATATTTATTTTTATAGGTGCTCTTCAACCAAAACGTTATTGTGTGTCATTAGAGGATTTACTCACCATTAAATCTGCTACGACTACGTGTTTCCAATTCTTTTTACTGTTCTATTTCTTTTATATTTCGAAAATTTAATTATGACGACTTTTTTATATTTTTATAACTAGTCAATGAGACGATATACAGAAACTAATCATTTAAATTATAAATCGAATAGTTCGTCACCCAGAAGTTTTAGGAGTAATGTATTTTCATATATGTGACGAGTATGTTATACAAAGTTTAAAAAGAAACTGAAAGACTCGGTAACCATTTCCAGTTGTTACTATTGCACAGAAAAATAAGACGTGATGTAATTTCTTAGCACTTGAAACATTAATCTTAGAGCGTGGCGCTATTTTCTTATATATAATGACTGCGGAAATGATTGAGCTCCGTATTACTCTTGTGTTATAATAGTAATAAGAAAAGAACTAATAATCTACTACTTTATGATGAGCATCAAAAGTCCAAGACGTGTAGGAAGCTGTAACAAAAGTTATTAGTAAAAATAAAACAAGAAGGTTGTTTCTAAAATTTTATTTAATTCATTTAAAAGAAAAAAGTTCTTGAAGCTTGAAGATATTAATGAAAATAATTAATAAACGCGAAGAGGTAGAAGTAAAGGGAAAGATATAATCATTTATGAATATACAGTTTATAGTCTATAAAATTCGCGATCAGGTTTTGATGCATAAAGTAATATAGATAGATAGATAGATAGATAGATATTCTTTATTAGTATTTTAAATACCTTTACAATTTACATTTTATTAAGAAATTTTACAAACAAAGTAGAATGTTTAAAATTAAAACTTGAAAGTTGATTTCACCAAAATTAACAAATTAGTCTGTTTTTAACAAAATTAACACATTGTCTTTTAACTCTTTCAGCCACGCTTTCTTATACATAACTTCAGAATAAAAACAATTGCATTTTTAGGTTAATTAACGTTTATTTATTATGAAAAACATGTAAAAAAAGAAAAAACCGTTTGGGCTTTTACAAATTAGGGTGGTTAGCATACTAACCACCATGGCTGTTGGCATAACAAATCATTAAGAAATGTTTAGTATAATATATAAGCAAATTTATTTACTATGAAAATCTGAAAAACACGTTTTATATTTTCGTATACAAAGAGGGATTTTACAGGTACCGCATTGCCATATAGTACGCACCGGACTTTTCTTAGTGCTGCATTTTGCGCATCTTCGAGAAGTGGTCTAGAAGGCAACATGCATCAGCCAGAGCGATGCATGTTGCCTTCTAGACATAATTCTGTTGGTACAGTTGGTTTGTGCCGCTTTATTTGTACAGAAGAAGATGCAGTTCTTCACCTGAGTTGGTGCCAGAATCCCTTACTAAACATTTCTTCGAAAATTTTTGTTACTGAGCTGCTTCCATGTACACAATGTAGGAGTTTGTGATAGCACAGTCTAAAAAGTGAAAAAATATTCGATTTTTCATTTACGTGATTTTCGGTCGATAACATCAGTGCTTTTTAGCTGGTCGAATTTGTACACATAGTTCATAGAATTGTTGTATTATATCACAGCTTCTGGACAAGCTATTTCATTTTTGGCTCCATTGTGTTCCCTGCTAGTAACAATACCAGTCTTTCTCGGATCTATGTAGTTCGTAAGCATGAAAACTGATCTTTTGTCTTTCCACTTTAGAAAGGCGATATTTAAGTCACTGACTCTGTAATCGTGTTCTTCCCTGTTTAGAGCATTATCACAAGTAAATATATTATCTTTGTACAAGTCTCCTGCAAGACATAGCTATTGAAATAATTATAAATAAAGACTTTGTGATTTTTCAATTTCAGATCCACGCAAAATTGTCGAACAACTTTACCACCGAGATCAGTTTATACTTTGTCACTATCCTTGCCAGTATATATATCGAAATCTAAACAATAGGCATAGGTGTGACATCCACTAACTCTATTATATCGTTTGGTACACCCCTATTCCCAGTGTTCTTGTCCGGTTCCCCCCTTCTGAAAACTTTCTTCCATTTTGGTTCTCTCATAACAGTTTGAGTAAATGAAGCACTCGTAGTAGCACTACCACTAGTGTTAGGCAAATTTGAAATGGTAATGCCATCGTTCGAGTAAAATTCATCTTTAGGATTTAGCTGGAGCCCAGAAGGTATGTCGCCGAGCACCATCGGGTCCGTTTGCATCTCATAATTTTGTCCTTCATCTGATTCAAGACTGCACACACTTTCGCAATCAGATGGTAAACTTTCCAACAAAATATCTTCTATATCACGTTCATTAAGTACACGCGGCATCGTTATAATGCAACATAAATATGTATTTTATGAAACTATAGTCACAGTGGTTAGTAATCTAACCACCGTGCTACTTACCTTATTTATCGTAGGTTATATAATATATTATAATACTTTTGTTATAAAATAATTAAACGGACACTATACCATAGAGTAACACCGAATTCGTTAAATAATAAACACTCTGAGCATTTTTATTACATTCGGGAAAGTCCCGTTGAAAAACAACACATTTCCACATTTTCAAATAAATCTGTTAATCTACCCAGCATGCCCTGGAGTAAAAGTTTCGAATTAAACGATCAACGACGACTTTAAAAAAGGAATTGCTTAGCAAATTGGCATCAGACGGCATAAACAGTGATTTTGAGAACTCTTAAATAGGTGGTTAGATAACTGACCACCAACCCTGAAAGAGTTAAACATATAGTAATTTCTTTCAGTTTTTAACTCATTTGGTATTTCATTGTACAATTTAAGTCCCTTAAAGAATAATGAACGCATAGCTGTTGATATTGTTCTTTGTAGCCTAAAGTTTTCGGCGTTTCTAAGCCCATACGGTTGCACCTGACCCACATATCTGATGCTTTCACAAAGATACTCTGGCGCATTTCCCATCTTCATTTTCTGCACAAAGCACATGGTATTCATTTCCAATCTCTGTCTAATATTCAACCATTGTAGTGAACTAAGCATTGCTGATATGGATGTATAACGGTTGCATTTTATAATACATCTCATGGCTTTGTTTTGTAGTTTCTGCATTCTCTCAATTTGTGATTCTAGGCAGCACGTACATATATCCTAAAGTTGAGCGAAATTCAAAGTGGGGTTTAATAATGGTGTTATATATATTTATTGCGGTTGTTATTGAAAGTTTTTTTCTTATCTTTTTAAAAAACCCAATTTGTTTTGCAGATATAATTAATATGATCTTTAAGTTTTAATTCTTTATCAATTATGAATCCGAGATATTTAATTTTTTCAACTTTTTCTATTATTTTGTTATTAATTTCAAAATCTCTTTCACTGATCATACCAATTTCTACTAATTTAGTTTTATTTTCGTTTAGTTTCAGTTTGTTCATTTTTAACCATTCGTTAATATTTTTTATATCATATATTAATTTGTTTCTACATTCACTTTCCGATTCTCCTTTTACGTATATTAAAGTATCATCCGCATATAATATTATTTTACATCTTTGAGCAATATTTGGCATTTCATTTATAAATATTATAAAAAGCAGTGCACCCAATACTGATCCTTGAGGAACACCAAAGCCATTTATATGTATATATATAAATACAATAAATCGCTTCACAACTTTCATCGTTACATTAATTACAGAAAATAAATGAAAAACTTTCTACAATGGACCAGGATTCGAATCTGTATCTACCGCTGTACAGATGGCCGCTGTATCAATTAAGCTACCGTGCAATACAAATTCGGGTCCTTGAAACCCAGTCAGGTTTTCGATACATACAATAATATATAAGTATAATTAAGCGCTTGACGACTAATGAAGAAGAATATTTTATGCTATTCCGTCGTTACATTAATTAAAAAAAATTAATGAAAAATTTTCTACATTGAATCAGGACTCGAATCTGTATCTACCATTGTCTGTGTGACCGTTAAGGTACCTATATATAATGAAATATATTAAGTATTACACTGTGGATTAAAATAAGGCAAATCTGGGGTTGGAGACAGTCTATAGACTATGCTCGAGGTCGCGGGAATAACATATCAGTATCAAAATAGATCGTGTCGGGCAACGAGTAGTGATTAAATACTTGCGTTTAAAGATCATCCCAACTTAAATTCATCAAGATTTGGTAGATACATCAGGGGAATCTGCAATATTATATGGCATAGTTAAAAGATGGTATCGTGCGTTTAAATATATTAGACTATATGTTAGTCCATAACCGTCACTATCCAAGAAAACGTTCAAAAGTTCCATGATCTCGTGCTGCAAGATTTACGTGTGACTATTAGACAACTAGTTGAAGATACTGATCTCTCATACCATATAGTATATAATATAATTTCTGCTGAATCAAACATAAAGAAATTGTTTGCAAGATGGGTACCATGAATGTTAACAGATGCACACAAGCAAACTCGAAAAGATATTTATAGTCGTCTTTTAACGCTCTATAAACATGACAAATAAAAGAGTCCTGGATCCGTCATTATGATGTAAAGACCAAAATACAGAGTAAGGAGTAGATACATCGAGGTTCACCGCTCTCGAGAAAATTCAAGATGCATGCTTCAACAGGAAAGGTCATGCTGTCCGTATTTTGGTAAGCAGAAAGTGTAATTTTAGTAGATTTCCTGCAAAAGGCGCCCACAATTATAGGTGCTCATTATGCTAACTTTATTGCCAAACTATGTAACATGACAAAAGAAAAGCGTCGGGGGAAATTGCGCAAGGTTCTTCTGTTGCTTCAGGATAACACACCCAGTCCACAACTGCAACACCTGCAATAGATCAGGCAGGCTTCGAATTAGTTGAACATCCGCCATATTCGCCAAATTTGAAAGAACACTTGCGTGATAAAGGATATCCATCAATTAATGTTGTGATATGTGTGTCAAATCAATGGTTTGTAAAGGCTGCACAATTTTTTTCGGGAAGCATTAGAAATGATAGAATATCGGTGGGAAAATGGAGACTATGTAGAAAAATAAAAGTAAAATATTTGAAAATTTTTTATTGTGAGTGGGACAGGGGTGGAATAAAGGAATTTATCCTCTTGTACTGTCACAGTATCCAATAAACATAATTCACTGATTAGATAGATGTTAAAACGTCCTGGATCTGTCTTAGGGTTAAAAAATTGGTAATGCTTTATTCTGCAGGCGCTGACTTACTGAAATTGCTTGAACTTCTTGCGGATTTAAATTTAAGACGCAAGGTTTAATAATGTGTAAAAATTTCTCAAAATGTGAAACAGTATTAAGCTACGTTCCCCATCTCGTCAATACCGGCTGTGGTGGCTGAGGAATATCCGGATAAGCCTGTTTAAACTCACGAATGCGTTTTGAAAATTTAATAAAAGGTCTTTTGCTGGAAACTAAATTTGCCAACTTTCGGATAAATGTTTTTAATAAATTCAGCTACAAGGTGAGATGCATGGAGCAAGCATGTTACATGAAGCAATTAAGGATAAGATTGTTTTAGAAACATTACAGCTTTAATCATATTTACAAGTTGGGTTGCCGATATATTGAAGTTCCCAAAGGTATGTTTTATATTTTCTACTATCCTTTCCGCGTTTGTTTTCTGTAATATTCTACTACGCAAAAGAAGAGACAAGGATATCTCACCGCTTTTTAAAGTACGCACTAGCATATTCAAAATACCATTCTTTCTTGCATCCGTTGTTTCATCTTCCGTCAGCCATTTTTTTGAGCTTTTTACTCTGCTTTTATTTGATCCCGTAATCGTGTTTTTCACTCGAGGAAAATTATACTGTAAATGATCTCTTGTTAGCAATCTATATTCCAGAACATACTTCCCACAAAAGTTTCGAAATTCTTCATTGTCTACAATATTTTGTGAAATGCTGCACACACTTAACATAAAAATAAAGTCATATAGAAATTTATAATATGGTACATCGTGTTGCACATTTAACCGGTGTTGTTTGCTATTAACATGTCTTTTACACACAAAAATACTGTACGGCAAAATGTTGATATTGCAAACAATGAATTTAATAATAGTGCCAGTGTATTCTAATGCCGAGAATCGGTTAAGAAATCTACTAACATTTGTCGAACATAACAATATACGCATTTTAATCTCGACTTCGGATATATCTAGCCGCGTTCGAAATATTGTATATCATCGCTGCCAACGACTGCACACTCGTTTCTGCAGGCTTACTAATGACACAATACTACAGTGAATTATAGCGTCACTTTACATCAACAACAAAAAAAACTAAAATAGTAAGTAATTACATTTATTATTTTTAATATTAATAGTAACAGCCGTACACTACTGCGAAAGCACTCGTTTCTGCAGCCTTATCTCCCACTGGATCCAGATATTAAGGGAATTCTTTGAGTACCGTAAAAATTCCTCGAAACGTCGTTAATATGAGCTAAGTGTTTTATAATCCCTAATAGTTGAGAACCCAAGTGTAAAAGAATAAAATTTGTTGTTAGGATAAACCGAGCAACATATTAAAAAGGAAAACAAAACGCTGGATCTATTTTCAATGCTATAGTAAAGAAATTGATGCTAATATTTACAATGTTATAATTTACATAGTATCAATTATAATCAGTAATTATCTAAGCAATTCATTTAATGGTTCTGTTAAAATTATATTATCTAAATTGCTACAAGAAGTTCTATTTTTACACATCCTGTGTGTACAAATCGATTTTAGTAATCATTATTATTTCGGCAGTTCAAACAGCTGAACCCTACCTTTTATGGTATTCTAATACCTGTTTGGGTAGGATGTTGTACGAACATTTTAAGCTTCACAAGATAAACAGTCTTATTCAAAATTAACATCCATTACTGTCGTATTGTGATTTAATGCGCCTAATAAGATTTAAGAGAATAATCTAACTCATGGAAAATATAATTTGGAATCTGATTATAAATCTCCTAATGGACGTAGGTAAATAATAAACTAAAATAAATTAAATACATATATTGCGCGAAATGGCCGATAAATTGATTTCATTCACAATATATTATTAAATCTGTATTATATCAGAAATTTATTAGTAAAGGGAGCACGTTCTTATGACTTATGAACAGAGAACCGATGTAAAATAAGCGATAATTCATTACTGGAGAGAGACTTTTACAAACCGTTCTAAAATACTGGTTCGAAGTAACAAATTTTTTCAAATATGTACACTGATCTCTGATATTCAGTAGCTCGCTTTTTAATTTTAAATCTGTTGACATTTACACGTAGGTGATCTTTTGCATATAAAACTGGAATAAAACAGTAGATAGCTTTTAAAGACTTCGTTGTTTTTCGAAGTATTCTCCACGAAGATTAATGCACTTTTTGCATGCGCTCGAATTAACTCATGAAGCAGTTGTTTCATTCGTTTTCTGGTACAGTCAAAATTGGGTTTTTGTTCTTTCTGGGGACCGGAACTTTTGATTGCGTAGTCCGTTCTTGATTTTCGGAAAGGTAAAGAAATCGTTGGGACTTAGGTCCAGATTGTACAGAGGATGTTCCAACAATTCGACGTTTTGTTGCGTTACAAATTCAATTGTCTTATGTGCTGTGTGCGAACTTGCATTGTTTTGGTGGACGATGATTCATTGTTGGAAGTTGGTTTATCGAAGCTCAGCGATGACTTGCGGCAAACGAATATTTGCATACTAATCGACAGCAACAGTTCTTTGATCTTGTAGAGGAATTGTTGCTACATGACCTGCTTTCGAGGCAAATGTCGCGACCATCTTTTTGGAGACACTTCGTAAAAGGTTGAATTTTGTTGGCTTTTCTTCACCTTGGAAACTAAAGCAGACGACTGGTGTTTATTTTCTGGCTCGTATGAGCAAATCCAAGATTCATCATCACTGACAATGTTATACACGTTTTAGAGTTTCCGGCGTTGAAGCGATCTAGAGTTTTTTGACACCAATTCACCCTAGCTGCTTCCGTTTTTCGGTCAACAAATGCGGTATTCAACGAGAAACTAATTTTTTTACACGCAACTCTTTATGCAAATAAGTATATATACAATTGACTTATTGTAGGTTAAAGAAAAAACATTAAAACAATTAAATAACTTTAGAAAGGGAAGAAACCTTGAAACGTCGTTAATATAAACTTTTAACATCTCTTACTGGTGGAAAACTCCAAACACAATAGAATAAGTATAAAGTTAAGGTACTTTCCATTTACAAAACTAATTTAATTCTAAGCTAATTTGAAAAAGAACATTAAATAGTTGGTTTTGTAATAATTCATCCAGATTTTGTCGTTCATACTTTCAGTTTTTTAAATATCTGTTCTTAAGTCAAGATACGAGAGATAAGAAAAATGTGAAACTATAATTATCAAATCTGATTAAGTCGTTGACACAATTGTTGTATGATGTGATTTGGATTCAAAAAGGACAGTGAAAAGAGACATATTTATTTTCTCGAATTAACAAAAATCACTTTCATGTCGTTTGTACTACTACTTGTTTTAACATTCAATTCAGTTTATTGTTTCTTTTTTCATTTCTTTCAGTAGACATTCGACAGTGTTAATATCGCATAACTAAAACATTACATAATATGAATAATATATTTATCAATTATGCTGAGCTATCTTATATCGTGAATAAACTACACTTTTGCTTATGGAAACATAAGACATACAGAAGTGTATAAGTTTCTGTTTTCCTTTTCTTATTCTGAAACGATTTAAAAGGAATCACCCACCTCGTAACACTATCTTTTACAAAATAATTTTACTAGATTCTTACTCGTGAAAGTATGAAAAGACGAGATTTTTATTTACATTTTAGGATGACATTTTGAGGAAATGTAAAATAAATACACTCAATGACCAAACACAGTCGGCAATGAATAATGGATTGGGAGCCTGTGGGCATTAAAAATATGTCCATCCCTAAATGTGACATTTGAAAGCATATAATCCGGATTTGGAAATTTTTGTACCGATACCAAGTATAATGGATGTAATCCGCTTTGCATTAATGTTAATAAACAAAGCTTTATGCTTTAGTAACTGTGATCCCGTCGACGGTATGGTTTTTGCTATCTTTATGCTGATTTAAATGCTACGGTATATATCGATTACATCCGATGATACACGGTGTAGTTTAGTTTTGGAAATTTAGTTTTAAGTTTTTCTTATTTCGAAGATAATTTAGCCAAATTGCCTGAATTTATGAAAATCTATATTTAATTTTGTTTGCAAAACAACCTTAATATCTTCAATATATTCTCCATGTAACTTTATACACTTGTCTAGTCAATGATTCCATTGTTGGAAACATTATTCGAACTCGTTTTTCTGTATGGCTGCTAGTCGCTGTGTCGTTCTTCTCTTCACTCTTCCACCTCGTGAAAACGATGTCCTTTCATGCCCCTCTTCATTCGTGAAAACAAAAAAAGTCGCACGGAGCAACATCAAATGAATAGTGGGCGTAGAACGAAGGAGTCATGCTGTTTTTAGCCAAAAACCGGCGAACTAATAAGGCTGTGTGAGCACACAAATCGGGCCACTTTCGTCCTTCATTGTTACACAGTCTTCCCAGAAACTCCAAATAGAATGCCTGAATAACTGCCGTGCGCTGTTCACTTAAATCCGGCATTACAAAAAACGACGAGTAAACGAAAAAAAAGCATTGTAACACACACAACCTTATTCGGCGAAAGAACCGATTGCACCGAACGCAGAGTAAGTTGCGTTACGTGCACCTAGCGGCAGAAATACGTGATACGCAAGTCTCGCCCACAGTGCTGCTATTCCAATTATTTTTGGGTACACCCTTACATGTTATATAATGAGATTATAGATAAATTCCAATTAATGGGACATAGCGGTCCTATTATAAAAAAATGTTAGGTTCATTTAGCCAGTCGTGTTCTTAATACGAATTATGAAATTTTTCACATACCAGAAAAATTTGAAAATGCTAATAGTTATTTTTTATAACATGGAAGTCATATATATGTGTTTGATTCCATTTATTTTCGCAATACTGTATATGAATAATATGTAAAACCTCGCTTAATATATGTGTATCTATATATAATGAATTCATTTTATATTTCTGCGTTTTTTGAATTTCAATATATTAAGAACTCATACTTAAATAAACTTGTGTTCAATTAATTATGTATTTATATATGATTGCACAATTAGTACAAAATACACCCCCGTACATAAACGGCATAGAGTGCCTGAATCTCGTTTACCTTACCGCGCCTTTATTCCAAGGGACGCTATAAAGGCAAATACTTTCTACTTAGTCAAATTAAAATAAGTAGAAACGAAGTATAATTCTCTATTAGCCACTTGAGCTTTATTTTAAATTTTATGTGTTTAATTCGAATATGTTACGTTCTCTACATCTAGGATGGTTCAGTGAAGGTGACTAGGTACTTATAGTGCGTAACAATAATAGGGCTAAAGTGTTTTAAGGACCAGTTAGCAAGCTTTTGCAATTCGCTAACATTTTAGTTAAATTAAATTCAAATTCGTGTTCGTATTACTGCTTGACAACAAAATAAACAAAATACCATTAATATAAATATTTTTTTACATAATTTCACTTCCTCACTGAGTAATAAAAACAAAAAATATTGAGTGTTTTCATGTTTAATAGACAGAATCGGTCATCGGGAATAGTTGATTATATACTTATGCTTCCTCTGTAACAGGAGTGTATACATAGTTGTATCCAAGCATAAGCCATCATTCAAATGCTAGTTACCAAGATAATGCGAAGTTTCTTGTCACGGCTTGAATACGGCAGAAATTTGTTTCTCTAATGTCCTTTGTTATCTAAAGTTATCACATTAGTTCTCCTTGCTTAAATCTTAACATCTACCTGCTACTACTATACTAATTTCGACTTTAGTATATTAGGCAGCCTACGTGTACGAATGAGTTGCGTTTATACATGTACACTATCACTCATAAGTATTTAGTTACTCGCATTTATCTCGCAAATTGTAACAAAAATCAAAATTGAAATACTTTTTATTATTTACATATATGAAAAATATATATTTTTACATCTAAAATAAATTGTATAATATATTTATCTAAATTTTAGACTCGTCTATATGCCCTCCTTTATTTTTAATCACTGCAGCACACAATCGAGACATTCTTTCGATTAATTTTCGTAATGTCTCAGGTTTTATTTTGCCCCATGCCTCTTGTAGGTTCTTCCACATATTATCAGATGTGGGGTCCGACTTGCTCACCTCTCGGTCAAGTTCTTCCCACAGCAACTCGATGGGATATAAATCGAGACTCTGGGGTCGCCACGCCATAACTTTTATGGTTCCCTCGTTCTTCAATTTCTGCAAATATTCCCTGCATTGTTTGGAAGTGTGTTTCGGATCATTATCTTGCTGAAAGATAAAATTCTGACCAGAAATTTTAATTCGAGAGGGGATTGCGTTTTCCTCTAATATGCGCTTATACTATTCCTTTTTAGTACACCTTCGATTTTTACAAGATCGCCCACATTTGATCCAGAAAATTAACCTCATATCATGACTGAACCTCCACCTTGCTTAACAGTAGGGGCTAGGCATTCTTCCCGGGCACGCCCATTCATAGACCTCCTCACGAAAACACGTCTTCGTGAACCGAAAATCTCAAATTTGGCTTCATCGGTCCACAATAATTTATTCCAGTCTTCTATGGTCCAATTGTGGTGATCGCGTGCCCACTTTAAACGTTCTTGCTTATTTTGCTTGCGTAGAAGTGACTGCCGCATTGCAATTCACACTTATGGGTTTTTGACGAACAGCATTCATTTTTGCTGTGATTTCTGGGACTGTTTCTCGGCTATTTCTCTTGCTTGTTACCACCATTGCAAGATCTTCTGCTGAGGTTGTTGCCCTTGGTCTGCCTTTTCGAGTTCTGCTCAACACACTTCCACATTCGCGGTGTTTTTTGATGATGTAATCCACTGTGGCCTGATTTAATTTAAGTTCTGTGGCAATTATTAAAAGCAAAGGGGTGCTGGTATGTTGTTGAACAAGATAAGTCACAGTCGTTAATAAACGCAACAGAAAACATCTGATCTCATAAACTAGAAAAAAAATGTAATACATAACACAGAGCCTAATATAATATAAACAAAAAAAAGGTCTACTGAACATGATGGGCTACCATGCTTCTTTGCCCACGAGTGTATACCTCTACTGTGCATTCCATTTAGTAGTTCACTTTCTTTTAGCTTTTGAAAAATTATAAGACTAACACCAGTCTTTACCTTAGCGTAAATTTTCAAGGAACAAATGGGTGGTTTACCAGATGGACAAGTCGTTCCCAAATTTCTTTCAAAAAAATTGTAGATGAAACAAGTGACGCAGATGTAGTTGCTGCAAATACGTGGATAAGTGAGGTTTTACCGTCTTTATTAAAAGATTATAAGCCAGACTGCATTTATAACTGCAACGAAACCGCTTTATATTATCGCGCCATTCCTGATGGATCCTTAAGTTTTCGCGGAGAAGGGGCTGTAGGAGGTAAAGCTACAAAAGACCGAATTACCCTTTTGATATGCGCCAATTCTGATGGAAGTCATAAGTTGCCGCTGTTTGTCATTGGCAAGTGAAAAAGCCCAAGGAGTTTTAGAGGGGTAAAATTTTTGCCTGTGAAATATACTTGAAACAAAAATGCTTGGATGACAGCAGCACTGTTTAAAGATTGGCTTTTAAACTTCGATAAGGTAATGAAAAATTAAAATGGACAACTGCTCTGCTCACAAGCCAGATGTGCGTATGACTAATGTGCAACTACATTATTTGCCGGCAAACACAACATCTATAATTAAACCCTTAGATCAAGGAGTTATCTCTCTTTTTAAAAGAAATTATAGAAAGGAAATAATAAGGAAAATTATTTCTACAATTGATTTTTATGAGCCGTCATCTACTGAAGTGCAATTGGCCTATCTCGAAAACTAATAATTTTATCTGCTGTTCACATGATGAATAAAGCGTGGGATAAAATTCAGTGAAGCTCTATTTTAAATTGTTTCGTAAAATGTCAGTTTATTAAAGGAGAGGAACAAGAAATTGTCAACATCGAAGCACCATTTCCGGATGCCATCACAGAAGAAAGCTTTTCCATTTTTGTTTCTTTTGATGACAATTTACCTGTTTTTGAAGAGTCAGACGAAAATTGTGCAAACAAGGTGATGGAACAGAAGGAGGAAGAAGAAGTAGAAGAAAATACATATTCAAAGGATACTCCATCAACCGCGCCATTATGTAAAGAAGTGAAATTAGCATGTGACACTATACGTCGTTTTTTAGAATCAAAAAGTGATTGTAATTTTGCACATTTCTATACATTAGATAACCAAAACACTGATATTTTGTGTAAAGAAAGAAAACAAAATAAAATTACAGGTTATTTTATTAAGGATGTGTAGAGTTTGAAATAAAAAAAATAGTATCAATTAAAAAAATATGTATTACGCTGAAATGTGTTTTATTTCTTTTGTATGTATTCTTAAATACACTTTATGAAAATCGCAACATGAATTTACAGTATCATACTGAAGTTAATTTTATAGTTATAAAATCGCAGGTATAAAGAATACAAAGTATGTATGTACAATATATACATACTTAACTTACTAGTAATAAGAAAAAATAAGTTAAAAACGGATAATGGAATAATCCGCATATAGGAATAATTTTGGCGGACAATATGAGTATTCCAATAATCGGGTTTCACTGTAACACAGAGCCTAAAATAATATAAACAAAAAAAGGTTTACTGAACATGGGCTACCATGCTTCTTTGACCACGAGTGTATACCTCTACTGTGCATTCCATTTAGTAGTACACTTTTCTTAGCTTTTGAAAAATTGCAAGACTAACACCAGTCTTTAAACGTTTCAGATCGATTGGTACACATTTATACCACCAAGGCTGTTGACAAAGCTACCCGAGTGAATTACTATACCCATTTAGTATAAAATAGAGAACGTTTTCGAGAGTGAAACGAGAACAACGAAGTATTCCTGACAGAAATAGAAAAAATCAAAAATTCTGTTCAATATTGCCAACTGCTTTAGGCAAAACAAGTACAATATTAAAATAAAATTTTCTGCAAATCAATTTCTGTCGTTCCAAAGCCTTACGGCTATTAGAAGCGTATTGCAAAATAACCTATTCCAATCATCTTATTTTAATTTTATTTTATTACTAATCCACACTTTTCACTGGAAACCATGCCACAATTATCCATATTTCATTAGCTTATTATCTCTAGTATTTCTACCCGGTTACACAGATTGTTTTAGTGCATTAGTAACGCCATTATAAAGTAATAAGTTTAACGGTATTCGAAACGCTCAAAAACGGACGTTCAATTAATGAGAGTTTTTCCAATAATTCTGTCCCTTTGAGTTGCAAATTTAAATGTGAAAATTTAACCAATTTCAACGCTAGAAGAGGCGGTATTATTAAATTATTCTTGAAATATTCCGAGCGAATGTGAAAAATTATGGGAAAAATTGTCGGAAAAGGTTAACAACTAACACTAATATTTATAATTACCTACTTTCTTCAAAAAAAACATCGTGATTATTAACACTAAAATATCTGCTTTTATAATGAATTTAGCATGGTCTAGAATAGGATGGAATGAGCCTTTTCAAAAATGCACCAGAAAATAAAAATAATTTTTTATATTTCATATTTTCATCACCAATTCTGAGAAAAGTGAAATAAAAAGTTTAACGTAGACTAAAATAAGCAGATATGCAACAAATTCAAAGAATACTAAAATTATTCTATTGCACAGATGCCAGTAATGTTCAACGATTTAAATAGGATCCATTTGCCTTAAAATACTTTCAAATTCATTAGTTGATGCTACAAAACTACTCCACTACGGCTTTCAAGATCTACAATGGTCTTCACATCTCGTTAGAATACATTCCCTGCCAGCAGAGAATTTTTCTACATAAAGTTTGGCTTCAAGATATTCATGCCCACACGTTGGCATAATACATAAAATCGCAGCTTCCATTTCTTTTCAACAGAATTTACAAAAGGTTTCTTCGGTCAAGTTCATACCATTAAGGTGCTGTTGAGCTTAGAATACTTTGTTAGCAGATTTACTATTTGAAATTTCTAAAAACACACTTGAAGTCAATTGTTCGAAACTTCTTTCTCTTTGGTTAATGTCCCTCGTCCTACACAAAAATGTTTTCAACGACAAAGCAAGAACGCGTCTATCTCGCATGTCGGCAACAACGTTTCCATATCGTATATAGACAGACGCTTGCACCACGGTAATTTGCCGTATAAAAAAGAATGTTAAAAGGAATCATTCAAATGTTAATAACACCATGTCTACTACATATGTTTCAAATCGAAGTGGTGCAAGCATCTGTCTATATATGCTCTGGAAACTTTGTTGCCGACATACGAGATAGACACGTTCTCGCTTTGGCGTTATATATATTTTTGTGTTGGACGAGAGAGGGAGGCACTGATTATTCATTATTTTTCTGTATCGAAAAGACACGATAAACTCTACGAAGAAATCGTTTGTTAATAACACAAGTTTACCTGACGATGAGTGATTATCTGAAACATATGTAGTAGACAGGGTGTTATTAACATTTGAATGATTCTTTTTAAAATTCTTTCTCTTCGGTTATTGCATGGTCTATAGTGTCAAGATAGAAAGTTTTCTACTGTTTTAATTTACTTTTAAAAACTAGTATTAGTCAGCCGATAGTGAATTGAACGAATTTTGATGTCATCATACGTACTTTGCGAACACTTAATTAGCATGAAAAGCTACTGAGAAGAAAGAACTAATTAAATCCCTTTTCCAGATAGTTTCTCTAAGGCGACTGAGAATGTCAACATACATTGTCCTAACTAGGGTTTGGATTTGTGCAATTTGCTCAAGCTGGAAAGTACCAAAGTAAAACAACTACATATCACAACTGTGACTTTAAATTCTTCCCTTTAAAAAATCGGTCTTCAACTACAATGTTGCTGAGGTTCGATTTAGTAACGATAGCAATTCGATAATACTTTGAACACTAGTAAACCATAACTTGTGTTACTACCCACTACTGGACACTCAAGGCACGTTTTAAAATATCACAGAAAAGATTGAGCCGACTATTGAGTTAAAAAAGGTTCGCGTGTGTAAGCGTGGGGGAGTTCTTCATGAGAAGTGGTTAGTTTTCAAACTAGAATACATTTGGTATTATGCAGGGCAAATCCACAGTGTGTATTTGGTTTTTGACGGTTAATGTCTGGTCCGAATTTGTTTCTGTGCGAGTTTTACCGCGGATCCAGTTGCGACACTGTGATTATATATCTGCTAATAATGACTACTTATTTGTTGAAATGCGTATATAGAATATTATTGTGGAAAAAGGTTTTATTTTGATTAAAAAGTGTGCGTGCTTATAATTATTAAAAGAGTACATCAATTAATTATATACGAAATCGATGTATTGTATGTTAAAGCAAAAAAAAAAACATTAAATAACATTAAAAAGGGAAAAAATCCGAAACTTCGTTAATATAAGTGTTTTATTACCCCTAATGACAAAAGAACACATTAATTCCTCATTCATTTTTAATTCATTGCTTATTTAGAGTCTAGCGTGAGTATTTAAAATAATATTACACTATTATGAAAATTACTATAATTATTATTTCAAAATACATCGATAATTCAATTAAAGTGAGTTTACTCTGGCTTTTTATGTACGAAATATTTCTCTTGGAGGTCATTACTGAACTGCATCTGAAGAAATGGTTGCACAGACTCCTACAGCTATTATGTACGTTATCGTTAATGGCAGTATGGCGCCGCTTTTATAGCAGAAGCATAAAATTTCGCTATCTTGTCAGAGAAATTGAATCCTCAAAAAACAACCATAGTGCAAAATGTAATCTATCAAATTAGTCGTGTAATGCGCCACAAAATATGCAACTAAAATTTACTTTCTGCTAATTTATAAACGCGAAGTAATGTGAACAATAGCTAGCATTCTTTCTTAAATTATTAGTTTAAAAATCAATAGAATTAAACATTATGGGGATGGGAAAAATAAATTAGTTTAATTAATATAGTAATTGTCATTCTAGGGTAAATGTAGAAAATGAAGTTCAATACTAAATTTTTTATTCTAATTTTAATTCAGGAGAAATAAAAATAAATACGAGATAATAATAATAATAACTTATTTAGTTGTTTTTATATATACATAAGTACCTGACCTAATAAAGAAAACACAAAAATTTTGGAAAGAAATATACTTATTTTCCAACATAATTTCCTTTCAGCTCTATACACTTTTCCTAGCGATGTTCAATAAGCTCGATACCCTTTTTATAATAAGAACTGTCTTGCTCCTCAAAATAGCCATTAACAGCCGACATCACTTCTTCATCGTTGGAAAATCCTTGACCACTGAGCCATTTTTTCAAGTTTCTTTGGAGCCGGTTCTCCCTTTTGAGTCCATTGTTTTGATTGTTCTTTTATCTCGGGTGTGAAGTGATGGACCCATGTTATGAAACTTCGCTAAACATTCAATTGAAACATCTTCGCGACACTGCTTTTGCTCGAGTGTGAGCAAACGCGGCACCTATCTTGCACACAGTTCTCTCATGTCCAAATTTTCAGACAATATGTGATGTATCGCATTTTTTTGAAATGCCTACTATGTCTGCTAGCTCTAGCACTTTGGTTGATTCAAATAGCTAAATACGATTCGAATGGGCTCTATTTTCTGAACTAGACGTAGTTTATTATAGATACATTAAAGTTTATAGATGTTCACTGTGCCACCCTTTGTCTGTACAAATAACATCTAGATGGTATCTGAATTCATCCTACAACTGCGTTGTGTCACCGAGTTCACCGCAACTGTAGTACCGTTTCTTACGTCGTTTAAATGTATAATAATTAATAGATGGTATTTAAACTTCATTTTTCACAAATCTTGACAGGAGAAAATTGCATGGCGTAAGATCAGGAAACTTCGACGGTTCATCTTCATTTTCCATGCGACGTATCCATCGTTGATGAAAAAATTCATTCAAGAAACGTTGAATATTCAAACGCCGATAGGTGGAACTCATACTTCTAGAAAATGTTTTCTTCTGAATCTCCACATATTTAAGACACAAGCAAATTTTTCATTATCCCACGATATGTGGCTCTAGTAAGCAGTTTCATCAAAAAAGAAAGGTCGATAAACCTCTGTTATTTATTCCAACGACAAATACTCTTCCTTATTGGAGGTTTAATTTTCAGTTTAGTTTTGGGGATTTTCTCTTACTGAATCCTCCAATATAATATGTTGCATAGTAACCATCTTGCTTACGACTGACGCTGAGCACTGGAGCACTCTAGTGGTAGTATTTAAAACTTTTCACTTTCAAATTTATTTGAGAGAATTATAATATACCGCATAGTACGTGAAGTGTAACCAATTGAAATTTTGTCTATCTTTTTAAACTATAGTTATGGCAGAAGCAAAGTGATAAATTCGGGAGGAACCCAATGAATTACAATACATGACGTAATGTACAATTTACTTTCGGGACTACATTATTGTTTTTATAATCGCTTTGGGAAATCTTGTATTTACCAATAACCTTAAAATATGTATTTTGGTAGTGTTTGCACAACAAATAAATATTTATAGTCCCATAATGGAAAACAAAGCTAATTAGCACAATTATTCGCCTTTACATACACAAAGGTTATGATGATGCATAAGCAAACCAAACTGATCAGTGGCGAGATTAGAATTACCGTAGCGACATTTGCATAAGTAATGATTAATAAAGTTGCTTTAAAACGTACTTAAGTAATTAGAGGTCTCTGTTAAATCCATTAAATTACGTAAAATAAAATACAAATATTAAACTTTGCTTTCATGTCAATATGCCGATTTTTCTATTTGAGTACAATTATCCAATGACAGTGCGAAGACAAATTGTACGAGGATAACCGTTTATATTTCGAGAACTGGCAACACTGTTAGTGTTGCCTCCGATCTGATGATTGCATCGTGAAGCTTGTCATTTTTGATAATATATTTACTTTGGTAGATTTATTATCCGGTCACTGTTTCTATTGTTGACAGTAACTTGAAAATTTCATGTCAGCGAAATAATGGAATTAACTAGCGAACATTTTCGTGCAATTATTACGCATAATTTTCAGTGCGGATTTTCTCAACAAGAATGCATCGACGAGCTGAATTCATTATATGGTAATAAAGCACCATCGAGAACTACAGTATATTGTTAGATCATAGTTTTTGGAGAAACAATATCTTCCGTTGAAGCTCATTCCTGTTTAGATATGTTAACAAATAGAGTTGTCATTTTTGATGTTAAGAATCCACAAAAGATTCAAGAAAAGTTCTTGCATTTGTAAGAGGGGTATGGTATGATATTGTAGCATGCTACGATGCCATGTATCACGTCATCGGACTATTATTTTGAATATGGAGTTACAGTGACAGGCAAGCGTTACACATTTATTTTAACAGATTTTATTATGGCCAAATTTCGACGAAACTGATTTGAGAATCATGGGGTCTTAATAAGTGACATGTGCCACACTTGTCACACTTCTGATGCTACTATCGACGTATCGCAACACTTTTAGTTGGTCTCCGGGGAGTTGCAATCTAACTTCTTAGAATTACCTTTTGTGAGTCTATTTGGAATATAAAGTTCGTCCAAAGAAGCCACGAAGCATTAGTTTCAACATCGAACGCTTGCAATATTATGACAGAGTTATCGAAAATTGAATTCTTCAAATTCGAAGTCGAGGTGTTATTAAAAACATGATGTAATAAATTATACTTTGAAATAATGTAGAAAGGTTGATAGTATCTGTAATTGTTTTTATTTTATTTCATTTTAAATCATATGGTTCTTATTAAAAAACCTTTCATAAAATTGTTTTGATAGCTTTCAGATATATTCAATTTCCAAAAATTCGTAAACATTGAAATATACATCATTATATCAACGAAGAAATGAGCGGTTATCCCAGGTAATTAGAAAGTAATTCGGATGGTATTTCATTAATTCTAGGTCTATCTGTATTGCCCTCCCTGATCAATAATTAAATAAAGTTTTCTCATTTGCCTTCGCTAAAACTTCAACGAGAACCAGTATTCTCAATATTATTTATTATTAAAGAAATGAATGCATACATTACTAATTTAAATTTTAGCTAGATAAAATAACTTCCATTTCTTAATTTTAATATTTCATCTTTCCCGCGTATATCAACATGGAAGCTTGAGAAGGTTAAAGGCATCGCGCTTAATACACGCAACTAGTTTTAACGACATTATTCGCACTTCATATCATGTTAATGAAGAAACCATATATTAAAATAATCGAATTATCTATGCTTCGGAACGGGGTCTGAAATAAATGAAACCCAGGCAGCTAACTTAATTAACAAGAAATTGGTTGGAGAAATTCTTATTACATTCGGATATTCGTAGATGAAATTGGATCCGTCAATAGCAATTTCCGGTAGTCAAGGGAGACGAGTATTCAATAAAAACTAAACTTAAATAATTATAGTCCTTTGCACTGTCGTTCCAAAATTATTTTTTGGGTATATTATTAAGCTTATAAGAAACCAGGAAGTTTATAATATGAAATATATATTTAGATATTACATTTTAAATAATTTGAATGTTTCAAACGAACATTGATTTAAATAGAGCGAACTAATATCGATTAATATTTGGAAATTTCAGTCTCCAATTTTTTTTATATAACGGGTGGGCCATTTAAAAGTTTAAATTTAAAAATGCAATAAAACAAAAACGGTTTGAAATTTTGCCAAATTTATTTTGTTGTTGTGAAGCACAATTGTTCCGATTAGAGATGGAATATTATTTCATTCACATGGCTGCTTCGGCTGGCCTCATAGTACCCCATTCGATCGGACCAATTTTCGAGCAATTTTTCTAGTTTATGGGGTCGTATCTCGGCAATGGCATCACGAATGTTGACCTTCAAATACTCAATTGTCTCTGGTTTGTCGGTATAACAATTGTCTTTAACGGCACCCCACAGAAAATAGTCCAACGGTGTCAAATCGCAGCTTCTTGGCGGCCAATTGACATCACAATTTCGGCTAATTAAACGCCCAACAAACGTTTGAAGCAATAAATCGATTGTGGTATGAGATGTGTGGCAAGTTGCTGGTGCATCAATTCAATGTTTTGCTAGGTCAAATATTTAATCATTTGAACCGACCTGTGAGAGCTCGCATTGTCATGGTGGAGAATGATCTGTGGTTTTTGGTTCGTTTTCTTTATTTCTTCAAAAATTTTTGTCAAACAAATAGTTGTGTATCATTCGGAATTGACCATTCTACAACTCTCTAACACATGATTGCATCGTGACCGGCTTTTCCGAAAAAAACAGGTGACAAATTTGAATAGGATGGTATCCTATTCAAACCAAAGATCGTTCATATCAATACTATGAAGAGCGAGCAAAAAAAATCAGCTATCATGGTGCCGTAGGTGTCTCCATTGACCGTAATGGTTGCGCCGTCCTCATTTTCAAAGAAATATGGGCCAATGATGCCTCCGCTCCACAAGCCGCACCAAACAGTCACTCATAATATGTGCATAGGCTTCTGTAAGACCACGTGTGGGTTTTCTGAGCCCCAAATACGGCAATTTTGCTTGTTAACATACCCACCGAGATGAAAATGAGCTTAATCCCAAAAGATTATTTTTTTGGCAAAATCGACATCAGCGTGCAGTTTCTCGTTGGCCCATCTAGCGAAGCGAAAACGAAGCGGATGGTCATGCGGCTTCGACTCTTGAACCAATTGAACTTCGTAAGGCGTCATACCGAGGTCTTTTCGTAAAATTCCACGTAAACTGGTGCGTGAAATGTTCAATTCTTGGGAACGATGACGAGCTGATGTTGATGGATTCTCACGTACACAGCTTGGATATTTTCGGGTGTACGCACTGTACGAACACGCTCACGTCTTGGCGCATCAACAATGAAACCAGTTTCACGAATTTTCGCAATTTCACGAACTTTCGCAATAAATTTGCGTATACCGGACACTGTTGGTCCTTCTCTGCGACCAAATTTTGTACATTTTCGTGCAATCCGTGCAATAGACCAATTGTCCTTATTTTGTAAATAAATTTCCAGTAAATCCCAACGTTGCTCAAGCATAAATCGATTCATTTCGTTCAGTGGAGATAATATACTGAATTTTGTGACAGAATAGAATGACATAAGTATTGCCTGATTCGAAATAACCGCTGGTTTAAATTTAAACCGATAGATAGCCCACCCGTTACTTCTGGACTTTTAATAGAGAAGATAAAAGTAAATTAAAAATGGTATTGATTAAGATCCAAAATAATTATATCAAGTGAGAAACGCAAAAATAAAATTGAGCCAAAATTTAAAGTCTCTTGGATAAAGAAATTGTCGATATACAGATATGGCGATTCTATGATTAATTCTGAATCGACAATTCTAATACAGAAATGTATTGTCATTAGCTAAGTCATACAAAATACGAGCTACATTTAGGACTAATGATAATAACAATAATAATGATAATTAACATAAATGATGAAATTGGTTGTCATTGTTCAGAAGATAAAGCTGTAGCCTTTATGGAATTGAATTTAGAACGCATTGCAATATATCTGTGGTAATAATTTGTATTGTGGCGTTAATTATACTTATTACTTCCTGTTCATTAACCAGGGGCATCATATAAACTTTTTCCCTCAAGAAATCACCAAAGAAGTTAAACGGATTTAAATCTGGTTTTGCAGGCCCTGAAAATACAGTTCGTCCGATCTATCTATCTGGAAAGCGTTCGACAATCACGCTCTTGTGGTTTTTGTATTATGAGCTGATGCACACACGTTTCTAATGAAACATTATTGAATATTTCCTCCAAGACACTTACGTGTTCATTTGCATTTAGGTTATTCGGAAGACAGGTATCTTCAAATCTTCAAATTGTAGAGCCAATACAATAATTTGAAGATTTAAAATACCTAGCCAAACATTCATAGAGAACTTTCTTTGGTGTACAAATTCATAAGTAGATCTAAGATATTCATCTGCCCAAAAATGGAAATTGTGACTATTAAGGACACCAAATGATAAATGATAATCTGTTCAAAACATTATCATTTTCGTAATGGTTGTACTGAAAGAACTATTATCTTACTTGGAATGTTAATTTCCTGGGATACTTACCGATACCAAAAATTCGTTCTTCAACTTGGATTGTATGACGATGTCTTGGGCTACCTACATCACGTTGACTGGCAACATATATGTCTGCTTCCCGAAGTCTCTGACCCAATCTTCGAAATGTATGTATAGATGGATGCTGCCGGGATGTATATCGTATTTTGCATTTTCATTTTTTGCCAAGTGAGCATTTCCATTGCAAAATCCAAATACCACATGCATATCAGCGTATTCGTTGAAAGTGTACATTTCAAATTGCTTGAGATATCACGAAAATGAGGTAAGTGTTGAAAGCGAAAATAATAAACGTTAAGCTGACAAATGTCAAAGTTCGACAAATAATTATTTTTGAATTACAAACATTAGTCTGAGTCAAGGCTGCTATATGTACTTTAACATAAAAAATCAGTAAAAGGAATGCTTAATAAGGCTAAATATTGGCATAAAACGATTAATTACACCAACGTAGTGATGTATAATTTTATTTGATAGTAAAAAAGTAGTTTTTCAGAGAATATTTAAAAAAAACCGAAATATTTCACATTCATGGTTTCGTGTACCTTCACGACCAATAATACAACATTTCTATATTAGGATCACTGAATCAGAATTAATCATAGAATCGTCCTGCCTGATGGTTATCCATTTCTGGCCTTCGAAAATTAATGTGGAAAGCGATTATATATCGACCTTAAGTGGCTCCATCAAAATTACCTATAGGAATAAAGTGTTATTATTATTACTAAATATATAAATAATAATAATAAAAACACTTTATTCCTATAGGTAATTTTGATGAAGCCACTTAAGGTCGATATATAATCCCTTTCCACATTAATTTTCGTTTTCCGTATACGTGTTTCGTCAACTAAGTTGTCATAATCAGTAAATAATTGAACAGCGTCGTATCTGGAAAACTACGGAAAAACTTAGTTGTCGAAATGGGTGCAGAATACGAAAATTAATGTGAAAAGGGGTTACATATCACCCTTAAGTGATTAACTTTATTCCTATGCAATTTGATATAGAATAAGTTACGAAATAATATAATATATAATTTATAGGCAAGGTGAGTTGGGAGGATCGCGTCACGCTCTATGTATGCATACTACATATTGTTATCCGCTTTTATCCGTTTTCAACTTACGGTGTTTTAACATAATCCCCCGACCACGTTGTTCTAACATAGCGTTCGTGCAAAAAATGCTGATGTTATTCTCATTTATTTTTAAGTTACTGTAAATTAAATTAATGTCAGTGTACATAAAGGAAACAGCAATATAACGACAATTTAATAACGTGTACAATTAAAAGTGCTTCAAAATACTAAAAGTTTTTTCACATCTTGAATATGGAAATATTGTAATTGTTTATCGTTTCTATAAAAGGAATGCTATAGTAACTGTTGAGGAATATCAAATATTTCCACATTAAAGAACTCCGTACAAAAATGGATCTATAGCAACCAAACTTGTTGCTATAGGTTTGACATATACAGAATATCTCTGCTATTACACATAAAAACAAGATTATTTTTGGAAATCAGAAATAATCTTGTTATGAAAAACAAATCAGTGTTCTAACAAATAAAAATTTCTTTTCTTTTTCTTGTATTATAATAAACACTAAAGTGGTTTAAAAACTAAAAAACTATTCACTTATGTGAGGTGGTTGAAGAAATGTAGAGAGGAAGATGTGAGGGGACAACTGACTGGAAGATACAAGACGATTAACATCTTCTTTTCAACTATTTAAGCCTGTTGATAACTCTGTGGTACGTCACTGGCCTATTTCGCTGGGTGTCTCGGGTTTATGGCCGATGGTTAGCTGCTAGCGAAGGTTCTTCGTTTTTCTTTTCCGTTTAAGCGAATGCTGATAGACAAAGATCTTAAATCGCTTCACCAGTGCGGACGTAATAACTTATGGTCTGTAAAGCCGCTCTAAATAGTTATGCTGTAGGAGGATGTAAAGACATAAATTATTATTATCATTATTATAAGGTGGGGTATTTTAGTTCTAACTATTAACCCTTTCAGGCTTGGCGGTCAGATATCTAACCACCTATTTAAGACCACTTTTTATGCCGTCTTGTGAAAATTTGCTAAGCAATTACTTGTTTTAAAGTCATTGTTGATCGTTTAATGCGAAACTTTTATTCTAGGGCGCGCTGGGTAGATTAACAGATTTTTTTGAAAATGTGGTAATGTGTTGTTTTTCAACGGGACTTTCCCGAATATAATCAAAAATGCTCAGAGTGTTTATTATTTAACGAATTCGGTGTTACTCTATGGTATAGTGTCTGTTTAATTATTTTATAACAAAAGTATTATAATATATTATGTAATCTACGATAAATAAGGTAAGTAGCACGGTGGTTAGATTACTAACCACTGTAACTGTAGTAGGTTTCATATAATATACATATTTATGTTGCATTATAAGGATGCCGCGTGTACTTAATGAACGTGATATAGAAGATATTTTGTTGGAAAGTATACCTTCTGAGTACTAAAATGTATGCAGTCTTGAATTGGATGAAGGTGAAAATTATGAGATGCAAACGGACCCGATGGTGCTCGACGATATACCTTCTGAGCGCGAGCTAAATCTTGAAGATGAATTTGACTCGAACGATGACATAACCATTTCAAATTTGCCTGACACTACTGGTAGTACTACTACGAGTGCTTTATCTACTCAAACTGTTATGAGGGAACCAAAATGGAAGAAAACTTTCAGAATGGGAGAGCCGGAAAAGTACACTGGTGGCGGGGGGTGTACCATACGATGTAATAGAGTTAGAGAATATCAATAGCATTGCAAGAAGATTTGTACAAAGATAACATATTTGCTTGTGATACCGTAAACTGAAATCGTAAATATTTACCTAAACTAAAAGAAGAGAAAGCTCTAAAAAGTGGAGAACACGATTACAGGGTCAATGAGACAAATATCATCGCCTTTCTAAAGTGGAAAGACAAAAGATCAGTTTTCATGTTTACAAACTACATAGATCTCAGAAAAACTGGTATTGTTACTCGCAGGGAACACAATAGAGCCCAAAATGAAATAGCTTGTCCTGAAGCTGTGATACAATACAACAGTTCTATGAACTACGTGGACAAATTCGACCAGCTAAAAAGCACTTATGCTATAGACCGAAAATCACGTAAATGGTAACATTGAATATTTTTTAACATTTTAGACTGTGCTGTCACAAACTTCTACATTGTATATATGGAACTCCAGAAAAAACATAATCCAGAACTGGATCAGCTTAGCAACAAAAATTTTCGAAGAAGTGTTTACTAAGGGGCCCTGGCACCAGCTCAGATGAAAAACTCCCAATTATGCTCTGAACGCTCCCACAACAGCTATACATCTTCTCCTGTACCAATAAAGCGGCACAAACCAGCAGTATCGACAGAATTACGTCTGAAAGGTAGCATGCATCCGCCAGAGCGAGCCACTTCTCGAAGATGCGCAAAATGCAGCACTAAGAAAAGTCCGGTGCGTGTTAGATGGCAATGCGGAACCTGTCAACTCCCTCTTTGTATACGAAAAGATAAAACGTGTTTTTCAGATTTTCATAGAAAATAAATTTTGCTGTATATTATACTAAACTTTTCTTAATGATTTGTTATGCAAACAGCCATCGTAGTTAGTATACTAACCACCCTCATTTGTAAAAGCCCAATCAGTTTTTCCTTTTTTTACATGTTTTTAATAATAAATAAATGTTAATTAACCTAAAAGTGCAATTGTTTTTATTCTGAAGTTATATATAAGAAAGCGTGGCTGAAAGAGTTAAATAACCTATATTAATGTTTGTCAATGAACTAAATAAGTGAATATTAAACCAATAAAAGAAAAATGCATTTATTTCTTTACGTTTCCTGAGAACCCAACAAAGAATCTATTCGTCTTTTCTTTTCCTTGGTAATATTGTATAAGATATTAATCGCAAATTAAAGTACTTCTTAAAGAAATAGATTTTGAAAATACTTTCTTGAGCCATAATACTTAAAACTTTAACTAGACAGAAAAAGGCAATTTTCTTGCATTCAACTGCTTACAATATGCTATGCTATCTATCTTGTCAATCCGTAATGCATCTCACGTAATGCTTTTTATCTTTAAGATACAATAAGTAAAGACAGAAAAGCGGGGCCTCCTAGCGACTGTGTCAGAGAAAACTCAGGCCGAGGTAATCTTTAGATCTCTGGAAGAATGCGAGTCATTGACTTCCGAAAGTAAATTGTGTATTTATTCAAGGAAGCTGTGATACGTGCTGGGCATAGTAATAATATGCGTAAATAGATCTTGTTTTACGACGACGTGCTCTCTTGTTCTCCATTCTTAAAAGTGGTAGTTTAAGAAGCTCAGAATATATTTTGAAATGTAAGACAAAGTATGAGTATAATATCTGTATTTTGAAAATATGTGGTATATTTTTTTATATCAGAATAACAACCGGTTTAAAACACCTTGAGATATATAATTTAAAATTTCGCTTATCGTTTCTTTATTTATTCGTGTAAGAACGGGTATGTACAGAGCAAATTGTGTTAACCCAGAATTCGGTGATAGCAATTGCGTTTAGTTTTACCACAATATGACCTTCTTTTGTACATGTTATGAGAGATAAAGAATTTTTTAGGAGATTTATAGATTGTCTTTCTATTTGATCTGAGGCAGTTTTGATAACTGGTTAAGGCTAGGTGAGAGACGCTTATGTATTCTCCATTACAGCCTACAGTTGGTTATTTTAAATGCTAATATTCACACGAATACAAACTTAATAGATAATAAAATGATTTTAGATGTAATCTGATAACAGTTCGTATAGACGATTTCACCCTTACCTAATATTTAACTGGATTGATTTTATTTTTGCTTTATCTAACTATGTGATAATTTGACGATAAGTGTAGGTATAAATTAGCAAATGAGTTAGTGCATAAAATTTGTTACGGGCTCATTTTACCTTTTGTTCCCCTTAGTGTTTAACAATAAGATTCTTCGTTTAGTTCAATCCTTCGTCGATATTTTATGTACATCGTTGTGTATTTCTATGTTAACATTTTTAGTGAATATTAAAATTAGTTAGTATATATATTCGTACATATATCAGTAATAGCTTTAACTTGCATCGCGTGATTTATAAATTACACTTTACTGCTTTTATTTCATGACAACCCTGTGTCGTTATATTCCCTCATTTTAAGAGTTTTTTTTTGATAAAATTCTCTAGCTAATTTGTCGCCTTTATTGCTTTCTATAGGAAATATTTTTCCTCTTAAGGTAATATCTTAATGCCGTCTAGAATGTTAACATGTTGATTTCTTCCGTCTTATCACAATAAAGTAGTATTAATTGCTGAGAATAATTATATATTACTTTCCAGTTACGTTAAATATAATCTGGTACGTAGGCTTCCGTGGTCGTGGTCCATACTATCTGCTTCTGGGCTTCCGGGTTGGAACCGCGTCACGGTATATAACTGCCGACGTTTCGTACCCACTCATATGGGACATCTTCAGGGCTCAACTACTGCTACTGTCCGTCGCACTGAAACTAACCCGTCCACCATCTACTTACACCAGTTTCAGTGTGACAGACAGTAGCAGTAGTTGAGCCCTGAAGATATCCCATATGAGTGGGTACGAAATGTCCGCTGTTATACCAGCGACGCAGTTCCAGCCCGGAAGCCTAGAAACAGATTATGTTAAGTATGTTTATAACTACCTGGCTTTGAAATATCGAGCGCGAAACATTTACTTTCTCACTGGATTTTTTTGATTCTATATACGTAATCCGGAAGCTAAAGTACGATTGATTTAAATATCCGGAAGCGCTTAGAACGTGCTACCTTATTGGATCCTCTGCGCTTCAAGTGAGATTGTTGGCAATTTAAGACATTTATGGGCGTTGTACGATAGAGCGAGGAAACGTTTTTCCATTAACTCTCAACTGTTTTTCTGTATTCAACAGCAAAGTTAAATTATACTTCGAAATTTCTTTAATATTCATGTACTTGTAATATATACTTTACTTTAGATATGATTAAATCAAAGATGTTTAATTTTAAATAATTGTTTATTATAATATTGATAAAAATAAAACCTTAAAACATATGGTAGGTAATTTTGATGGAGCCTGTGGTTAATTCACTTAATCACTGAAGGTTGATATATAACCCCTTGCCACATGAATTTTCGAATTCTGTATACGTATTTTGGCAAATAAGTTGTCATCATCAGCAGATAATTAAAAAGTGTCGCATCTGGCAAACTACGGCGAAAAATACCCGTACGAAAACAAACTCCGTAAGCGATCCGTACCGTTGAGAACCAAAATGTACACTATACAATGTACACATGAATTAAACTTTATTTAAATTTAACCTTGTTTCGAATTTTACACAGTTCTTATTTTATGAAATTCTATTTTCTAATTTTAAGTTGATTTCCTTTTAAATCATTAATTAATGAAAATACATTATAGCACTTTTAACAATTTTACGAATTGACTTCTTATACTCCCTTATCAATTTGCACATTTAAATTGTAAATATTTCTACTTTATCTACTGTTCATTTCCATACAAATGTAGTATCGTCATTTAATTTCTCCTTATTCTTTTCATCACTAGATGTCTTTTTATAATCCAGTTCTGTACATTCGAGGTATAATTCCATTTAATAAGTGGTACAAGCGTTTCAGGTTGTTTACCTTTATTTATTCAACGTCCATGACGGATATTTACTGTCTATTTGGTGTACTTAATAACAGGTGCAAATGTTTCTTGTGAGTTTTTTAAACACTTCTATATAAATTCGTTTAATTTATTTGAAAGTTACCACATTGTTTATTGTTGATTAAGACATACAAGATTGTATACAATCGTAAGTATTGACATCATCGCTATTATATATAAAATTTTATACCCTCATTTGTTTTCCTTTTAGCGAAATCGTATATATGTATACTATGCAACTGATTAATTAATACTCCCTTTATTTTAGATTGGATCGATGTATATAGGTTTTGGCCAATATCCAAATTGAAAAGTAAAAACAGATGTGAAGCGTTTTATGATAATTTCCAATGGCGAGTACAAAATTTTTAATTTTTAATTGCAATGTACTAATTGTTTTCTGATTGTCCAATTCTTTTTGTCCCTATAAAATAACACTTTCTAAATATTTTAATTTATGAAGGTTACCTTATATACTCAATGACATTAGAAGTGTTACACCTAGAAGGAATAGTTTCCTGGACGTGATTTTTTGGTAATGTGATAAGCTTAAGTCAAGAATGAAACGATCAGATTTCCAAGAAATTTTATTAACATTAATTTGAAAAAAAATCAATAATGTGTTTGGCGACCCCGTAGCTGTAGACACTCCTGTACACGTCTAGGCATCGACAAAATAAGATGGTCGATGTCTGCTTGGTGCACCTCGTTCCAAGCAACTTGAACTTGGTGGATTAACTGTGCCAGTGTTTGTGGAGGATGGTTCAAATTGGTCAGTCTTCTCCCCATTATGTCCCACACATGTTCGATGGGATTTAAATCCGGTGAACGGGGTGGCAACGGCAAAACATTAACGCCAGCTTCTCGTAGAAAGTCCATAGTACGACGAGCAATATGTGGACGCGCGTTGTCTTGCTGAAAAAGGACGTGTGAACGGCCATCTAGATAAGGCAATAAAGTGGTTTGTAAGACGTCATCAACATAACGCGCAGCTGTCATACTGCCCCGAATAAACAGAAGAGGTGATCGGCTTCCATATGCAATAGCCCCCCAAACCATTACTCCAACAGTCCTGTGCACATGCCTCTCAACAGCAAATCCAATATCACATCGTCGTCATCGTTTGGACTGGTGCTTAGAACGGCAGCATTGGGAAGCAGAATGGCATAATGTCGTATTCAGCGACGGATCGCGATTCTGCCTAGGCATGTATGATGGCCGTCAGAGGGTAAGACGCCGTCGTGGAGAGCGACGTGATATTGGATTTGCTGTTGAGAGGCTTGTGCACAGGACTGTTAGAGTAATGGTTTGCATATGGAAGTCGATCACCTCTTCTGTTTATTCGGGGCAGTATGACAGCTGCGCGTTATGTTGATGACGTCCTACAAACCACTTTATTGCCTTATCTAGATGGCCGTCCACACATCCTTTTTCAGCAAGACAACGCGCGTCCACATATTGCTCGTCGTACTATGGACTTTCTACGAGAAGCTGGCGTTAATGTTTTGCCGTTGCCACCCCGCTCACCGGGTTTAAATCCCATCGAACATGTGTGGGACATAATGGGGAGAAGACTGACCAATTTGAACCATCCTCCACAAACTCTGGCACAGTTAATCCACCAAGTTCAAGTTGCTTGGAACGAGGTGCCACAAGCAGACATCGACCATCTTATTTTGTCCATGCCTAGACGTGTACAGGAGTGTCTACAGCTACGGGGTCGCCAAACACATTATTGATTTTTTTTCAAATTAATGTTAATAGAATTTCTTGGAAATCTGATCGTTTCATTCTTGACTTAAGCTTATCACATTACCAAAAAATCACGTCCAGGAAACTATTCCTTCTAGGTGTAACACTTCTAATGTCATTGAGTATATTTCAATCTATATATTCTTTTAACAATGATATTTCTTTGAAATATGTACATACAATTACATATTTTTTATTATCCCTTGTTTGATAGTCACACCTCCTTCAATTACCTATTTTATACATGTAAATTTCTTGGAAATACTTTTTCTTTTAAATTTTCTGATAAATTAATGGCACTTCTATCCTAATATTCCTTTCTATCGGATTAGCGTGGTTTATTTTTTTCTAATTATTTTAAAAATTCTTTCTCTCCCGATACCTTTCACGAGAGTAGTCGCTTATATGTCGGGAACAGCAAATAAAAAAAAAATTTATTATCGAAAATAGTTTTATTGCTTTTCAAAATATTCTCTTTGAAAATCAATGCACTTTTGCTTTCGTTTAAACCAATCCGAAAAGCATTGCTGCCACCGTGAAGGCAGTATCTCCAAAATATGAGTTTTGAATGCCTCAATTGTCTCTTTCGGCGTAGCAAGCCGTTGACCACGAAGTTTACCTGTGAGAGCTCGCATTGTCATGGTGGAAAATGATCTGTCGTTTTCGGTTTGTTTTCCTTGTTTCTTCAAAAACTTTTGGCAAACAAATAGTTGCGTACCATTCGAAATTGACTCTTCTGCAACTCTCTAAAGGCACGGTTGCAATGTGACCGGTTTTTCAGAAAAAAACAGGTGACCATTTGTTTTGATGTGCTTCGACCACTAACTGGTTTTGGCTCACCTTGGAATACCCACGCAGTCGATTGCTGTTAACTATCGGGTTCATACGTATAGATCCAAAATTCATCACCTGAGAGGACTTTACAAATATTCTTTGAAGTACCGCCATTGTATTTTTTGTACACCTCTTGGCACCAATCGACGCGAGTCCTTTTTTGAGCGGTTGTCAAATTATGTGGTACCCAACGTGAACATAGATTCTTAACGGCTAAATGTTGCACTAGTGCAAGTGTGATTTTGATGGAGTCTGTGGTTGATTAACTTAATCACTAAGCTTGATATAACCCCTTTCCACATTAATTTTCGTAATTCTGTATACATATTTCCACAACTAAATTGACATCATCAACAGATGAATTAAGCAGCGAAACACATATACAGAATTACGAAGATTAATGCGGAAAGGGGGTTATATATCAACCTCAGTGATTAGTGGAAGTGTATTGTGAAAAAGTTTATATAGCGTCGTTTTTTGTCACTGATCAATGGAGTGATACGGTTAAAATCAAGCTGTTAGAAAAAACAAGGCATATTAGTCATCGTTGCAAATATTCATCACATTCTCCCAAAATTTAATGCTACGATCGTAATCTAAATCCAATAATTCTAACACTAAATGGAGTTTGTATTTTTCATGCTACAATATTCTGGCCACTGATCGGCAACTTGTTTAATGCAGAGAATGTAGTAGATGCAATGCTGATCCCGATGCAAATTTTTAAGTAAATTGCATATTTATTTTAATCACTGAAGATTGATTATAACCCCTTTCCACATTAATTTTTGTATTCTGTATACGCATTTCGACAACTAAATTGTCATCATCAGCAGATAATTAAACAGTGTCGCACCTGGGAAACTACGGCGAAAGCTAAAACGCACACAGTGTGCGTTTTGGCTTTCGACAGTACAAATCGTGTACGGAATTTGTTTCGTGTGGATTTTTACCGTAGTTTTCCAGGTGCGATACTGTTTATTTATCTGTTGATGATAACTTAATTGTCGAAATACCTTAAGTGATTAAACCACTACTATATTTAATTTTAATATGTAATTAAGAGCTTTACGATAGGAGATTAATGAAAATTAGTATTTCTTGTTATACCATTGTTGTTACTAATTACGGAAATTAATTAAAAATTTATGCATTTGAATTGGATTCGAATCTGGCTCTGCCGTTTGCTAGACGGTTGTCTTACCAATTGGGCCACTAAGTAGTATAGTTTCGAGTCTTTTAATTTGACATAAATTACATTATGGAACACATCTAAAAGTTATACCGCACAGTCAGGCTTTGATGTTAATAATTACTTATATATTAATTTATAATCAAACGTTTCACAATGGGAAATTAATCAAAATTACTATTTCTTAGTAAACCCTCATTGATTATGAGCAGGTATAGCAGGAAATACCAATTTTCATTATTAATTTTCATTTCAGCATTCAAACTGGTTTTGCACGAATCTATAAATAACCCATTGATCTGTTGTAGGATCAGATGCAAAATTAATGACACCCTACGCGTGTTAATTATGTAACCAACAATGATGAAACAACTTGCGCTAGCGCATGTAGTTCTCGTAAGTATGAG